>JARQOC010000006.1:293390238-293643153 GCA_033576535.1 Allobates femoralis
AGCTGGTTGTCATGCATTTTGTCATCTGTGTATCATCCGTATGCCATGTGTATGGCATGTGTATGACATACTAGTGTGAGTTTTTTCCTTGCCGAACATCCATGTGTCATGCATATGGCATGAGTACGCAAGGCAGTTTTACCATGGTCTTTTACATCCTTAAAAAAGCTAAGATAGATGTCAAACAGCTATATAATGTGCCCCCCACCCCTATATATTGTAAGATTGCACCCTTTAGTGCCTTTCATTTGGCACTTAAGGGTGTTTAGCCTTGCTTTTAACTAAAAATAAATAATTATTAAAAAAAAAAAAAAATTACATGGGGTCCCTCCTATTTTTGATCACCAGCTAGAGTGAAGCCGATGGCTGGAGCCTGCTGATCACAGCTTGTGTTTTTTTCTTGGCTTGTAATCCAAAACAGAGGTCAAAACAAGCAGTTTGTTTTTCTTTTTAATTATTTATAAACAGCAGCCCACAACTGCCTCAAAACTGGCGCCTCTATAAAATGTGTTAATCATGGCGCTTTGTCACGACTCTTTTCGATTGCCCTAGTAATGTGGCAATCGGGGTAATAGTAAGGGCCCCTTTACACACGGCTACATTTCTTGGTGGCTACAGGTAACTTACTGGTTGCAGTGAAATCATGGAGAGATTATTCCATTTGTACACAGCAACAAGATAGAACCTTGTCTCCATGATTTCACTGCAACCAGAGGGTTACCTGTAGCCACCCAAGAAATGTAGCCGTGTGTAAAGGGGCCCTAAGGGTTAATGAATGCTGAGTATTGACAGCTGTCATTAAGCCCAGATTGGTAATGTTCAGGCAACTATGATACCTGCACATTACCGATCCAGTAAGTAAGTAGTTAATAAACATACACATAGAGTGAAAAATCCTTTATTTGAAATAAGAAACACAGAAAAATGCTTTATTAGAAATAAACACAAAACGCTAATTTTCCCATTTATTAACCCCAAACATACCCTCCAGCAATAATTCACAACGATGTCCATCGAAGCACACTGAGCTCTGCTGCATCGTAAGCCATGCTGAAGGAGAACCATTCTATCAGCACTACACCTGGGCACACAATAAGTGCGGTGTGTCCTCAGGTGACCTCACTTACAACACTGCTGGCCCAGCTGCATGAGTAAACAGGACAGGTTGGGCAGTCTTGAATGCACAATCTTTGCTGGGATCAGTCATGATGAGAGACAAAAAAGGCGGAGAGATAAGAAAGAAAGAAAAAAAAAAGAGAAATAGAAAGCTGGTGCCTGGAAATAGGAATATAGCTGCCAGAGAACTAGAAGTGTCACTACCCTGCCAGATAAGCAAAAAAACAGTCCCGATGGATGACTGCGCTCTGCTGAGGGCGTGTGTAAAGCTGGGTGAACATAGGCCAATTGTTGCAGCAACCATAAATAGGCCACCTGTAAGGTGTACCAAAAAGACACAAGGTGTCCCTTCAAACCCTTAGCAGTGTGGTATGGCCAGCAGTAGAGGTAAGACAGAGAAGTGCTGTTGTTGGCAAAGCCCCTGGGAGCACTGACCCTAGAATGACTGCAGGAAAATGGTCGCACCCAAAGGAGAAATTAAGGGTGGAAGATGCAAGTTGGGCAGTGTCAGAAAGTAAGATTGACCCCCTCTATAGGCATTACTGTGTTCTTCGTACATTATAAGTGTAACAAATTGCTTTACACATGCCCGGTTTCTGAGTCTTAACTGTACTTTTGTTTGTTATTCAGCTGAGGCCAAGGCTGCAGAAGCGGCTGCCAGTGCTTACAACAGTCAGCCCAACCCTCCACATGTTTACATGCCATCGGTAAGTCTTTCAGTGGGTATTGCTGCTGCAAGTAATGGTGGGCAACCCTAAAGGGGTTTTCAAAACAGATTAGCCTATTGTTAGTATATTTCAACAATTATTTCCTAGAATAAAATCAATGAATGTTTACCATGCAATAAATAGTAATACATGTAAAAAAATATATCGGGATGGTCCCTAACTCTAGTGACTCACCTTGCTATTTGCCAACAGGCCTTCAAATAGACATAGCCGAGAAGGACCTGGGTATAACTGTTTTACACCTGCTTGTGGGAAGCTAAATAGACCAGGTGCACAACCCAATGGAGAGAGGGTCAAACTTCCAAATACAGTATACAAAAAACTACTGCAAAACTGAAAATATCTAACAATATGAAATCTGTGGCAGTCTTATTTTTGACAACCCCTAAGATAAGCTGTTTTATGGACAAAATTATAGCTGTCGATGTAAGTTGCATGTTTGATTGCATAATAATTTACAATTCTTCCTTACACCTTTGTTTATTATTTTTAAGCATTGCTTTACGGTGTCTGGAGAGTTCCATACTATTATTACAGTTGTGCTCAAAAGTTTACATACCCTGGCAGATTTTTTGCTTTCTTGGCCTTATTTTCAGAGAATATGAATAATAACACAAACTTTTTTCACTCATGGTTAGTGGTTGGGTGAAGCCATTTATTGTCAAACTATTGTGTTTTCTCTTTTTAAATCATAATGACAACCAAAAACATCCAAATGACCCTGATCAAAAGTTCACATTCCCTGGTGATTTTGTCCTGATAACATGTACAGTTGACACAAATGGGTTTGAATGGCTAATAAAGGTAACATCCTCACCTGTGACCTGTTTGCTTGTAATCAGTGTTTGTGCATAAAAGCGGAGTGAGTTTCTGGGATCCAGACTGACCCTTGCATTTTTTATCCAGCCACTGACGTTTCTGGATTGTGTGTCATGGGGAAAGCAAAAGAATTGTCAATGGATTTACAGGAAAAGATAGTTGAGCTGTATAAAACAGGAAAGGGATTCAAAAGATATCCAAGAAATTGATAATGCCAGTCAGTAGTGTTCAAACTTTGATTTACAAATGGAAAATCAGGGGCTCTGTAAAAAACAAACTAGGATCAGGTAGACCAACAAAATCTTTGGCCGCAACTGCAGAGAAAAACCCACAAATAACATCAGTTGAAATACAGGACTCACTGGAAACTAGCAGTGTGGATGTTTAAAGATGCACAATAAGGAGGCACTTGAAGAAAAATGGGCTGCATGGTCGAGTTGTCGAAAGAAAGCCATTACTGCACAAATGCCACAAAGTATCTCGCCTACAATACACCAAACAGCACAGAGACAAGCCTCCAAACTTCTGGAACAAGGTAATTTGGAGTGATGAGACCAAAATCAAACTTTTTGGCACAATTATAAACGTTATATTTGGAGAAGTGTCAACAAGGACTATGATGATAGGCACACCATTGCTATTGTAAAGCACAGAGGTGCATCGCTGATGATGTGGGGATGTGTGAGCTACAAAGGCACAGGAACCTTGGTCAAGGTTGAAGGAAAGATGAATGCAGCAGGTCATCAGCAAATACTGGAGGCAAATTTGCACTCATCAGCCTGGAAACTGTGCATGGACGTACTTGGACGTTCCAACATGACAATGATCCAAAACACAAGGCCAAGTCAACCTCTTGCCTAGAGCACAACAAAGTGAAGGTTCTGGAGTGGCCATCTCAGTCTCCTGACATCAATATCATTGAGCTACTCTAGGGAGAACTCAAGCTCTCAATTCATGCTAGAAAGCCCAGGAATTTACATCATTGGCTTTTTGCCAAGAAAAATGGGCAGCATTACCATTTCAGAAAATAAAGAGCCTCAGCCACAACTACCACAAAAGACTTCAAGCTGTCATTGATGTTAGAGGGGGCAATACACGGTATTAAGAACTGGGGTATGTGAACGTTTGATCAGGGTCAATTGGATGTTTTTGGTTGTCATTATGATTTAAAAAGAGAAAACACAGTAGTTTGATAATAAATGGCTTCACGCAACCACTAACCATAAGTGGAAAATACGTTTTTATGTTATCATTCCACTCTGAAAAAAGGCCAAGAAAGCAAAAAATCTGCCAGGGTATGTAAACTTTTGAGCACAACTGTACATCTTACCTCACACAAAAGGATAGACAAGACATACATAATAGGAATAGGAGGAAAAAAAGGAGGACAGAAGAAGGGATACATTTTGTCTCATAACCACATGGCATGAAGAAAGGTGCCATATTCTGATTTACATGGACAACATGTATCGTTATTTAGATTTCCATAGGAACATTGTATGGCCTATAATTCTCCTTAGGCCAGTTTGGTACCCTTCCACTAGCAGAAATGTTCCCCCTTAGATCACCAGTCAGAAGTCTCTCACCTAGCCAAATTAGATCTCCTATACCGCTTTGCATTGAGTAGGGCCAAAACGCCTGAAACACGTGTCTCCAAATGGAGTTTCTGATTTGGCTTCTTATCCTAAGTCTTGTGGAAAGGTTCATTAAAGGGTCTATATTGACTTTTAGGATTGCTGGTGACTCCAGAAATCAAATCCTCTTCCTCTTTTAAGAGGCATGTGCATATTGAAAATACTTCACAATTTGTTTGCAATGTACTGTATTTATTGTGTCATATATTTATACATGTACTGTATCTTTTTGTCATGTAGGGTGGTAGTTGTTACCTTTTAAATTATATTATGTAATTTTCATATATTACATTTTTTTCTCACTTATATTTCACTAGCGGCAGCTTTGCACAAGACATAAAGTGGTGTTAAAAGTATTTGCTCTCTTCTGATTTCTTATTCTTTTGCTTGTTTGTCACACTTAAATGTTTCAGATCTCCAAACAAATTTTAACATTAGTCAAAGATAACACAAGTAATCACAAAATGCAGTTTATAAACAAAGGTCTTTATTATTAAGTAAAAAAGAAATGCAAACCTACAGGGCCTGTGTGAAAAAGTGATCGCCTCCTTGTCCCTGTGTAAAAAGGTGTATGTCCCATTACATCTGGCATAAAATAATACAGCATTTCAGAAAAACATCATACCAACAGTAAAATATGGTGGTAGTAGTATGATGGTCTGGGGCTATTTTGTTGCTTCTGGATCTGGAAGACTTGCTGTGATAAATGGAACCATGAATTCTGCTGTCTATCAAAAAACATGCAGGAGAATGTCCATCTGTTCTTGACCTCTGAAGCGCACTTGGCCTATGCAGCAGGACAATGATCCAAAACACACCAGCCAGTCCACCTCTGAATGGCTTATGAAAAACAAAATTAAGACTTTCGAATGGCCTAGTCAAAGTCCTGACCTTAATCTGATTGAGATCTGTGGCATGACCTTAAAAAGGCATTTCATGCTCGGAAACCTTACATTGTGGCTGAATTACAACAATTATGCAAAGATGAGTGGGCCCAAATTCATCCGGAGCGTTGTAAAAGACTCATTGCCAATTATCACAAAAACTTGACTGCAGTTGTTGCTGTTACAGTAGTAAACCTTCCCATGAGTGGCTGGCTGACCAAAATTACCCCAAGCATTGACTCATCCAAGAGGTCACAAAAGACCCCACAACAACATCTAAAGATCTGTAGGTCTCACTTGCCTTAGTTAAAGGGAACCTGTCACCTCATTCTACCCCTCTCTGCTATCACTAGCTGTCCCTGCTCCTTCCTAGCTAATCCCTAACCATCCCTGTCTCACCTAAAAGGGCCCTATAAAGATTAAGAAAATGACATATACTCACATATACAGTAGCCTGGATCCATAGCCTGTGGTGGACGGGCTCTATTCCTCCTCCCTGTGGGCGTCATCGTTTCTTCTTCTGTTCATGCCTCCATTTGAAAATACCCGCCTCTTCTGATGTATATGCTTCGGCCGGAACGTCATATCCAGCCCGGTGCATTGTGGGGGCTGGTCTTGTGCTACGGCCCAGCTCCAGTGCATGCGCAGTACACATATTGAAGCCGGCTCGTACCACGTGATCAGCCCCCCCACAATGCACTGGGCCGGATATTATGTACCGGTCGGAGCCTATACATCAGAAGATATATATAATGGAACTCTAGCACACCAAACCAAAGAAAAAGTCGCAAGAAACAATATCTTCTGGATGCTGTATTTTTATTATTATCAGGATCCTGATCAAGTCTCAAACTCAACAAAAAATGTTTTTTCGGTCACACACAGCCTTCATCAGTTTACTGAGCTATAAGAAAACATACAATAAACAAATTTTGAGTCATCATTTACAAAAATTGAAAATATAAAGCATTTACTCCATGCAAAAAATACAGCATATACACACAGATCAAGACAACAAAAATCTATATGATCAATCCATTTTTGTCTGGGGCAAAACTGTCCCTTATATATGAGAAAACATGCTAAATACAAATGCATCAGAAAAAAGGGGAGGATATAATATACCTTGAGCTAAGATCCTAAAAGCAACGCAGATTTTGGTGTGGCATACAGTTCAGTTGAGCTGAACTGTATGCCACACCAAAATCCGTGTTGCTTTTAGGATCTTAGATCAAGGTATATTATATCCTCCCTTTTTTGTGATGCATTCTGATCCCTTTTTTCTTTGGTTTGGTGTGCTAGAGTTCCATTATATATATAGTTTTTTTTTCCTCTAAGCACCCTTATTCATTTGGTGAGCCAAGCTCTATATATATTTATTAGACATCAAAAGAGGCGGGAATTTTCAAATGGAGGCATGAACAGGAGATGAAACGATGACGCCCATCGGGGCATGCTGCAAGCAAGTGAGGAGGAGGAATGGAGCCCGCCCACCGCAGACTATGGATCCAGACTATATGTAAGTATATGTCATTTTCTTAATCTTTATAGGGCCCTTTTAAGTGAGACAGGAATGGTTATGGATCAGCGAAGAAGGTGCAGGGACAGCTAGTGATAGCAGAGAGGGGTAAAGTGTTTCCAAGACCAAAACCACTGCTTAGCAAAAAGAACATAAAGGCTAATCTCAGTTTTGCCAGAAAACATCTTGATGATCCCCAAGACTTCTGAGAGAATACTCTGTGGACTGATGAGACAAAAGTTGAACTTTTTGTAAGATGTATGTCCCTATTACTACTAGCGTAGAAGTAACACAGCATTTCAGAAAAGGAACATCATACCAACAGTAAAATATAGTGATGGTGGTGGTAGTGTAATGGTCTGGGGCTGTTGTGCTGCTTCAGGACCTGGAAAACTTGCTGTGTGTCTACCAAAAAATCCTGATGGAGAATGGCCAACTGTTTATGACCTCAAGCTGAGGCACAATTAGGTTATGCAGCTGGACAGTGATTACCAGTTACTGCAAATGCTTGATTGCAGTTGTTGCTGCTAAGGGTGGCCCAACCAGTTATTAGGTTTAAGGGGCAATCACTTTTCACACAGGGCCCTGTAGATTTGGATTTTTTTCCCCTTAATAAAGACCTTAATGTATAAACTGCATTTTGTGTTTACTTGTGTTATCATTGTCTAATATTGACATTTGTTTGGTGATCTGACACATTTTTGTGACAAACATGCATAAGAATAATAAATCAGGAAGAGGGCATACACCATTTCACACCCCTGTATATATTTAGTTACATAATCTTTCACACTTTGTTACATTTTTGCACTTATTACGCCTTGTATTCCCTATTTTCATAATGAATACTAGCTAAATCACACATGCCCCCTTCTTATTAATTTACATTTTTTGACTTCACATATATACCTTATTATCCCTTCTATAATGGCTAGTTATCCCCTCTACCCTAATACACTTACATTTAGATGTTATGTTAGGGTGCTTTCACACTAGCGGTTTTTTCAAATCGCGGCAGATGCGGTGAAAAAAACGCATCTGCTGCGATTAACGCATAACCGCGACACTTGCGGCACACTTGCGGCAAGCCCCATGCAATGTCTATGGGGCTTGCGGTAGGGTGCGGCAAGTGCGGTTTCGGCACTTGCGGCAGGTGCCGAAACCGCACTTGCCGCACCTGCCGTACCCTTACCGCAAGCCCCATAGACATTGCAAGGGGCTTGCCGCAAGTCTGCCGCAAGTGTCGCGGTTATGCGTTAATCACGGCAGATGCAGTTTTTTCACCGCATCTGCCGCGATTTGAAAAAAACGCTGATGTGAAAGGGGCCTTAGTATCTCCATTATGTTAATATTAGTTTCAGCCCACATTCAGTACAAGACATATCCAACAGTACACATGCATATATGTTGCTAGGATGCTGTTTGTAGCCTCGTATCTCTATGTGCTCGCCGCCACTGGCAGCTCATCACAATTTGTGGTGCAGTGACATCTGCATAATGCAGGCTCGCGGTCGGCTGCTGATTATACTCATCGTCCATGGCTCCCCCTGCAGTGCAATGTTCTCTTCCCATGCTGGCAGCTGACCAGTGTGTAACCGTGCAGAGATGACATCACTGTTATGCTCTGTGCTCTCAGACACCTTCAGCTGCTGGCATGAGAAGACGCAGCATTGCGGGGGACCGATGAACGGTGAGCAGAATCATCCGTCCGTTGCCATCTGCCAGGATATTCACTGCTCCCAGTGGGAAGCAGTGAATATGAGTTTTAGCTGTTATTGGTACTATTTTGAGCCACGTAATGTTTTTTATCGCTTTCTATTCCGCTTTTTGCGAGTCTAAATCAAGAAGAAACAGGAATTCATAAATTGTGTAAGAGACTTTCCATAGTTGGGTGACCCAGAGGTCATCATGACGATGACCCCAGGCTGCCATAGCAGCTATCAGGCCCCCATGATTACGTTGCGGGGGTCCCGATCGCTTGGGAGAGGAGTGCACTCTTCTCCCTGCCTCCCAAAAAGAAAGTATCTTCCAGAAACTGGCAGTAGGTTTGGGACTCGGGAATTGATTTTGAGTATATCTTGAACCCAAAAATAGTGCAACGTATCAACTTTAAAGGGGTTATTTACTATTTGGACAAATCTTTCTCAATCCCTACGTTTCCCACTAGTAAATTATTAGCACCTATACAACACCTCTATTTGCGGCGCTATTCCATCGGTGTCAGCACTGGCTCACTGTGGGCTCATGTGACGTTGTATCACACGATCTCGGTGGCCAGTCAGCATCCACTTCACTGTCCCATACTTTGGATAAATCAGACTTCCAGAAGAAATAAGAGAGATGTCGGAGCTCTCATTCACTCAGGTTGTAAGTTACGTCTAAAGGTGGGCACAGTGAAGTGGCCACTGATTGTCGCAGATCGCATGACACAATGCCACATAAGCCTAAGGAGAACCAGTGCTGACACTACTGGAACCAGAACTCTGCGGCACCAGAACAGGAGGTGAGTTTAGGTGTTATTTTACTTGGGTGATAAAGTACTTGAGAAAGGGTTGCTGAGTAAAAGACAACTGCTTTATTAATGCCAGCTGCCTATAGCAGTACACCACCTCCACCTTGCTGGTGTCTGAGTCAAAGTGGAAGTCTGTGCTCATTATTGATCCAGCCACAGGCCCATCCATCTAGTCCATCAAGAGTCACACAGACCTCATCAGTTTATAAAATCTTTGAAGAGTCTATCTTCAGATATTTCTTAACATTTCAAATTCTGTGTCTTGTTCAATGGTAGTTGGGTTTCAGCCGCCCAACCTCAGCTTTGTCTCTGAGCACTGAATACCTCGAATTTCTGGAATATGACAGTACCGGTGGATAATGGGTTCCTGGTCGCTACACATTTGATTAGTCTCAAATCTTTGACAGTTAGGCTATGTTCACACCGGGCATTTTTGATCTGTTTTTAGTGCCACTTTTTTTTTTTTTTAAAACTGCACCAAAAACAGATCAATAAAAAATGGAGCACAAATGCTCTGCCTGAACGTAGCCTTAAAGGGAACCGGTCTCCTGGATCTAATCCCCTAACCTATCACTAGCTGTCCCTACACCTTCCTAGCTGCTCCCTAACCATCCCTCTCTGCTGTAAATCCGCCCTATAAAGATTAAGAAAAATGACTTATAACTTACTGGAGGTCGCTCTGTCAGGAGACTGGAAAGGTGGCTCCAGGCTCCATTCTCCCATCCTCGCTGCTTCACTGCATGCCCTGCTGGGCATCATTAATCTTTCTTGATCTCTGCCTGCATTTGGAATCTCCCTCCCTCTTCTCCTATGATGCACCGTCTGGTACGTCGCATTCGGCCGTTGCATTATGGGCCTGATCACGTAATCGGCTCGACTTCAATATGCGCATTGCGCATGCGCGGAGACGCGCCGATCACGTGATAAAGCCCATAATGCACCGGACTGATCAGGCCCATAATGCATCGGGCCGGATGTGACGTACCTGCCGGTGCATCATAGAAGGAGAAGAGGGGCGGTAGATTCCAAATGTAGGCGGAGATCAAGAAAGAAAAATGACGCCCAGCCCAACGGGGCATGCAATGAAGCAGCGAAGAGGGGAGAATGGAGCCTGGAGCCGCCTTTCCAGTCTCTTGACTGAGTGACGGCCTGTAAGTTAGAAGTCATTTTTAAACATATTTATAGGGCGGATTTACAGCAGAGAGGGATGGTTAGGGAGTAGCTAGGAAGGTGTAGGGACAGCTAGTGATAGGTCAGGGGGATAGCATGAGGTGACAGCTACCCTTAATGTGCGTCTTGTTTTGTCAACACATTTGTACAAGTACGTTGACTATTTGCAGTAAAACATTTGATGGTTTTGTGATCAAGCCCCAATATCAATCAGTTAGGCTTCACCCTTCCTCATTACACAAATACATCACCTTAAATCAATAAGCATTACATTTATAGATCTTGGCGTTGGAAAGTATGCATAAAAATTATATGGTAAAAAATAGTGACTTCCATAATAACTGCGCAAGGTGTAGACATGAAGATGATGGGTCTTTCCACTACAGTGCTGTTGGGTCAGTAAGGTTACAACAATGAAGTCATAGAATTCTTGTTTGTTTTATTGCAGGACCTTCCTCCTCCACCTCCTTATTTTCCCCCTGATAACAAGAAGAGCCAGTAAGGGGTCTTTTATGAGGGGGAGCTGTCATCCAATTCTCCAAGAACCAGATCTTCAATAGACCCAGGAAACTGACAAGTCATAGGACAATATAAAAACATTACAGTGGGTGCCAGGCAGAGGAACCCTTAATCACCTCTAAATCTCATATAGACGATTGTATCACCATGTTTTCTTGCAGTATTGGCATTCAACACTGTAGCACTTCTGAGTTATACCGTAGCTGACATGTCTGAGTGCATCTTGCGATACAGAGCATGTTCTAATGCTAATCCCTAAAGCCTGATTGCTGTGCATATGCAAATAATTAAATGAAATAAAACGTTTTGAAAGTTCTAATTATAGCCAAAAATATACGGTACTATACATGATATATTGAAGACATGGATTATTATAACGTTTGATTGACTTGTGTGGGTACCGAGTCCATGGGTTCTTATTTATTATATTATTATAATTTATTTATATAGCGCCATTATATTCCATGGCGCTTTACATGCTAAAAGGGGCAGACTAGGACAAGTAACATAGTAACAATACAAGTAACAATAAATGTGGACAATTCGGTCGTACAGATATAAGAGGGGAGAAATCCTGTCCGCGAGGGCTCACAGTCTATTTCTACTTTTCATTAAGAACAATCCATACATTTGCATTATTACATAAATCATCTTTCTTTTTTACCTTTAAGGAAAGTAGATAAGGGTCATGCTATTTGAAAATAAGCCTCCAGTGTCCACTGACATATTGGGGTATTCTAGCCGATGTAAGTAATTTGTTATTGCGAGCAAGGAAAATTAAGTAAAAATAAGTAATTATAAACTTAACACCATAGAAGTGTTGGAATACGCAAAACATTGATTATCCACAGCACGTCCAGCTACTTCCCTCCCTTGTCTTTAATGCATGTGTGGCACCCCTGCAGGGGATTGCCACAGGATCCACCGGTGCAAGGAGGGATTTACACCTTGGTACACACAGCACACAACACCTTCCACCCCAGAACTGAACGGGGAGCTCTACTGGCTGCCTTAAGCCAGATCCCCTTTAGAAGATCCAGGCCTGAGGCGAGGAGCCGTTAGTCTCAGGGTGCCTTCACATTTGCGTATGGTAACGCAGCGTATGCTGCGTTCCCATACGCAGTCAAACGCATGCGCACTGCATTCCTATGTTTAACATAGGAACGCATAGTGCCTGCGTTTGCTGCGTTCGGGTGTGGATGCGGAAGATATCTGCTCCCTACAGGGTCTCCCGTCCGCACCTGGGACGCAGCATGTTGCATTTTTTGTGCGCTCGGGGACCTTGGAAAATCAGCAAGCTTCCCCAAGCGCACAAAAAATGCATTGGCGTCAATGGGTACGCAGTGTTCTGCGCTTGACATGTGCAGGAGAACGCTGCGGACCCATTGAAATCTCTCCCGGTGGCCGCAGGTGATGTCACAGGAGATCACCGACGGCCACCGGGAGATCAGCTGAGCCACTGATGATCTCCTGCTCCTCGCCGCCGGTAAGCTCCTAGCAGTGTCGGCGGGGAGAAACAGCTGATGTGACAGCTGTTTGAATCTTCCCGCGCCGACATCTCCTCTCGTGTCGGCGCGGGAGATTCAAACAGCTGTCACATCAGCTGTTTCTCCCCGCCGACACGTCCCGGAGCTTACCGGCGGCGGGGAGGAGGAGATCTCCGCTGCTGATCTCCGCCTCCGGCCCGCCCCTGGACAACACCGATTGGCTGCCCGGGCTCCACAGTGATGTGTCCGCAGGCGGACATTCTCCGCTGCGGACACATCATTAGGCCTTGCGTTTCACTGCGTTTGTGTCTGCATGCCATCAGCATGCAGACACAAACGCAAATGTGAAGGTAGCCTCAGTTGTTAGTTCCAGTCAGGCAGTGAAGAGAGCAGGAGTGAGGAGCTGGTCGCTGGGAAGGATCCAGGCCCAGGACCAGGGAACACTGACCCAGCTGTGCTGCACCCTTGGGAGAGGGTCAGAGGCCAGTGGAGGAGTAGGAGAATTAAGAAAGGAAACAAATCAAGTTTCCCTTTAGTACACCCGGACACCGGAGTCCAACGCTGCCAGCATCCCTGAGAAGTAAATAGAAAGAGACACTCAAACTGAGCAAAACAGAGGACCCGGGGCCCAAAGGAGGAATAGGGATCCCGCAGAAGGACCTCATTGTCAGTGACAGAGTAAAGCCCTGAGAGGGAGAAGGAGCGGTGCATCCAGTTACAGGCAGGATTCACCCCAAACCACAGTACACAGAGACAGAGGAGGCCTCACAACTCTCCAAGGTGAAGGTCCCGAATTGCATCGGGGACCTGGTTACTTCTCTGGACTGTACCTGTTACCTTGTCACCAGTAAAAGGTACCGAAACAAAAGACTACTGTGTATGCGTGTGCCTGTTTAACCGTCGCCATCCACAGCGTTAACTGCAGAGACGCTATTATGACTCTCCTGATCCATCCCCGCTGCCCTGAGGTAAAGCTCCACCTGTGGGGAGCTGTAATACACTGAGCTGCATCTCCATCACCTCAGCGGCCATCCGCAGCGCTGGTATACACGTTACCAGGTATCGCAGGTGACGTCACATAACCTATCCCCTTTACCACCATCATCCCCCCACCATCCCCGCCATTGAGGGTCCAGGGCACGGGACAGGGGACCGAACAGCCGTGATTCCCCATCCAAGTCGCCATCAGCCCCGGTACCCGAGTACCCCCTACCCTGTCGACCGCCTCAACCTGGAGTCACGAACAGGATCCCGTGCCCGGTAAAACCGGGTACTGTGTGCCTAGAATTGAACTTTATTAACTGTTTGTGAACACTAAAACCGGGCCGCCATTACTGCGGCACAGAGCGGGAAGAGCATCGCGGCTGCGCAGCTAAAAGAGCGTGAAGATAACCCCCCCCTTCACTCTGCCGGAGACTAGCGAAGCGCAGTTCCAGAAATACCCGAGGTGCTTGATTCCCCCTGCAGAGCCACGATGACCGGAAAAGTCTCTCTTACCTCACCGGCTGGCAGCGATTAATTAGGGGGGCCCCATCAAGAGTGACTTGGACGGCACAGTCCCTACAGAGGATGCCCGGAATGTAGCCCCCGAAGCAGCGGCCCTGATAATGCCGATAGCCTTGCCATACATACCGGGCGCCAAATGGTTGCCAACATATGAAGGTAAGCCCGATACCCTAGCAGTCTTCAAACAAAAGTCCTGGTTGGACAGACAAAGGCTGTTTTAAAAACATGTACACAATCTGAATTGAGGATGCGTTCTACCAGAGCAAGCAGGGACCACAGGATACCATCAGAGACTATACCCTCTGTTTACAAGGGGCACTACGGTCCTTGAAACAGGTAGACCCGGCAAGTGTACTGGAAGAAGATAAAATGCTTGCCAGAGCAGTTTACAGAGGGGTTGAGGTCAGACTATCACTGCCAGCAGGTACACGTGGGTTTTGGATCATCCAACTGTGAACTTTAATGACTTAAAAGATCACGATATAACAGTGTTAAGGAATCCAGTGCCTGCAGAGCCTGCAATCCAATCCTGGCAGGTTAACACCTCTCCCATAGACTTTAAACCTGCTTCCAAAGACCCTGCAAAAGTGGAAAGACAAGCTGTAGCAAATAACTCTGATGATGATTAAGCAACCAGGTGCTGCAGCTAACCAAAAATATGGACAATTTACTAAAACTCTTGCAAGCCATGCCTGGGGCACCACCATCCAGCAAAATCCAACTAGCTGATTGCCCTGAGGACGTCCCATGGATGAGGAGGAAGAACAAGTCGCCCGTGCAGGGGACCAACGCACCATTTCAAGATAGACCCCATGTCGCCCGTGGGGGGACCAACAAGTCGCCCCGACTTCAGAGGACCAACGCACCATTCCAACGCAGAGCCAGGGATTACACGGATTCTTCAGGACAACCCATCTGCCTATGTTGCAACAAACCAGGCCACTTTGCAAGAGGATGTCCTTTAAACACGAGATTCCTGGGCCCGAGGGCCAGCCCCCAGGAGTAGGACAACTGGGCCCATATGACTGGCATAACCGGTATGTGGGAGGCCGTCCGTACCTCAACATTACGCTATAAGAAATCCCCATGTCGGCCCTACTGGACACCGGGTCGCAGGTCACCACATATCCTTTTTAAACAATTTTGGTCGACACTGATCTTAGACCCTCAGACCCTAACTTTGTCATTCTAGCAGCTAATGGCAACAACAGAATCAGGTGGGGTTCAGAGAAGTGACAATAAACCTGGGGAGGGTAGAGCTAAAAGGCCAAGGGTTATGTGTGGTAGAAGATAATCCTGATGAGAAATACCCCTACATGGTAATTGGTACTAATGTAATTGAAAACTGCCTTGGAGAAGTGTTGTTTTTACTCCAACAGATTGCGGAGACTGCTGGTTATGGGCGAATGAGAGTCATCCAAAGAGAAATCCGAGCCCTCATCCACAAGCAACAGGTAAATCTGTCTGGGGGAGAGATTGGCAGTGTGCGGGTAACAGACCCAGTTCCCATTGTGTTACCACCGAAAAGTGAAATGATGATATGGTGTCAAGCAGCAATAGGTCTCAGAGGAAAGGAATACCAGGCAGTTGTAGAGCCGGTATATTCAGAGCATAGGCCTACACTACTGACAGCCACTGACAGGGGTGTTGGATGTACGCAAGGGAAGAGTACCAATCCGTGTATTAAATTGTGGAAGAGGAGCAAAACTACCCCGGTATGCTACTGTAGCAAAGCTGTATACTGCCTGTAACAATAACATACAGGCAGTAGAGCCGTTTCCCCGTCTAGTCAGGCGCAGGATAACAACTCCAAAGGACAGCTAGAGGAGTGGTGTCAGCAGTTGCACGTTAGGAACTGATGCCACCCCTTCTCACCAGAAGCGGGAGTCTACCGGGTAGCACAAGAGTTTGAACAGATATTCAGTAAGCATCCATTAGATTTTGGGAGGATTAAAGGGGTACACCATCGCATACCCACAGGAGATCATCCCCCAATCAAATTGAGACACAGACCCATTTCACCAAATCACTATCAGCATGCCAAAGAGATGCTGCGGGACATGAAGGAAGCCGGGGTAATGAGAGATAGCTGTAGTCCCTGGGCAGCCCCCTTAGTCCTAGTCAGAAAGAGGCACTATGAGGATGTGTGTGGATTACAGGAAGGTCAATAAGATCACTCACAAAGATGCTTACCCGTTACCCCAGATAGAGGAGTCTCTTGCTGCATTAAAGACTGCTAATTATTTCTCCACGTTAGATCTCACTAGTGGTATTGCAGGTCTCCGTTGAGAAGAAGACCGAGGAGACTGCATTCACAAGACCAATGGGCCTATGCGAATTCAAGAGCATGCCATTCGGGTTATGCAATGCACCAGGAACATTTCAAAGACTCATGGAATGTTGCCTGGGACACGGAACTTCGAGACGGTGCTGTTATACCTGGACGACGTCATCGTGTATTCCAAGACCTACGAAGAACACCTGGAACACCTGGCGGAGGTATTTGAAGATTTAGCAAAGTACGGGATGAAGCTCAAACCATCTAAATGTCACCTGCTGAAACCTAAAGTCCAATATCTCGGGCACGTGGTCAGCGCATTGGAGTAGCACCAGACCCGGAAAAAGTGGCAGGTATCCAGGACTGACCAACCACCGTACCGAGGTACGTCAATTCTTATGGCCACTTTACACGCAGCAACAGGAAGATCGAAAACAGCAGGTGTCGGAGACAATTATACCTTTTACCTTCAAAACACCTTGCAGATACCTGAATTACACGCAGCCACTTCTAGGTGTTCTGACGGTAAAAGGTACAATTGTCTCCGACACCTGCGTTTTCTATCTTCCTATTGCCGCGTGTAAAGTGGCCATTAGGTTTGGTTGGGTACTACAGAAGATTCATAAAGGGCTACACAAAGATGGCAGCGCCCCTACAAGATCTTCTGGTAGGCCAATCTAAGAAGAGAAGATCTTCAGAGACACCATTGGAATGGGGAGAAGAACAAGAAAACTCCTTTCAACAGATAAAGTAGACTCTAACCGCTGAGGAAATCCTGGCTTACACAGATTATAACTTACCATTCGTCCTTTACACCGACGCAAGCAATGTAGGCCTGGGAGCAGTCCCTTCCCAGATCCAAGATGGTAGAGAGTAATTGCCTACGCAAGCAGAACACTTAGACCCACCGAGAGGAACCCAGAAAACTACAGTTCCTTTAAGTTGGAGTTCCTGGCCTTGGTATGGGCTATAACAGAGAGGTTCAAGCATTACCTGGCAGCTTCAAAATTTACCATCTTCACGGATAATAACCCGTTAACACACCTGGATACCGCGAAGCTTGGTGCATTGGAGCAACGCTGGATGGCCCGACTATCGAATTATGACTTTACCATCAAATACCGGGCAGGCCGCAACAACGCAAATGCTGATGCCCTCTCCAGAAACCCTCAAGTACATCTGCAAGGACTTGAAGAAGAGTAAGATGACTTGAGGAAATAGAACTCCCAACTTTCCATAAAAGTAGAAAATGGAAAATGGCTGAAGATCACATCTACCAGAACTGTCAGACTGTTGAACTAAACCCGTTGCCTCACTATGGATAAAGGGAGACTCAAGATAGTGATCCAGCAGTGAGCCTTGTAAAGAAGTTAATAACCAAACCGGATTCCCAACTTGAAAAGAATGCTCCACCAGAGGCCCAGCACCTGTGGAAAGAAAGAAGCAGGTTATTCATCTATCAAGGTCAACTGTGCAGACGGTATAGCAACCCAAGAATACATGAAATGGTATGACAAGTTGTGGTTCCAAAGAGGGACGTCCAAATGGTATTGAAAGCGTACCATGATGGAGCAGGACACTTTGGATGGAGAAAACTGGAAATACTTTTACGCGAGAGATTCTATTGGATCAGCATGAGAGCCTCCATAGAAAGATGGTGTAAAAATTGTGGACCATGCTCGTTAAGAAGAATAGACTGTAACAGCCAGAAAGCACCACTGCAGCCTATCATCACTAAACAACCATTAGAACTGGTAGCCTTAGATCAAGTCAAACTCACACCCAGCAAATCGGGCTACACCTATGCTCTTACCATGGTAGACTACTATTCCAGATTCCTTGTGGTAGCTCCGGTAAAGGACTTAACAGCTCAGACAGCAGCAAGAACCTTTCAAGCCTTTCTGCAGATCGCATGGTTATCTAGAACAAGTATTGACAGACCAAGGTCCTGCCTTTGAGGCTGAAATATTTTAAGAGTTCTGTCGCCTATACGGATGCAAGAAAATTCGTACCACGCCTTACCATCCTCAAACTAATGGAATGTGCGAAAAGATGAATCACGTGGTAATTGAATTGCTGAAAACTCTGCCCTTAGAAGAACAAAACCAATGGCCAGAGAAGTTACCAGATCTTGTTGACATCTACAACAAACATCCCAGTAAGCTCAACAAATCGTACCCCTGCATACCTCATGAGAGCAAGACCAGGAAAATTGCCAGTAGACTTTGAAATAGGCATAGTAGTTCCTGAAGCAGATACTACAGATGCAGATTGGGATGCTAGAAGAAAAGAACAATACCAGAAAATACAGGAATGTGTTGAGAGAAGTCTGGAAAAATCTAGAGAAAAACAAGAAACCAACTTTAACAAAAGTGCGCAAGGAACGCCCTTAACACCAGGTGAATTGGTTTTGGAAAGAAAAAGATGAATGCACAAACTAGTTGATCAATGGCAAAAAGAACCATACACTGTGTTACCATCCAACTTTGATAACCAGAAAACCTGTCTAATCAGCAAGGACAATGGTGAAACAACAGCAACAGTGTCCAGGGAACATTTGAAGAAGTGCCCTCAACAGCTACAACCAGAAGAAGATGTACCTTATTTAGAACCTGAGAAAGAGAATCCAAAGACAGTCCAAACACTGGTTGGAGAATTACCAGCAGATTGGCCTCAAATAGGAGGTACATACCTAATCCCAACTTTGATGTTCCCACCAGCAGTAGAAGTGCCAAGAGCAGAAGAACCACCTGTTATACCGGAACCAGAGATCCCTGCAATCGGTGAACCTGCCAGTCCACTAGAGAGACTATGCCAATACTACGGTATTCCAGAAACACGTAGATCTAATAGACTAATAGACAGTGCATACACCGCACCAAGAACAGACAGTAGTGACACACCAGTGCTACGCAGATCAACCCGTAGTAACCTTGGTGAGCTACCACTTAGATAGAGAATAAACTGTAAAATGTGGAAAATGTAAATATGTCTAAAATGTATATATGTTATTAATGCTAGTGTACAGAATTGCGTGAAGAGTAGGCAAAACCAACCCAGACCAGGTACACAACATCTGTAAGAGGGGTGAGTGGAGTTGGCGTAAGGAGCTGTTTAGGGAGTGCAAAATCTTGGCCAATTGGTGACCCCAGGGCCAGGAGGCCCACAGCGCTTATGACCCGGTAGAGGCCCCTGCAGTACCTAGGACTCCTACGCCGAGGCACGTGTAGTGTTTGTTGTTGTGTAATGTGGAACTTTAAGCCTACAGAGACTTTGCCTGTTGGACTTTTTGAATTTCCTTTTATACTTTCAAAAATGGACCATAGCCACAGGACTGGTAGTGGCAAACACCCTTTAAACAGCCTGCAGCGGATGGACTAGCGCTGTATGGACTGGTTACCCGTTTTCATATTTATCCCTGGTTTTTGTAAAATTTTAATTTTGAGACTCTGTTCAAATTCAAATGTAAATAGTTAATTTATATTGTGTTCATGAAAAATGTTTCAGTCCCGGAGGACTGTATTTAACCAGGGGGGAATGTGGCACCCCTGCAGGGGATTGCCACAGGATCCACCGGTGCAAGGAGGGATTTACACCTTGGTAGACAAAGCACACAACACCTTCCACCCCAGACCTGAAGAGGGAGCTCTACTGGCTGCCTTAAGCCAGATCCCCTTTAGAAGATCCAGGCCTGGGGAAGGAGTCAGTTAGTCTCAGTTGTTAGTTGGTTCCAGTCAGGCAGTGAAGAGAGCAGAGTGAGGAGCTGGGAAGGATCGATCCAGGCCCAGGACCAGGGAACACTGACCCAGCTGTGCTGCACCCTTGGGAGAGGGTCGGAGGCCAGTGGAGGAGTAGGAGAATTAAGGACGGGAACAAATCAAGTTTCCTTTTAGTACACCCGGACACCGGAGTCCGACGCTGCCAGCATCCATTTTAGCAGTAAAGCCCGGGAGAACCAGGGGGACCAAAACCCCCTGAGAAGTAAATAGAAAGAGACACTCAAACTGACCAAACACTGGACCCGGGGCCAAAGGAGGAATAGGGACCCCGCAGAAGGACCTCATTGTTAGTGACAGAGTAAAGCCCTGAGAGGGAGAAGGAGCGGTGCGTCCAGCTACAGCCAGGAACACTCTATCTACCCTCTATATTTTTAATCTTTTAGCCCGGGAGAGGCAGGTTTGATCAATATTAGATTTAAGGCCCTATCAAAAAAGGTTGTCTTGTCACAACAGGTGAGCCAATTTATGCGCTAAGTACCTTCATTTTCTAAGAATATTCTATATAACAGCAATGCAGTCCAATATCACCTGTTCAACGTTAGCAGCCATCTTAGCAGTTAGGCTGTGTGCCGGCAAGAAAATTGTGGTGCAGATTTTTGTCGTCAGAAATATGCACCTTCATGTTGGAAGTAAGTACAGTAGCTAGAAAATTTTGCACATTTTCCGCATACAAAAATGCACCGTGGGCATAAACATGATTTTCATAAAGGGATAAATAAAGAAAGGCGGCACTCACCGTATAGGCTGGTGGAAGAGTGTTTTAATCCAGGTAAATTATTCCATTAAAACAGTGCTGGTGCGGTGGGAGAGGGAGTGAGAGGCCGTTGGAACGACGGTACCGTTTCGTATCGTTAACGATACTTCTGCGGGTTCCAGTATGATACTGGAACCCGCAGAAGTATCGTTACACGATACGAAACGGTACCGTCGTTCCGACGGCCTCTCACTCCCTCTCCCCACCGCACCAGCACTGTTTTAATGGAATAATTTACCTGGATTAAAACACTCTTCCACCAGCCTATACGGTGAGTGCCGCCTTTCTTTATCCCTTTATGAACTGCATATTACCTCCGCAAGGCTGTGCAACACCAGGCACTGGGGTGAGCCAAAATTGGCACGTAGCAGAGCTCTAAGGTGTGTAGTGCCCGGTCATTGTTCTTTTTTGCACGTTTGAATAAACATGATTTTAGTGCGTTTTTCAACATGAAGGTGCATATTTCTGACGATAAAAATCTGCACCACAATTTTCTTGACGGCACATAGCCTAACTGCTAGGATGGCTGCTAACGTTGAACAGGTGATATTGGACTGCATTGCTGTTATATAGAATATTCTTAGAAAATGAAGGTACTTGGCGCATAAATTGGCCAATTCATAACAGCCCACCAGTTGTGACAAGACAACCTTCTTTGATAGGGCCTTAAATCTAATATTGATCAAACATGCCTCTCCAGGGGTAAAAGATTAAAAATATAGAGGGTAGATAGGATCCAGCACTAACTCAAGACAGCCTTAGGGCTAAGTCAGACTGCCATATAACACAGACAACGATCCCTTTGCAGTGCTCAGCCTGGCCGGCAGCTCTCCTGACCCGAACAGGACAGCTGCATAGAAATACATGCTGTCTACTTCAGGTCAGGAGAGCCACCGGCCAGTCCGGGCACTGCGATACAATCGTCGTGCATGTTATATGGCCATCTGATTACGCACTTAGACTGATGGGAGGCTTGCTTGTCTGAATATGGAGGCAGTCACCACCTCCAAAAGTACACTAGAAAAATCAAAAAAGCTAGCCATCACCAACAGAATAAAGCAAGTGTGAACAGGTGCAATATGGTGAACATTTCATATAGCAGTAGTGCAGTCCAAGTTTCATGTATTCATTGCTTGCCTACATCTTAACACTGACAGAGGGCTGCTGTATTCTTTTGTTTCGTTAAAAATGTTAAAAAACAGTGTTTGTAGTTAGCTTACGTTAAGTGCCCATTGTGTCTGTGCAGACAGCCTAACTTACAGTAAATGTCGAGCGCTTTTCCCAACTTGTATTGTAATGTTGCCATAGGTCTCATTCACGAGATAGAGGACAAAAGTGTGTTCTTCAGCCACTGACAAGTATGTGTCTACACACCAATTGCTCAACTATATAGGAAGCAGCAGGCTACACTTTCCCATCTAGAGGGGTCGCTGCAAGGAAACCTACACCATTTGGTATATTTTTTGAGTGGACAGATGCCTAATTACCAATCTTGACTTTGGCTACTGTCAGGTGTATTTCTTCTGAGGGTATGCTCCCGATGGTGGGCACAAGGCAATGTGTTTCTAACCTTAGCTAGTGTTTCACAGCCGGCATTTGCCTGGTATGGCTCCTGAGCCTGCTCTATAGATGTGGACCTGACTTGGAGCATACTATAAGATCTTATATCAGGAAGAGGTTAATGTGAAACATTTCAGGTGCGTAGGTCCTAGTATGCCATCCCAGGAAAGAAAGCAGAACAATATTTAGTAATATAACAATAATCATATGTTGTATTTATTAGTATAAAAGTCATATAAAACATGAGATCAGGGTCAGGAGTTCCCCAGAAACATTTGTGGCATCCAGTGGGCTGTGTCATAAACATTTTATTGCATTACTACGCTCAATGGGTAGGAAGATGATTTCTTCAAAGCCTCCAAATACAGTTTTTCGTTTTCTATGTAGTCCCAGTCCTGTTCCAGGAAAAAAATGAAATAATCAACGGAAGAATCAGAAGTGCAGAGTTATGTAAATGATGCACTAACCTGGTACTTTTTACATACTGAAAAGTAATACAGTCATAAGAGCACCACTACAGTGTTTCTTTAGGTTTTTTTTTGTTAGTTTTTTATTGCCCCTATGTAGTGGTGTTTTAAATGAGCTTATGACATACCTTCTAACATCCGGCCAGTCAGAAGGTACAGGCACAAGATGGCGCTGAGGGACTGGAGCAGCATTCATAAGAGATGAAGCTGCTGGAAGATGAGTACATGACCAGGGGCACGCAGCTTACATCGAAAGCACCACTACAGCGGTGCTGAAAAGAAAAACCTAACACATTGTAGTGGTGCTTTGAATGTAAGCTGCGTGCCCCTGGTCATATACTTATCATCTGGCAGCTTCATCTCTTATGGACACTGCTCCAGTCCCTCAGTGCCATCTTGTGCCTGTAACTTCTGACTGGCCGGAAGTTAGAAGTTATGTCATAAGTGCATTTAAAGCACTACTATAGAGGGGCAATAAAAAAAAAAAAACTAAAGAAACACTGTAGTGGTGGTGCTGTAAGCTAGCAGCATTCATGTGTATGGGGAAGCCAGAATATATATCTGTTCGTCACATGAGAGTTCAGGCAAGATTGATCTAAAGTTTATTTGGCATCTTTAAAAATCATCTGTCATGGTGCACAATTGTATTCGCAATTTTGCCTGAAAAAATTGGTGTATCTTCTAGAAATGAAGGTCAACGTACTGAAACTTGTAATGTACATACTTTGTTTCATGAGAAGTGGAAAGTGCAATGAACCTCAGGGACCGCAACTAGAAACATCCTGAGTCGTCTTACCGACTTGTCGTCCCCTCCACTTGATTCCACTACGAGAAAGACTTGGGAAGAGATTGATGACAGATATCTCCAATGGACTGTGGCCACCAAGATCACCTGATTTAACAATGGCAGATTTTTTCCTTTGAGGCCATTTGAAAGGTCAGGTGTACAGCAGTAAGTCACAAATAATACAGTCACTCCAAGAGGACATACAGCGGGAAATTCAGGCTGTAGGACCCCAGTGTCCCGCGAAAAACATTCTATCATGTCAAATGGCATGTGCAGGGGTGCTTGGATGTCAACAATGGACATTTTCAACACCTGCAAAAACTTTCAACAAACTGACACATCAGTTTCTCATTAACTAAAAGTATGTACAGTCCAAATTTCAGTATGATAGATCATTTCTTGTAGTAGTTTCAGCAATTTTTCCAGGTAAAATAGCTAATGCCCCCTGTCTTTGTATGTACCTCTACTTTGATTCATTGACATGGACAGAGCAGTTAGGTGACAATATCATGAGAGCCACCTCCATCATTGCACTGCAATTCTTTACACGGTTTTCCATTCTACAGTGGGCTTTGCATATTAAAGAGATTATCCAGGACGTTTTTTCCCCGCTGGAGCCTTAGCTTAACTAACTGCCTGCCTATTCTGCCCAACAACATTCTCTTCCAGCTCACAGTGGTCACAGACCACACCTGATGGTGATTCTACAGCTTGCTGTGATGTTATTTTGCCAGAACGCCTTTATCTCTTCATCTTTGCTTTCTCAATGGGACGTCACTGCAAATATTATGCTGACTGACAGCCAGCTCCCCACGATTAGGCAGCAGTGAGCCGGCTGTCAATCAGCATGATGTTGGCAGTGACACCTCACTAACAGAATAGAGGGAGAGAAGGAAATGTTCTGTTGGCATGAGGACAAAGAAAGAAGGAGTAGAGTTGCCTGAGCCAGAAGAGATTGTCGCTGGGCAGAACAGGTAGTTAACAAATACCTGCCTGTAAGTTTTTAGCCTCATAGGTAGTAAAAAAAAAAAAAAGTCCCAGATAACCCTTTTAAGGCCACTTTCACATCAGCGGTTTTTTTAAATCGCGGCAGATGCGGTGAAAAAAACGCATCTGCCGCGATTACCGCGACACTTGCGGCACAGTTGCGGCAAGCCCCATGCAATGTCTATGGGGCTTGCGGCAGGTGCGGCAAGTGCGGTTCCGGCACTTGCGGCAGGTGTGGCTGCGAAAAAAAAACGCGGGTCAGCCGCGTTTTTTTTGCGGCCGCACCTGCCGCAAGTGCCGATACCGCACTTGCCGCACCTGCCGCAAGCCCGCATAGACATTCTATGGGGCTTGCCGCAACTGTGCCGCAAGTGTCGCGGTTATGCGGTAATCGCGGCAGATGCGGTTTTTTTCACCGCATCTGCCGCGATTTAAAAAAAACGCTGATGTGAAAGGGGCCTTAGACAGAACTCTGGCCTTCAATTTATTGCAACATTTATTTTGTTACATGGCCCCCTGTGCTCCTTCATACAAAGGTTTCTGATTTTTTTTTTGCTCAGAGATAAAACCAAGCCTGTGTACGAACTATTCCATGGGATCCGTCCGTATTCTGGGCTCCTGAAATAAATGCTGTAGTCCTCAGAATTAGTGATGGGCGAACCAGAACTGTAAAGTTCGGGGACCGTAGCAACCACCTAGTGTTCGGGAACGGACCCCAAACACAGACTTCCCTCAAAGGTATGTGATAAGGGACCTTTACACGCAGCAACCGTGTCGCCCAGAAACTATCGCCGTCAGATTGCCTCGTTGTGGCGTGTAATTGGGGAAATTGGCGGCGATAAATCACCTCGCCCCGGTCGCCTGATTTCAGAGCACTGCTCAGGAATCAGGCGACCGGGGCGTGGCGATTTATCGCTGCCAAATTCCACAATTACACGCCGCAACTTGGAGGCAATCTGACGGTGATAGTTCCTGGGCGACATACAGTGCCTACAAGTAGTCTTCAACCCCCTGCAGATTTAGCTGGTTGACACATGCGGAATTAACTTGGCATTGTGACATTTGGACTGTAGATCAGCCTGGAAGTGGATTTTTTAATTTTTTTTTTTTTTCTTTTTTAAAGCGTTAAAAGTTAATTCAGAGGGTCATTTATTATTCAACCCCTCAAACCACCAGCATTCTGTTTGGTCCCCCTAAAGTATTAAGAAGTAGTTCAGGCACAAAGAACAATGAGCTTCACATGTGTGGATTAATTATCTCTTTTGCCAGCCTTTTCTGACTATTTAAGACCCTCCCCAAACTTGTGAACAGCACTCATATATGGTCAACATGGGAAAGACAAAGGAGCATTCCAAGGCCATCAGAGACAAGATCGTGGAGGGTCACAAGGCTGGCAAGGGGTACAAAACCCTTTCCAAGGAGTTGGGCCTACCTGTCTCCACTGTTGGGAGCATCATCCGGAAGTGGAAGGCTTATGGAACTACTGTTAGCCTTCCACGGCCTGGACAGCCTTTGAAAGTTTCCTCAAGTGCCGAGGCCAGGCTTGTCCGAAGAGTCAAGGCTAACCCAAGGACAACAAGGAAGGAGCTCCGGGAAGATCTCATGGCAGTGGGGACATTGGTTTCAGTCAATACCATGTCAATACCATAAGTAACGTACTCCACCGCAATAGTCTCCATTCCAGACAAGCCCGTAAGGTACCTTTACTTTCAAAGCGTCATGTCAAGGCTCGTCTACAGTTTGCTCATGATCACTTGGAGGACTCTGAGACAGACTGGTTCAAGGTTCTATTATGGTCTGATGAGACCAAGATCGAGATCTTTGGTGCCAACCACACACGTGAAATTTTAGACTGGATGGCACTGCATACGACCCCAAGAATACCATCCCTACAGTCAAGCATGGTGGTGGCAGCATCATGCTGTGGGGCTGTTTCTCAGCCAAGGGGCCTGGCCATCTGGTCCGCATCCATGGGAAGATGGATAGCACGGCCTACCTGGAGATTTTGGCCAAGAACCTCCGCTCCTCCATCAAGGATCTTAAGATGGGTCGTAATTTCATCTTCCAACAAGACAACGACCCAAAGCACACAGCCAAGAAAACCAAGGCCTGGTTCAAGAGGGAAAAAATCAAGGTGATGGAGTGGCCTAGTCAGTCTCCTGACCTTAACCCAATTGAAAACTTGTGGAAGGAGCTCAAGATTAAAGTCCACGAGACACCCAAAGAACCTAGATAACTTGGAGAAGATCTGCATGGAGGAGTGGGCCAAAATAACTCCAGAAACCTGTGCCGGCCTGATCAGGTCTTATAAAAGACGATTGATCAGGTCTTATAAAAGACGATTATTAGCTGTAATTGCAAACAAGGGTTATTCCACAAAATATTAAACCTAGGGGTTGAATAATAATTGACCCACACTTTTATGTTTAAAATTTATTAAAATTCAACTGAGCAACATAACTTTTTGGTTTGTAAGATTTATGCTTCTGTTAATAAATCCTACTCTCGTTTGCAGTTTGAAGGCTCTAACTTATTTGCATCTTATCAAACCACCTAAATCTGCAGGGGTTTGAAGACTACTTGTAGGCACTGTATCGCCGTCAAGATTCGAAACCGCCGTTGCGGCATGTAAAGGTACCTTTACTGTTCAGCTTTGGCTTGGGGGAAGGGGCTATACAAATAAACAAAATTACAATTAAAACAGCAGAATTATACTTACCGAGGGCTGAGCGCTTGTACTTCCGGACCGCTTATTAACTTCCTGATTATTCACTACTGTCTGCCTCCAACAGCCAATCACAGATGCCCACTCTCTGTGACAGTGTAAGTGATCGGCTGCTGCGCCTGTAATCCATTGTGCCGGCGTCTGTGATTGTTTGCCATTAGCAACTAACCTGACGTCGTAGGGGTGTAAAATAAATAATTAAAAAGAAAAATTAAGTAGGGATTCGTAGTTTTTTATTTCAGCCCAGATAGTGGACTGCTACAGGCTGCCACCCCCAGGTGCCTGACTTTACTGTGGTTTTCAATCAAAAATACAGGGGAGCCCATTATTTCTTTTGTAATTATTTAAATGAATAATTTAGAAATTGGCGCATTCATCAGAAGTGCCAAATCCTGACGCTTTACCCGGCTCTACTCGATGCCCTGGTGCGGTGGCATCTGGGTCATAGGAGGTTAATGACAGCTGAGAATTGACAGTTGTTATTAAACCCAGATTGGTAATGACAGGCCTCTTTGAGCCCCGCCAATTACCAATTCTAAAAGAAAATAGTGATAAAAAACACAGACACAGAAAAATACCTTTATTTGAAATAAAAAACACACACAAACCCTTTTTCACCATAGGTCTGAAGCAGTCCAATATACGACGTCCCTCAACGATCCTGAAGCCAGAGGCTGCAGCAATGGAACAAGCGTCCTATTCCTGTAGTCTCTGGGATCACACTGACTGCAGCGTGGGGCAGTGATGTCACTCATTCAGTCACTGAGGGCTCCCGGAGCAATCAGTGAACTCAGGTGACCCTGCTGCCAGATTGTGGGACATGGCGGCACACCTGTCTGCCAATCTGGCAGCACATTCAACTGAGTTCACAACCTGGGAAGATAGTGATGTGAACTCAGTTGAACCTGCTGTCGCTTGTTTCATCGCTGCAGTGTTTGGCTGTAGCAGAGCCAGGATTATGTGCTTCCCTGGATATCGCTGTGAATTATTGTAGGAGGGTATGTTTGCGGTTGATAAATGGGAAAATGAGGGTTGTCTGTGTATTATTTCAAATAAAGGATTTTTCTCTGTGTGTTTTTTAACTATGTACTCACAGGATTCATAATGGGCGGGTCTCATAGGAACCTGAACATTATCAATCTAGGGATTAATGGCAGATGTCAATACTCCGCTGACATTAACCCGTTCTATCACTTCAATGCCACCGCACCAGAGCATCGGGAAGAACCGAATAAACTACCAGGAGTTGGTGTTTCTAATTAATGCCTCAATTTCTGGGGTGGCTACGGGCTGCTATTCTGTAGCCTGGTGGGGCTCAATAACTATGGGCCTCAATTCGCTGAAAATACCAGTCTCCAGCTGCCTGGTTCTCACCTTGGCTGGCAATCAAAAATATGGCGAAATTCAAGCTTTTTTTTATATATATATATGTGTAAATAATAAAAAAAAAATAATGAGCTCCCCTGTATTTTTGACTACCAGCCAACGTAAAGCCATGCAGCTGGTGGTGGCAGTCCGTAGCGGTCTGCTTTATCTGCAATGACAATCAAAACTATAGCGAAGCCATATGCAAATTTTTTCAAACTAATTAATTAATTTATTTTTTCACCCCATGATGGAACGTTCATTGCCAATGGCAACCAATGACAGACGCTTGCACAATGGGTGAAGGCAAAACAGCCAATTACAGACGCTGTCACAGAGAGAGGGCATGTGTAATTGGCTGTTGGAGGCCAAATGTAGCGAATAATAGGGAAGATAATGAGTAACCCAGAAGTACAAACATGTTGTCCTCGGTAAGTATAATACAGCTGTGTTGATCACCATTTTGCTTATTTTTACATCCCTAGCCCATATTTTATAACTTTAAAGTCCACGTTTGGGCTCATGTCCAGGTCAAGTCCAGTCCCAAACCCGACCTTTAAAAAAAAAAAGTCTGTCCAGATCCACTGAACCCGAACATCTGCGGGTTCGCCCATTTCTACACTGTATCACAACTCTCTAGTGCACATGCCCTGTTATTTCATACCTGTTGTGCTTGTACTTTATATACTGCCAGCATTGCATGCATTTCTGACTTCTGAGGAGCTCTTTCTTGTGATATTCCTGATCCGACCACTGTATTACTGGATAATGTGTGGGGCAAACCTGAAATGAAAATTTATTTATCACTATTTATTATTATGTGGTCGTCCAAGACCAACAACCCCTCCCTCCCCCCCCCATTCTTATGATCAAAAACTGGCCCAGTCTTGTTTGTGATGTGAACGGCATTACAACTTATCCACATAAGTGAATGAGGATTCACTACAATATCAGACACAGAGCTTAGAAAAGTATTGCTTTTTCAAAAAGAAATAGAATAAAATTTTCTCAAGTCCCAAAAAACACCTATAACATAATATCTTATGAAATTCAAATTCTTCAACCTTGAACACAAAGACATTGAAAGCTGATGTCCCTCTCATAATCTGTTTAGATCCAGTGTTGGGCAAGTCTTTGGCTTCCCAAACATGTCCCCATTACTGTACAATTATCCCCCTGCTTTAAGGCAGTTAGCACAAAATGTATAATTATACAAAAGGAATTTGAACAACAACACAAAATGAACAGATCGAAGTAAAGCTCCCCCCATAGACATTAGAAAGATGTTGGCTGAATCTGCAATATGATCGGGTCCAGACGACAGTCCAATGTATATGGATCAATCGGACAACAGATGGTTGGGAAAGATGTCAATATGGCAACTCTGATTTTGGACTGCCAATCACTATGTTCTAGAGCTAAGCCACTGCCTGACATGCCTTTGGACGGCTCGCTCATAGTGCTTGGCCAAGTAAAAATTGAGCGACAAAGAGAAAGCGAGAAAAAAAAAAGAAAGAGGAAACGGCAAAATAAAGAAAGGATGAAAGAGAGAAAATGAGAATTATAGCAAGAAAGAAAAGAGGAAAAAATATGAAAAAGAAAGAAAGATGAAGGACAGAGAATTAAAGAATAAAAGAAAAATAGAAAGAGAATTAATGTGAGATTGTACGAGAGAAAGAAAGAATTAAGGATAAAGAAGAAATGAAAGAAAAAGAAAAAAACGGACAAAGAGAGTGATAGAGATATTGAGCAGTGTTTTGCTCAGCTAAAAGAGAAGCGGTCAGCAGGGGCCTGGGACAGAGTCAAAGTTCCCCTGCTGTGGAGTACAGGACTTTTTTTTGTAGGAAAATTATATTTTTCTTAAAAAATGCATCTAACATACTAATAAAAGGAAAAGAAAGGCGGCACTCACCGGGTAAACGAGAAAGTCCTTTTATTCCAGAGTTCCGGAAACAAACAGGGTGCAGGAGGGGGCAAGAGGAGCCGCCGGACTACGGCACCGTTTCGCGACGCGTGTCGCTTCTATGGGTCCAGGCACCCGTAGAAGCGACAAGCGTTGCGAAACGGTGCCGTAGTCCGGCGACTCCTCTTGCCCCCTCCCTGCACCCTGTTTGTTTCCGGAACTCTGGAATAAAAGGACTTTCTCGTTTACCCGGTGAGTGCCGCCTTTCTTTTCCTTTTATTGGCTAATGCTGGTACTTTGGCTGTGCACCCCCGGTGGGAAATCGCCATTCCTGGAAGCAAATCTAACCGTGACCTTGGCCCTGCTAAGTGCCCTGACTGACTTGTTCACTACTGCATCTAACATACTGTAAATACAGTAATGGCCAAAAATCTTATAGCCTTGCACATGCTACAATTTGCCCAAAAATAAGAGGATTTTTGGATTTACCAAAAAAAAAAAATCGCTTTCACGTAGCCTATATTAGGGGATACAAGAACTATGGGTGTACAGTGGGGAAAAAAAGGATTTATTCAGCCGCCAATTGTGCAAGTTCTTCCACTTAAAAAGATGAGAGCGGCCTGTAATTGGCATCATACGTAGACCTCAACTATGAGAGACAAAATGGGAGAATGAATCCTGATAATCACTCTGTCTAATTTGGAAAGAAAATGTTTTCCAATTTTGGTGGAAAATAAGTATTTGGTCACCTACAAACAAGAAAGATTTCTGGCTTTCACAGACCTGTAACTTCTTCTTTAAGAGACTCCTCTGTTCTCCATTCATTACTTGTAGTACTCGCACCTGTATGAACTTGTTATCATTATAAAAGGCACCTGTCCGCAACCTCCACTATGGTGAAGACCAAAGAGCTGTCGAAGGACATCAGAAACAAAATTGTAGCCCTGCACCAGGCTGGGAAGACTGATTCTGCAATAAGCAAGCAGCTTGGTGTGAAGAAATCAATTGTGGGAGCAATAATTAGAAAATGAAAGGCATACAAGACCACTGATAATCTCCCTCGATCTGGGGCTCCACACAAGATCTCACCCCATGGGGTCAAAATGATCTCAAGAACGGTGAGCAAGAATCCCAGAATAACACGGAAGGACCTTGTGAATGACCTGCAGAGAAATGGGATCTACGTTACACAGGCTACCATCAGTAACACACTACACCGCCAGGGACTCAGATCCTGCAGTGCCAGACGTATCCCCCTGGTTAAGGGATTATATGTCTGGGTCCTTCTGAAGTTTTCTAGAGAGCATTTGGATGATCCAGAAGAGTATTGGGAGAATGTCATATGCTCAGATGAAACCAAACTAGAACTGTTTGGTAGAAACACAGCTCGTCATGTTTGGAGGCATGTTTGCCGTCAGACACAGGCTGGGGCAGAGAGGATTCATATTACAATATCGGATCGTGGAGGCTGCAAACCAACACACCCAGTGAGACTATTGCATATAACACCCGCTTATAATGAGTAAGTATAAAAACGTTTTTTAGAACATTGAAAACAAACATTTAGCAGAGAGAGGGATAGTTATGATGACAATACGAAAGTGCAGGGACATGTATTGATAGGTTGGGTTGCTTTTAGGAGGTGACAGGTTCCCTTTAAGTGGGAGAACTTGCACAATTGGTGGCTGATTAAATACTTTTTATATGGCTTGCTGTCTGCCGCCAGTAGGCTAACACTCACGGTATATTTACAGGTTGCTTTTATGCTACTTTTTTCTGCAGGCTAATCCTGCTCTCTTGGCAGTACAGAAGCTGCTTACAAATAACAGGTTTTGCTAGGATTGTGTAGCGTTTTTTCCTCCATTTTTCTGGAGCAGATTATATGTGTAATTTGTCTGATTCATGTTTAATAAACAACAGCAGCAAATATACACGGTTGCGTTTTTGTGTAGCGGTTCTGTACTTCCTCATTGGTCTGTACGGTGAAAAATCTGCTGTAAAAAAACACTGAAGGAATTGACGTAATGCAGTTTTCAACTCCGCTGTTTTCCAGTTCAGTCAGGGGAAAAAGTGGAATGAGCCTTGACATCGATCTGAGGCACTTTGTTCTTGGCTTTATAAGCTTCCAGAGTGACAGAACAAATCGAGCAAGCAATGCTCGGCCTGGAGACAGAGATCTCCCTGTGGTCCCTCTGAACTGTCAAAGAGGGAATCTGAATGTCTAAAGGAAGCTGTCACTTTCAGGCAATGATGGCCAGCTCTGACCAGATCTAAATGGTGTAAGGATTTCTCTGCAGGATTAGAAGGACAGAGGGAGGGAAGAAAGAGTGACGAGAAAGGTAGAGTGGAAGGACAGAGCCACAAATTCTGATACTTGATTGATGGACATGATAGCAATTAGGAACACCACATTAATCAAATGCCAGTGTAGGGAAATGCTATGGATTAGTCCACTGTTATACTCCCTTGGATTCAAGACAGGCTGGTAAGGTGGAATAAAGTGGGCTACACCCTGAAGAAAAAACCTGATTTGAGATCATAGAACCAGATATTTCTAGAAAATAATGGACAAGGCCAAGACCTAGCCATTGATAGAGCTGAGGGCTAAGCTACATTCAAGGTCAAATTGCAGAAATGTGAAAAGAGAAGGTCGGGAAAAACACCCGCGGAAGCGTGATATCCAGCAGCTTGGCCTCCAGGACCTGTCTTACGTCACAACACCACTCCTTCGAGGCTATCACATGAACCAGCAGCTTCTAAACTACGTGAATTCCCTGTCCCTCGGCTCCGGTCGGCGTGGAGACCTTTCGGGGTCGAAACCTAGCCTACTAACTAGTTGTGCAGTCAGCACAACTAGACCAGGTGAGCACGGGGGTCATTCAACCGATCCCAAGTTATAATTGCTAGCAGTGTGGCGCAACCTTGTTTCTTTTACATTACATGCTCGTTGAGGGAAAAACAATAGGGAAGACCTCATAAGATTAACAGCAGCAAAAGAAAGCCTTCTAGCTAAGATGGTAGATACAAGTCAAGAATGACTTCCGTGCCTTGATCATGGACTGTTCAACTTGATTTAAAAAAAAAAAAAATGAAGATTTTCAAACCACCTCCAAAAGCTATGCGGTTTAAGTGAGCGAAAGAGAATTCACGAAGATGAGAGGTACATGGTAGAGAAGGTCTGATCAATCTGGAAGCTTCCATGGAACTTCTGTGAGGAGGTTGGCCACTTCTATGTACTATGGCTTTTTGGGGTAGTCCAGTGCCATGAGGATAACAGGTATTCCTTCTGACGTTATCTTCCTGAGCAGCTTGTGTAGTAGAGGTACAGTAGAGGGGAAGAGATAAGGGTGGAGGGGAGGGGGGAATTCAGAACACGGAATTGCAAAAGTGTATATGAACTCAAAGAATCATTATTTAATCTGTGACCAGGACTCAGGACTTAAACACCCTCTCTCACCGATCTGAATTTTTTTTTGTGTTTTTAACATGAACGAAACTTACAAGAAGTTTATCAAAACATATCTGTCACTGGGAAATAAATCTCACCGTTTAGAAGTGATGTGGACAGTGGATTTGTCAGCTTTGGTTCCAGGTGACCGCAAGGATGCAGTAATGGTGCCGTGGGCAGCCCCTGTCTGAGTTGCTCCAATTGCCTCCTCTGATGTGCCAGATTTATATGCTCCTGTAAACAAAATTGACGACTATATTTTAAATGTAATGGAAAACCAAATACATGATACATAAAAGTCCTATTATGGCACTTGAGTGGCAGGATTATAAGACCCAACATGCACAAGAGTAGATTATGCAGCAATTGTTCTGGCAACTTATTATCCATAAATCTGAAAATAAATCAAAAGGTAGTTAGACCTCTCCCTGGCTACTCTAATGTCTAACAGTGCAATAAGAAACTATTAATCAACGTGTTTCTACTTGGTGCCATATTTCCATAATGTCTAACAATGTGGATATTGCTTTGTATTAAATGTATTTTCTGCTAGTGTGTGCTGCTTTATTCTCTCTAATTTACAGAAACCAGTTTGAAGACATGCAGCCAATGGAATTTCCTTACTTGATGAAGATGTTCCTCCCGCTGTCTTAAATATTCCAGTTGCCCCTGAATGGATCTCAGTCTTTCCTGGTGTCCAGATTCCACCTTTCTGGCTTCGCCTAAAGCTTGTTCCCCTTCTTCATAGCGCTGAGAGGCCAGCTAGTATAACAAAAGAATGAAGATGGTGCATTGCTGTACTAGTATTTTAAGTCACGTGGCACATTTGTTGTGTCATCATTTTAATTAACAAATTGAAGTAGCAAAACCCTATGCATTTAGGCCTGACAATGTCAGTGTGTCTCCAGCCACTCTTATATCTGCTGCAAGCTGTCGGTGCGTAGTTATTCCCTTTTGTAATCCAGATTCCTATTGCCCTATTTCCCTTTTACGGTTATGTTATGTTACTGGCTAAAGTACCGTATATACTCGTGTATAAGCCGACCCGTGTATAAGCCGACCCCCCTACTTTTGCCCCAAAAATCTGGAAAAACCTATTGACTCGTGTATAAGCCGAGGGTGGACCCCAGCACAGGTATACAGCCCCCAGCAGTGTGGTATACAGGCCTCCCCAGTGGTAGTATACAGCAGCCCCAGTGGTAGTATACAGATTCCCCAGCAGCCCCAGTGGTAGTATACAGATTCCCCAGCAGCCCCAGTGGTAGTATACAGATTCCCCAGCAGCCCCAGTGGTAGTATACAGATTCCCCAGCAGCCCCAGTGGTAGTATACAGGAGCCCCAGCAGCCCCAGTGGTAGTATACAGGAGCCCCAGCAGCCCCAGTGGTCGTATACAGGAGCCCCAGCAGCCCCAGTGGTAGTATACAGCAGCCCCAGTGGTAGTATACAGCAGCCCCAGTGGTATACAGCAGGCCCCCAGGGGTACATATAGCAGCCCCCAGGGGGTACCCAGCAGCCCCCTGGGGGTACCAACAGCCCCCTGGGGGTACCAACAGCCCCCTGGGGGTACAAACAGCCCCCTGGGGGTACAAACAGCCCCCTGGGGGTACCAACAGCCCCCAGGGGGTACCCAGCAACCCCCAGGGGGTACCCAGCACCCAGTGCTTCTTCTTCATCCTCCCGTTGTCGCTGGCTGCATCCGGGATCTCCGGCCGTCGCGCGATGACGTCATATCGCTGCAACAGCCGGAGATCCCGGATGCAGCCAGCGAGGACGGGAGGATGAAGAAGAAGCACCGAGCAGCGGCGCCGATCAGAACACCGGGATGGTAATGTATAAGCAGCGGGGGGGGGGGGTCTTACAAGGGGGGACAGTGCCAGCTTTTGGGGGGCATATATGCACTGCTTCCCCCTGCCGCTGATTGACAGGGGGAAGCAGTGCATATATAATGAGCGGCCCCACATGACGGGGCCGCTCATACAGCAGCCTCCCCCCACCTCCTCCAGCCTCCACAGCCCCCACCACAGCAGCCTATATACCATATAGACCCGTGTATAAGCCGAGGGGGGGACTTTTCAGCCCAAATTTTGGGCTGAAAAACTCGGCTTATACATGAGTATATACGGTATGTGCTTACAGACTGATAAACGTAATCATGGATTATTAATTATTAATGAATCAGGATTCATAACTAATAAATCTACTGCTATAAATATCGGCCTCACTGTGCCCTATTGAAGAGCCAGTGATTTCACTCCGCAGGTACAAGACTTCGGTCACTGTGTGGCTGATGCCAGACTGAAGTCTCGTGCCTGCGCAGTGGAATAATAGGGCACAGTGAGGCGAGACACCGCGCAGGCATGAGATTTAGAAATTGTGTGGATGACATTGCTATGTTATTCACTTGCACACACTCAGGAGGGGCGGCGTTTCCATGGAGCGGAGCAGCGATGACCACAATGTACAGGCCTCCATATGACTCATAAAACAAAATTAGCATACAGTGCAGGACATATTAAAAGTAATTTTATGAGGTATGCAGGGGGATGTCTGGGGATATAAAGGGGTTACAGGAACCCCAAATTTATCATGTTAAAAGTGGTGGGCAGGGTTTAGAACCCCCAAAACTGGTGACAGGTTCCCTTTAATCATTATAATGGGAGACTTGAATGCCAAAGTGGGCCACAACAAACATGGGACTGTTGTTGGAAACTTTGGACTTGGTGAAAGAAATGAGGTTGGAAGAAGAGTCATTGACTTTTGTATGACAAATCAACTGTACGTCATGAACACCTTCCAAAATCACAAACCGAGACTATACACATGGACATCACTGAATGGGGCCTAATCAGATTGACTACATATGTGTTCAAAAATGGAGGTTGTCAATCATTACTGCAAACACAAGGCAGGAGCCGACTGTGGAACTGATCATGAACTTTTGACAGCAAAGATTAGAGTCAAGCTGCGCAAAATGACTAGACAACAGGCTGTTTACAACTCCAACTTTCCCAAAATGCCTGAATTTTTTTTTGGAATGGTATGCACAACAGATTTAAATCACTGGACATGGATGACAGGAATCCTGAAGAATCACGGACAAATATAAGGACTATCTTTACTAAAGAAGCCAGAAATACAATTAACAGAAGAGACCTTAAAGATCATTGATGAAAAACGAATGGAAAAAGCAAAAGAAAACAAGCATGATGCAGACATTGTCTATAAAGTAATAAAAGAGCCATTTGAGTAGACAAAGAACCAAAAGATATGTACAGAGATAGAAAATGAATATCTGAAGGACAAGACCCGGAACACATAAACAAAAGATAAAAGAGATACAACGAAAGTTTCAACAAGATTGGGACTGTTGAAAGATCCCAACAGGAACAAACTAACTGAGCCAGAACAGATCAAGGAAAGATGGAAAGAATACATGGAGCATTTCTACATGAAAGAGACAGTGTTACAGGAAAAAACTAGAGACTGGAAATGATAGAATTTATAGATCTGGTTGTTGTAGATGAGGTGATATCAAATATATGTATTTACATTAGTTTTTTTTAAATAAATAAATGCATTATTTTGTGGTATAACACATAGTTTTTTGTTATTCATTTTGTGATTTTTTTTTTTTTTTTAAATATATTTTCAATTTTCTTTTCCTTTTTTTTTTTTCCTTTTGTTTAGTTTTCTGCTTAGACCCTATACACTACAGGCAAATAGTCTGTGGAGCCTCGCTTAGGAGTCTCAACACAGGACTAGTCTCCCTGAAATCAGTGATTGCTTCGTGTTGTTCTCCTATACACTACAGAACATTAACATTTTTTAGTCTGATAGCTGGTGTAATGTACTGCCCTGGCATGGCAATACATTATACCTGTCAGTGTCAGACTGCATGTTCGATCCTGCTCCTTGCTAGATCTAACAGGCCATCACATATGGCAGGCCATGACAACCCTTGGCTCCCCTTGGATTATGACTCGGATGTACCGGAGGAGAGTGAAAAGGAGCACATTCCTCACAAACATTTCAACATATGCAGGATAACTAGAAGTTAACGTAATCGAGACCTGTTCCAATTAGGGCCTGATGGCATCTCCAATTAGAACTACCATTATGCACCAGGATAACAGCGTCTGCAGGACTCCGGGGGATTCTGATCCCTTCCTGACCACCAACTGTACTTAAACGTTGGCTCTGTACCATAGTCCAGTATGTGCCGACGTATATCTACAGTGGACGGTCAGGAACAGGTTAAGCTTAAAATAACGGCTTGGTGTAAACTACAATTATCTGTGGTCATAGGCTTAACGTTATTGGAAGGGTATTTATACCTCAGCTTGCGTAACATCCCCATTTAACTCCCACTGAATAGGTTCCATAAAGGTAATACTTTCTTTAGAGACTTAATTTTGTCAAATGGACAACAAAGAATTAAGTTGGAGATGTTACAACGACCTAAGAAAAAGGGTGGCCTGGCCCTTCTGAATCCTGTGTTCTATTCCTTTCAGCCCTAGGGCAACACTTGAGGGGGTAGAGGGGAGGCTTAATGGGAAATACAATGAGTTCTATTATCTAATATATATATGTGGGTGTCTGAGTATATGTGTGTCCACTAAAGTAATCCGCACAATTACATTTACAAGCTCAAAATTTTGCACAGCCACCCCATTTGAACATCATATACTATGTTTTTGAGGATATTTTAACCCCATGCTTTCCAGTCATTTGCCAAACAAAAGGCTTATTTAATGTTTATGTGTGTCAGATAATAGATACTGCCTTGGCTGCTTTGCCAGTTAGCCTGGATATTCATCAGGTGGCCTATAGCAACCAATCACAGCTCAACTTCTGATAGGTTGCTTTAGGCAACAAAAAGGACATTGATAGTATAAGACCGTTTATGCATGTCTATGAAGCATTCAAGGAAGCTTGCCAAAGCAAGGACTTCTGGAAAATGGTGCACATGACTCTCAGTGAAGCAGCAGCCACACAAACCCTAAAGCTACGAACACACCTCTTTGTTATTCTTAACCTGCTGCACACTGCCCCTAGTATACAGCAGGAGACCGCACAGAGAGCCCAGTATGAAGCAGGAGGCCGCACACAGCCACAAGTATACTGTACAGAAGGAGGTCACCACAGCCCCAGTATACAGTAGGAGGCTGCACACAGCCCCCAGTATCACAGCAGGAGGCCACACAGAGCCCCTGGTATACAGCAGGATGCCGCATGCAGCTGCCAGTATACAGCAGGAGGTCGCAAACAGCCCCATAATACAGAAGGAAGCAGCACACAGCCCACATTATACAGCACGAGGCTGCACCCAGCCCCATTATACAGCAGGAGGCCGCACACAGCCCTCAGTATACAGAAGGAGGCTGTACACAGAACCCATTGTACTGCAGGAGGACACACAGCCCCATTATACAGCAGGAGGCTACACTCAGCCCTCAGTATACAGGAGGCCACACAAAGACCCCACTATACAGCAGGAGGCCAACACAGACCTCACTATACAGCAAGAAGCCACACACAGCCACCTGTATACCGCATGAGGCCACACACAGCCAAGTATACAGCAGGCCACACACAACCTCTAGTATACAGCAGTAGTCCACACATAGCCCCCAGTATTACAGCAGGAGGACACACACAGCCCCCAGTATTACAGCAGGAGGCCACACACAGTCCCCAGTATATAGTATGAGACAAATTACAGCCCCGAGTTATTACAGCAGGAGGCCACTTACTGCTCCCATTATTACAAAAAGAGGCCACACACCACTGTAATCAGCAGGAGGCCGCACATAGCCCCCAGTACACAGCAGGAGCCGGCACACAGCCTCCAGTATACAGCAGGAGCCACACACAGCCCGCAGTATAAAGCAGAGATCACACACAGCCCCAATATAGAGCAGGAGCGTGCACACAACAACCAGTATATAGCTGGAGGCGACACACAGCCCCCAGTATACAGCAGGAACCCACAAACAGCTCCGAGTATTACAGCAGGAGGCCACTTACAGCCCCGAGTATTACAGCAGGAGGCCACTGACCGCTCCGAGCATTACAGCAGGCGCCACTTATAGCCCCAGTATTATCGCAGGAGGCCACACACACCCTAGTATTACAGCAGGAGGCCACATACGCCCCCAGTTACAGTAGTAGCCTGCACATAGCTCTCAGTATTACAGCAGGAGGCGCACACAGCTCCCAGCATACAGCAGGAGGCCGCACACAGCCTCCAGTATGCAGCAGGAGCCTGCACACAGCCCCCAGTATTACAACAGGAGGCCTCACATTGCCTATGTATTACACCAGGAGCTCACATAGCCCCCGAATTACAGCCTGTGCTGACACATAGCCCCTGTATTACAGCCTGTGCCCACATTAGTCCCTGTATAACAGCGTGTGCCCACACATAGACCCTGTATTACACTTGCAGCTTGTGTATCTCAGCAGAGAGAAGCAACACTTTATTAACCCTTCTATTTGTTATAGCTAACAACAGTTAGTTATCAACCCGGGCAATGCTAGGGACTACAGTTAGTTCAATATATAGTTGGGAAAGGACATCTTATAAACAAATTAGAGGCAGACAGGTTCAGGTGCGCTGCAATGAATTTACTTTATAAAGACTGGCAGAAAATATAATAAATTAGGGTGGTGGTCCATCTAACAGTTTATACTTCAATTTGGTATAATACCTATTTACCAGAATTCCTGCAGTTGACAGACTTGAAGGGGTGCGGGCATGTTTTATGTTAGTCAGCTGTTAAGCAATGACACGTTTACATTTGTAGAGTTACAAGATGAGTTTCGTCTGCCTGAGAATTGTTTCTACCACTTTCCAAGCAAGCATTCTAATAATGCCCGGTGGAAAGTGAAAGATATGTACATTCAAAAGTATGTTTTTGTCTTGAAGTGCATATGTTCAATAGGTGATACTAAGGGAGAAATATCCAATATTTATAATGATCTATTATTCACATTTTTTGAAGAAACATTCACTTATGGTTAAACAAACATGGAAGTTGGAAATTGGTACCATTTCAGAGGAAAAGTACCATAGTATTCCATTCAGAAATATGTCCCTAAGCTCTCTCTTACCTAAGAGTACCTTCACATGCCGCAATCTCGCCTGGCAATCCTAAAGGCGATATGTCGCCCCGAAGCAATCGCCGTGAAATTGCCTCACAGTTGCAGTGTGTGTTTGGGGAATTTTGCGGCGATAAATCGCCTCTCGGCCGTCGCCTGATTCCTTAGCAGTGCTCAGAAATCAGCCATAACCATGAAGGCGATATTTCCGTGTTGTGGCGTGTGATAGGGCGATAGTGATGGAACCAGCGTTGCCTAGAATTTCCCATAAGCGTGCCTCAACCGTTCTGTAGTCCACGCCCCGTCTGTGATGTTTGGTATTGGCTACTGTGTTCCCATTGGCTGTCAGTTGACAGGGCGCCATATTTGAAGAGCTGTCCGTTCAGCAACACACACATCTTCAATGGCGTCATGTATTAGCCAGCCTTCCAGAGCAGGCTGACCAATCGTAACGCTGTTGAGTTGTCCAATGAGCGCATATGAGGCATGGTGTAAACCACTGTGGCACGCCTATCTCCTCGCTGCGCTGAACATGTACACCCACATTGCCTTTGGAATTGCGGCGTCTGAAGCGGCGATGGAATGAGGCAAGATTGGTTCCGCTGTAGGTGAGGCGATTTCCGGAGCGACACATCACCTTACTTTCAGGGTGAGGTTGCGGCGTGTAATGCCGCTATCGACGATCTGAGGAGACCATGAAAAACGTGCACGCGCAAGTTAGATTGCCTCATTTCGCCAGGCGAGATTGCGGCATGTCAAGGTACCCTAAAAGTCTTTCACAATTACAATTCTGTGTTACTCATAAAACATATAGGTCTCCTGACTAATGTTTAAGGCTGGTATCAGAACAGACTCTAGGTGTCCTCCTTGCCCTGGAGAAAAAACAGGAATATTGCATATGCTGTGGTTATGTCAAGTTATACGCCTTCTGTATAGTTGTACTTATCCTGATTGAAATGGCTTATAAATTTTATATGCCTAAACAAGTTCTGGTATGTATTCTGGATAGTGCTAAAGATCTGCGTACTGAGGGCATAAATAAGGTTGCCATTGTTCGTCTACTTTATACACTGTAGCTAGGAAACTTATTGCACAATGCTGCCGAGGGTCCACCTCTCTTCGAGAATATATTCTACAAGTGAATTCTTTTACACAAATGAAAAAGGAAATGATCGTATAAGAAATGGAGTTGCTTACTTTGAAAAACTGTGATCGCCATGGCTGAAGATGTGAGAATAGACATCTATTTAGACATCCATTTTGATAGATTCCTCTAACGTCTCTAAACTCAGTTTGTGGGTCGAACAGACTTGAGGCCATAATATTATACTCCAGATATTACAAGTATCGTACAGTATGATTTTTCATCTGAATGCTATCCTTGATGTCTCTATGGTTTCTTTACTATGCTTATGGTTGGGTAGAGGTTAAATAGTGTGACAGTTTTATAGACCAGGTTACTATACTTATCTATTAAAGGGAATCTGTCACCCCCCCCCCCCAGTGCATTTTAAATTATGCCCATTAGAATTAACATGATGTAAATGGGGCTCTAGTAACCCCTGTATGTGCCCAGACTGGCCATTCATACCTGAAATATTAACTTTTATTCTTTCCAGAGCTGGTCTCCTATTTAGACCGGTAGGATGTTGTTTAGACTGGGTGGATGGTTTTCTCACCCCCCCTCCAGGCTGCTAATCCCACCCTTTAGTTTTCAAATTTACCGCCCCTCCTCTGGCCGGCACGGTGAGTGACAGCCTCACTCGCAGCGGCGCACTGGAGTGGCGAGGCGATGTCTCATTAGACTTCACAAATCTCGCGAGATGTCGGCACAGACAGGCGCACCTACGCCTGTGCAGTCCGTGCATATTGCCGATGTCTCGCGAGACATCGCCACTTCAATGCACCACAGGCACCGGCTCCACTGCACCAGCGCGAGTGAGGCTGTCACTCTTCGCGCCGACCAGAGGAGGGGTGGGAAATTTAAAAACGAAAGGGCGGGATTAGCAGCCTGGAGGGGCGGCGAGAAAACCATTCACCCAGTCTAAACAACATTCTACCAGTAGAAAGAAAAAAAGTTCATATTTCAGGTATGTATGGCCAGTCTGGGCACATACAAGGGTTACTAGAACCTCATTTACATCACGTAGATGCTGGTGGGCATAGTTTAAAATGCACTGGGGGGCGGGGGTGACAGGTTCCCTTTAAGATACTGGTAAGTTTTTCTTTACTTAGGAAAACATCCAGTCTGGACGTAACTTCTCCAAATACGACAGTGGACATTTTGCAAGTGTTTAAAATGGCAAGAAATACAATGACAAAAGTTTTAATTAGGAAGCTGTAAGTTTAGTGGTTTTAAATTATAAAACAGCAGAGTGATAACACATGTTAAGTAGGCTGACTAGTCTGGAAACTAAAGCCCCCTCGACTAGTCACATTCCTAAATAGCATCTCATAAATGGAAGAAATACTTTTTCTAAAGATCTGGTTATGTATGCAACTACAGGAAGGGACAGTTAAGCAGAGAATATAGATATGTGCACAGAACTGCTCATTGTCCTGAGTGCACTAAGGACCTGACAGGTTCCTATTAATACACAGGAGGGATCAGTATATAGACAGTTGTGCTCAAAAGTTTACATACCCCGGCAGATTTTTTGCTTTCTTAACCATTTTTCAGAGACTATGAATGATTACACACAAACTTATTTTCCACCCATGGTTAGTGGTTGAGTGAAGACATTTATTGTCAAACTACTGTTTTCTCTTTTTAAATCATAATGACAACCAAAAGCATCAAAATGACCCTGATCAAAAGTTCACATACCCTGCTTCTTAATACCGTATATTGCCCCCCTAACATCAATGATAGCTTGAATTCTTTTGTGGTAGATGTGGATGAGGCTCTTTATTTTCTCAGATAGTAAAGATGCTCATTCTTCTTGGCAAAAAGCCTCCAGTTCCTGTAAATTCCTGGGCTTTCTTGCATGAACTGCGCGCTTGAGTTCTCCCCAGAGTGGCTCAATGATATTGAGGTCAGGAGACTGAGATGGGCACTCCAGAACCTTCACTTTGTTCTGCTGTAGCCAATGACAGGTCAACTTGGCCTTGTGTTTTGGATCGGTGTCATGTTGGAACGTCCAAGTATGTCATATGCCCGGTTTCCAGGCTGATGAGTGCATATTAACCTCTGGTATTTGCTGATAACATGCTGCATTCATCTTTCCTTCAACTTCAACCAAGTTTCCTGTGCCTATATAGCGAACACATCCCCACATAATCAGCAATCCACCTCCGTGCTTTACAGTAGGAATGGTGTTCCTTTCATCATAGGCCTTGTTGACACCTCTCCAAATGTAACATTTATGGTTGTGGCCAATAAGTTCGCTTTTGGTCTCATCACTCCAAATTACTGTGTTCCAGAAGTCTGGAGACTTGTCTCTGTGCTGTTTGCTATATTGTAGGTGAGATGCCACAATCTGCGCAGTAATGTCTTTCTTCTGGTGACTCTACCACGCAGCCCATTTTTCTTCAAGTGCCTCCTTATTGTGCATTTGAAACAGCCACACCGCTAGTTTTCAGTGAGTCCTGTATTTCAGCTGATGTTATTTGTGGGTTTTTCTTTGCATCCGAACAATTTTCCTGGCAGTTGTGGCTGAAATTTTTGTTTTTCTACCTGATTGTAGTTTGGTTTTTACAGAGCGCCTGATTTTCCATGTGTTAATCACAGTTTAAACACTGCTGACTGGCATGATCAATTCCATGGATATCTTTTTGTATCCGTTTCCTGTTTTATACAGCTCAACTATTTTTTCCCGTACATCTGTTGACAATTCTTTTTCTTTCCTCATTACTCAAAATCCAGAAACATCATTGGCTGGATGAAAGATGCAAGAGTCTGTCTGGATCCCAGAAACTCACTCAGCTTTTATGCAGACACACTGATTACAGCAAACAGGTCACAGGTGAGGATGTTACCTTTATTCGCCATTCAAACCCTTGTGTGTCAACTGTGCATGTTATCAGGACAAAATCACCAGGGTATGTGAACTTTTGATCAGAGTCATTTGGATATTTTTGGTTGTCATTATGATTTAAAAAGAGAAAACACAATAGTTTGACAATAAATGGCTTCACCCAACCCCTAACCATGAGTGGAAAAAATGTTTGTGTTATTATTCGTATTCTCTGAAAAAAGGCCAAGAAAGCAAAACATCTGCCAGGGTATGTAAACTTTTGAGCACAACTGTAGCCAGATTGGTAACAGCAGAGGACACTATTAAAGATACATTTGCTGTTATAGCCACATTATATTCATATTATGGGGATTTATATGCTTCTAAATCCATGGCCCAATAGGAGCTCAGAACTAAATAACATAAAACTCCCTCAGCTGTCTGCAGCCTCTCCATGTGTTTTGCAGGAACACATGGTACAAAGGAAAACATGGATATGTAAACAGCACCATAGGTTATACTATGTATGTGTGATATCCGTAAAAAAATCTACTACAGATGCACGTTAAAGCGCTCTTCCACTACTCAGACTATTTTTTTCCGTAATTTCAAAGGAAAATGCCACAAACACAGAAGTTTGACAGGTAAGGGACAACCCACCAACATGTCATAAATATGTGAACTGATGTGCATATGGAATTTCCATTAAGGATCATATTTACAATTTTGGACTCTGATATTAGAAACATAAGCATACAGCTCATACAGGTTATGGAGGAACATTACCTTGCTCATACTCTCTACTTCTTCAGTCCGCTGACGAACACGAAGGGCAGAGGAATTTACCCTTTCCTTCTCCAGCCTTAGCTCCTGCCTCTCTTTCTCCAAAGCCTCTCTTTCTAATGTCAGCTGCTGTTCCTTGTTTCGCAGCTCGCTGAACTGCACCTTCACCTCTGACTGTTCCTAAACCAGAGAAAGACAATGTAGGTAAGCAGCAAATACCGTAGAGGGCACTGTCATCAAAGAATCTAGTGATATTGAAAGGACTTTAAGGGGTTGTCAGAAACCAATATTGTTTTTCATTCTAAATGTCATCAGTGGGCAGATGCCACAGTCTCCATCTCCACCCTGAAACAAAAAATCATCAGTGACGTCCGGCATGAGTTGGTTATCAATTCCAACATATATGCAATACAAACTCCCTTGTCACTATGCAATATTATTAATGCACATTGACAGTGCGCTCCCTCGCTGACTAATTGACAGTGATGAGCCAACAACAAAGCACACTGCCAATGCACATGGTAAGGTCAGGAGATCGCCTGGCGAAAGCCACACCCCCTGAAAATGACATCTGTCACACCTGACCTCTGCCAGACATATAACATCAGCCACTTGCACAAGATCCTGAACTCTTAAGTGATGGGTGGTACAAACTCCTTTCAAATGATCCCATATAAGTAAATCGTGTTCCTCCTCTTAGGTCTGCTTTCACTTTATGACTGTGGAAAATTGATGGTGATCCAAGATATCAGAGAGTAAGGAGTACAGATCTATGTTTTACCTTAGCCAAGTTGATAATGGCATTTTCTCTCTGGGATTCTGCCATTATTGCTCTGCTGACATCTTTGTCTGCTCGTTCCTTGCTCAATTTCTGCTGGGTGTGATATTCAGACCACTCAGCAGCAAGTTTTTTCCGTTCTTCTTCACAGCAAGTCATGACTGACTGATGTTCTACCAGCAGAGCGCTCTGTCCGGGATTGAAGTGAAAAAATACATTTAGAGAACAGTGCATTCAATCCTTTATATCCTTTTCTCATTATAAGTGGACTGATGACTCAACTTTGTCATTTCCTTTTAACTGAGATAGTAACAAGGTAAAACAATTGTACTTAGTGCAATAAACATCATTATGGTACCTTTTTTTGTTTTCTCATACAAAAGCCCTGGGATCCAGCTTATTAGGGACTGATATGCTGAGAGTACAGAAAAGTCAGTACTGTGTGAAAGAGTGCATAAAGTTTCACCCGCACAGTTAAATCTTCAGTAATAGAGAACTCTCCTGAATCTCCTCATACCTTTCTGAGCACACACTTAATGTCTCTCACTCCCACACTACCTCCTCATCTCTGTTGGTGTCCCTCTAAACTGGGCCGGCTCCAGGTTTTTGTGGGCCCAGGGCAAAACAGTCTCCGTGGGCCCCTTTAACACATACCACGATTCATGAATTTAATATAAAAGCTGCGGGCTGTGGATATATAATATAGAGGTTCCTGGGTGGGCTGTATATATAATATTGAGCCTGTGCAGGGCTGCATATATAAAATATGGATGCTGCTGGGCTGTGTATATAATATGGAAACTGCTAGACTGTATATATAATATAGAGGCTGCTGAGCTGTGTATATAATATAGAGGCTTCAGGCTGTATATATTTAGAGGCTTTGCTGGGCTGTATATATTATTTGGAGGCAGTGGCAGCCCAGCAAAAGCCTCCAAATAATATATACAGTCCAGCACAGCCTCCAAACAATAAATATAGCCAAGCACAACCTTCATATAATATGGAGGCTGTGCTTTGCTGTATATATAATATGTAAATCACAACATCCAAATACTATATACAGCACAGCAACAGTCTCCAGATAAATATATATAGCCCAGCACAGCCTCCAAATAATATATACAGCACAGCCTCCAAATAATATATACAGCACAGCCTCCATTTTATATATAAATCACAGCCTCCAAATAATATGTACAGCACAGCCTCCATTTTATATATACAGCACAGCCTCCAAATAATATATATAGCACAGTCTCCAAATAATATATACAGCACAGCCTCCATTTTATATATAAATCACAGCCTCCAAATAATATATACAGCACAGCCTCCATTTTATATATACAGCACAGCCTCCATTTTATACATACAGCACAGCCTCCAAATAATATATATAGCACAGTCTCCAAATATTATATACAGCACTGCCTCCATTTTATATATAAATCACAGCCTCCATTTTATATACGCATCACAGCCTCCAAATAATATATACAGCACAACCTCCACATTATATATACAGCACAGCCTCCATAATCCAGCACAGAGTCCATATAGCCTAGCAGTAGCCTCCATATAGCCCAGCAGCAGCCTCCAAAACCCAGCAGCAACCTCTATATAGCCCAGCACTGCCTCCATATAACCCAGCACAGCCTCCATAAAGCCCGGAAGCAGCCTCTATATCCCAGAACAGCCTCCATAGTCTGCAGAAGCCTCCATACAGCTCAGCCCAGCCTCCGTAGCCTGCGGAAGCCTCCATATAGTCCAGCAGCAGCCTCCACAGTCCAGAAGCAGCCTGCATAGCCCAGCAGCAGCCTCCATAGGGCTAGAACAGCCTCCTTAGCTCTCAGCAGCCTCCATATAGTCCAGCAACAGCCTCCACAGCCCAGAAGCTGCCTCTATAGCCAGAACAGCCTCTATAGCCCTGAACAGCCCCCATAGCCCGCAGCAACCACCATATAGTCCAGCAACAGCCTTCACAGCCCAGAAGCAGCCTCTATAGCCCAGAAGAGCCTCCAACAGGCTCAGCACAGCCTCCATAGCCCGCAGCAGCCTCCATATAGTCCAGCAACAGCCTCCACAGCCTAGAACAAGGGTCTCAAACACGCGGCCCGAGGGCCGCATGCGGCCCCTGGGGCTTCACTATGCGGCCCACAGCACCTTGGAAAACTTAATGATGCATCGCCCCACTGCAGGGGGCCGCTGCAATCCCTGCTGTGTGATGACGTCCGTCCGCGGCACTAACAAGCTCTGCCACTCAGCAAGATCAAGGCAAGCTTGCATTGATATTGCTGAGCAAAAAAGCTTGCCTGAGCGGTGGCTGGAGGAAGTCATAGCACAGTGGAGGCCGGAAGTCAGCACAGCGGGGACTGCGGCGGCCCCCTGCACTAGAGCGATGCATCATTAAAGTGAGAAAAGTGTGAGTGTGTGTGAGAGGAAGTGTGTGTGAGGGTGTGAGTGAGGATGTGTGTATAAGAAAGTGTGTGTGAGTGTGTATGAGGATGTGTGTGTGTGTGTGTGGGTTTGTGTGAGAGTGTGTGTAAGTGAGTGTGTAAAAAGAAGGTAAAACAGGATGGGGGCATCACTATAAAAGTAGATCAGACTGGGGGACATACCTAGAAAAGGGGATCAGCATGGGGGACATCAGTACAAAAGGGTACTAGGATGCGGGACCTCACTCCAAAAGGCTTCCAGGATGGGGGATATCACTACTAAAGGGGATCGGGATGGGGGACATCACTAGAAAAAGGGATCGGGAGTGGGTCATTAGTAGAAAAGGACATTACTACTGGATGGGGACATTACTACAAGAAGGGGTCAGCATTTGTTCTTTCCTACATTGAGCAAAAAATGTTGGGATTACTAAAAATATCACTTAGTCCTAAAAGGGATGCGGCCCCCCCGCTATAAATGTTTTTCTATGTGCGGCCCATCAACCCAACCGAGTTTGAGACCCCTGGCCTAGAAGCAGCCTTTATAGCCCAGAACAGCCTCTATAGTTTAGCACAGCCTTCATAGCCCACAGCAGCCTCCAAATGGCTCAGTACAGCCTCCATAGCCCGCAGCAGCTGTGTCCTCTTCAGATGCTTCCTCCGCTCTGTATGGCTGCATCAGCGTGATGAGGTCACAGGGAGGTGACTCATCATGCTGCTGCAGTCAGCAGAGGAGAAGGAAGCTCCCCGGAGCCAGCACATGGCTAAATTGTGTCGCATGCAAATTAGCCATGTGCACTGGCAAAGCTGCGGCAGCACCCAGCCGCTGGCTGAGTGTCCGGCTGAGTGCTCCTGATGGGCCCTCTTCTCGGGGCTGCCTTTTCCTGATGGCCCCCTAACCATCAGGGCTGCATGTCCCTGATGGCCAGTGGGCCCCCCCAGCTGCTCAGGGCCCCGGCACTTGCCTGGGTATGCCAAGTGCGGACACCGGCCCTGCCCCTAAGATACATCCCAGGACCCCTGCTATTCTCGTATACCTTTTTTTACAGGGACAACTCAAAGTCCCATGGCTTCCAGTACCATCTATATCCTCATGAAAGAATGAAAAAACAGGAGGGGCGCTTGAATGTGCGATACCCGGTGGTCTAGTGGGGAGGGTGGGGGTGCCGATTAGCACACTAACGTTTCCTAGTTGTACCGCCCGTACAACCACGTTCTCCAGCCTACTGTGTTTTACCACACACCGAGCGGGCCCAGCGTTTCCGGGAATACCTGATGAAGGCGGGCACCACTACCAAAACGTGCTGTGATTAAACACTCTGAAGCAATATCCTCCTGCTTGGCCTCTCTCTATCCTCCATCTACATGCTGATGACACTCAGATCTACCTCTGTGGCCCAGATATCAACTCTCTGTTGTCCAGAATCCCTGATTGTCTATCAGCCATGTCGTACGTCTCAATTAACTTCCTAACGCTTAATGTGGATAAAACCAAACTCATGATATTGCCTCGATCCACGGGACCTTTAGGCGACCTCCCAGTCTGGTTCTAATGGCGGCTATGTCCGCCTGGCAGTATTTACATTATACATGATCAACAGAACCTTCAGGCGACCTCCCAGTCTGGTTCTAATGGTGGCTATGCCCATCTGGCAGTATTTACATTATACATGATCAACAGAACCTTCAGGCGACCTCCCAGTCTGGTTCTAATGGTGGCTATGCCCATCTGGCAGTATTTACATTATACATGATCAACAGAACCTTCAGGTGACCTCCCAGTCTGGTTCTAATGGCAGCTATGCCCACCTGGCACTATTTACATAGATTACCCGAGACCCTTACAGACCCACTGGGATCCGGTATGAGACATTCACAGACCTACAGGGATCTGGTACACAGCCGATACACCCCTGTTTACACAGGTCATGCTGTCTCTGACAGGCTGCTAAGCTGCACACAGCTTCAAAACATATACATGCAGTCCATCCTACAATATCCATGGTCTTCAGTCTTTACAAGCACAGACCAGGTTTTTGGCTACATGAGCTACTGGGCAACCAAGGCATCCCCAAGGTCTCCTCACACTATTCATGTTGCCCAGCCACCTCCAAGCCTTACCACCCAGGCAGGCCTTCAAGACCACAACTTCACCAACATGTCCAGAGTGAGCACCCTCCAAGTTCAGTCAAGACCCCCCATACGATCAGGAGCTCCACCAACCTCTAATTCTGGCCACAGGCTCCATATGAGGCAGAGGGACAGGTGTCTCCCACATGGAGAGTCAGGGTTCCCTCCACGTCCTAAAGGGACGGGATTCCTCTGACACACATCCTCTCCCTCAGAAGATCATTCTGTTCTGCCCTGACTCACAGCCCTGGGCAGCTAATATCCCTGCCAGCCACACCCACACCTGGGACGCTGTGAGTAATCAGCACATTCACTCAGACCTAGCTGCAGTTAACCCTGTGTGTACTACTACAGAGCTAACACACTTAATCCTGTGTATACTGCAAGGTCCAGCAATCACCCAGATTGCAGCCGGCCCATGTGAGTCATACCGGCCACGTACTATAGTGCCGGCATGCCTCACAAGAGTCAGAATTACGCTCTTGAATTATGACTTCTGGATCGCTCCACCAAACACTGGAGAGATTTGGCAGGTGGAAACCTGCTGAGAACCGACTACATCAGGGCCGACAGAAGGTGAAGATGCCGGTGGGGAAGTATAATATTAGGGTCATGGAACTTAGGAGTAAAAACACCACTTCAGCGCTGCAATATAAAAAAAATAAAAATACTGGCGGGGTGCCTATCAAATACACCTCTCCCCTCACTACACCTATGCTTCTCCCCTCTACAAATCCCTTCATTAACTTCCAATTCCCCAACATATCCAGTTCAAACTACTAACAGTGACCCTCAAGGCTATTCTATCTCTGCCACATATCTCTGAAGAAATCTCTCGATATCTTCCCTCACATATTCTTCGGTACTCCCAAGACTTCCTTCTCTCCTTCACAATCATATGTTCCCATCCAATCACCTTCAAGACTTATTAGAATTCCAGATTATCCCCCCTTCCTCTGGAATTCTGTGCCCTTATAAGTCAAATTGTCTCCAACATTCAGAACGCTCATAGAAAACTTGAAAACCCATTTCTTCAAGAAATTTTACAACCTGGAATAACCTCCCAAAACACTGGAGCTGCTGCAATTCCCCAAACTGCTGTCTCCTTCCCCATTGTCACTCTGTGTTCCAGTCTGTCACTGTTGGTCCGTTCATTGTAATGTACAACACCGTGGAATCAGTGGTGTTCTAAAGATAAATAATATAACTTCTAACCAAAGGAGAAATTTGGTCTTTGTTACTGGGTTGATGTATCTAAAATAAGAAACTGACCATATCTGAAATTAGTCTTAGGCTATGTGCCCACGGTACAGATTTAGTGACGATTTTGTTGCGTATTTGGTGCATATATGTAGCAGATCTGCACCAAATCTGCAGCAGCATAAATTGTAAGTCAATGTAAACGCTGCAGACCTGTCCACTGCTGCGGGATTTCCCGCAGTGGAAATAGTGCATGTTTCAGTGCGGGAAGGTAATCAACATGTCAATTCTTGTAGCTTATTTTCCCACACCAACACACAAATTCCCCATCTCTGTCTTGCCCAAGGCAAGACCCTCGCCTTACAAGAAGGGCTTGTACCCTATGTAAATGTGTGAAGATGTTAGTAAGATTTATTGTGAGTATGAATATAATATGTGGGCACCTGGGGATGGGCTCCACGAGTGGTTTTGCCCATCAATAATGTTTATTGGAAATAATTCAATTAGAGACAAAGGAGCAGTTAACATTTTCCCTGCCAACTTGCAGGAAGAAGAATACCATTACATCGGTTTTAAAAACAAAATAAGTAAAGGGGGAAGGGTGGGGGGATGGAGGGAGAGAGGGGGGGACAGTTGAGATAAAGACAGAAGAGTGGGAAAGTAAAGTAGAGAAAACCAGAAGGTAAGGAGCATAGAGCAAGAAAGATCAAAAGAGACTTAGGAGAAGTCTAGAAAGTAAGAGAGGAGGGTCCAGAAGATTCCTGCCAGTCCCTACTTACTGTGGGAGTTTGATTGCCGAGGGGTGGGAGGCCTAGCAGGCCCAGGCCTCATGTACATAGTGTCTAGTTGGAGTGTCTAAAGCCAGGAAGTATTCATGGGTGAAAATAGAATTGAGTTTGTTAGTGAGGTCCCCAAAATTTGGAGGGGAAACTGCCCTCCAGTTATCTGCTATACAGAGCCTTGCAGCAATCAGAGTGTACGACAGAATGAGTCGGGGTATCGGTGGAAACTCTTCCGCACCCACACGTAGCAGAGCCAGGGCACGAGTGGTTTTAAATCACTACTTTATTATAATCACTTTTTGAAGTCCAGTCAGGTTTGGTGGCACAGCGGCCGGGACTCCTATGCCATGTCTACACACAGGACTGTCCACTGCGGCGAAGAAGAAGAAGTCCCGCTGCGCCTGCAAAACCCAACGGGACTTCAAACAGTGATTGTAATAAAGTAGTGGTTTAAAACCTCTCCCCAGGAGCCCACATATTATATACACGCTCACAATAAATTTTATTAACATTTTCACACATTTACATAGGGCACTAGCCCTTCTTATGATGTGTCAATGACATGAAATCACACATGAAGGACAAAAATCTGCACCTTCCCCGCACCGACACACGCATAGTTCATATGACACCTTTTTTGGTGCGTGTTTTGTCAGAAGGTGCAGATTTAGGTCTCCAAAAATCCACGCTTACATTTTTCCCGTCAGCACATAGCATTAATGGAAGATCTGCGTGTTCCATGGTAACAGATTACAGCTGTAATATATGGCCCCTACTATTTGCAAAGCTATCGCATGTATGTTAGTAAGAGTTAGGCAACAACTTAATGTAGGCAAAACTGCAGAATCAGACATCACACTGTAGTCTATTACCGTGAGAACACAGAGACCTGCAAGGCAGCCGCAGGCACAACACAGCTGGAAAAGTTTAATTAAGACAAGTTCAAAACATGTTTTGTTTAAAACAAAGAATTGACACAATTAAAATAAAAAAATGATTGCTATAGTAGGCTAATGACCCCAAGAATTATGCTTCAGTGAGCCTGTTTTTTATAGAGTATAGTCGATCATTATCAAAGTCATGCAAACAGTGGTGAAATCAAGTAAGATGTTTCCATAACCAATTAATATGGGTCTGATTTGTACAAAATGCCACCCTAATTAATGGTATGGAAGGGATGGTCCCCTATAGGACAACCCAGCACCAATCAACTGAACAAGGTAATATAACTGCATATTTTCCTCCCGAACCAGTGCAGATCATGAAGACTCCCCACTGTCTCTAACATCGGGGAGATAGTCTGCAGCCTTACCTACTCTGTCAGGGCAGATTGGTATGTCACATGATCACTGCTGCCAATAGACAACCCCTTTAAGGGCAGTTTGGTACTCAGCATGGATCTATGATCATTCAAAGAAATCATAGAAAAAAAAAAATCTAAGCATCTCCTAAAATTACCCTAAAACTATTGATCCTGTAATTAGGGGCCACGTTCTACATTGTCCTCTAAAATGTACTATATAAAACAGTAATTGCTTTTTAAGGTCGCTTTGTGACAGTTGTAGACATCTACACTCATAGTGTATATATGACAGTAGATATACAAGTATATAGATGTGTCAGGCAGGAATGTAAGCAGAACATGGGTAGAATATGCAGAGAATAAATCACCTTTATTACAAGCAGTGGAATGCACATAAACATAAGGTTAATGTGTTCAATGGTATTTCCTGCAGAATAATGTCAACACCAAGACCATCAGGTCATTTATGGCTCTGTGGAGAGATTAATAGCAGATAACGTTCCCATTTATTGATGTGCGGATGGACTCACTACCAAAGCTGGTAATAGACAGTTTACTTGATATAGCAAAAGCAACCGAGAACCTACAGCATCAAATAGTAACAAGCAAAACGATTCACAGGATCCTGGTCAAGCAGCCACGTCTGTAGTCCACAGTCACCATACTAGAGCCCTATGAAACAACTACTAACTACTACTACAACTACTACTAACATTGACAAGGTGGGAGAATGCATTGCCCCACATAGTCATGCAGTGAATTATCAATAATTTCAGAGCAATCGAAGGATCAAAAGATGTCCCATGTGGGGATTCTAATATATATTGCAAAAGAAAAATCAAGTTTTCCCAATTAAAAATGGTTTAGTTTTGTAAATGAAAATGCCAAAATGCCCTCCCTCCCCCCCCACAAAAACAAAAAAACAAAACATATTTTGTGAAAAAAAGAAAAAACTTACTAAAAAAATTATTTGCACAGCAATTTCTCCAAAGTGTCCCTCGATTAGTTTTTTCAAACATGACATCGCTAGGCAACATTTTACTCCTGATTCAGTGAACTGCCTGTGTAGCCTTAATTTGGGGGAAAGTGGGGGGGGTGTTTTATAATCTGAATCTACTATGTGTTGTGCTGTAGTGGAGCGGGAGGCGGTTCTGGAGCGGTGTCTGCGGACTAATGCGTGCTGCAGGAGGCAGCGGGAGGTCACGTGCTCCCACTCATTAGCCTCATGAAATATGCACTGCACCCGCTGTCCATCACCTCGGTGCTGAAGCAGCACTGAGAGATGGACATTGGTAGCAGCACATATGACATGTGCCTGCCTGCACTCACCCCCCACTGTGCTGGTTATGGACCCCCATCATGCTATATGCCCCCCTGTGCTGTATGTGGCCACCCCATCTCGCTATCTGCCCCCTTGTGCTGGATGTGCCCCTCATCACACTACATGCCCCCCTGCCGACGCGTGCACCTTAAAATAACAGCCGCTGTGCACCCCGGTCACGTCATCGAATACCGGCACAGACACAGGAAGACACCGAGGAGCTGGTAGCATGGAGCGAGCGACGGCGGGTAAGTAACAGCAGTTATTTCAATGTGTGCGCGCCCGCAGAGTGGCATATAGTGTGATGGGGGGCCACATCCAGAAGAGGGGGGCTAATGTGCCAGTACAAGACCGTTAATGCGCCAGCACAATGGGGCTAATGTGCCAGCCCAAGGGGGCCCATGTACCAGCTCAAGGGGGCCCATGTACCAGCTCAAGGGGGCCCATGTGCCAGCTCAAGGCGGCCCATGTGCCACTACAATGGGGCTAATGTGCCAGTACAAGGGGGCTAATGTGACAGCACAAGGGGCTAATGTGCCAGCCCAAGGGGGCTAATTTGCCAGCCCAAGGATGCTAATGTGCCAGCCCAAGGGGGCCATATGCAGGATATGGGGGCTGTATCCCAGGATGAGGGACACATATGTGATTTGTAAGACGGACACTGAAATTATAAGACAGATCCCATTTAACATTAAAAGTTATTTTTTTTCTCTTTTCCTTCACCTACACTGGATGCAGAATTATTAGGCAAATGAGTATTTTGATCACATGATACTTTTTATATATGTTGTCCTACTCCAAGCTGTATAGGCTTGAGAGCCAACTACTAATTAAGTAAATCAGGTGATGCACATCTCTGTAATGAGGAGGGGTGTGGTGTAATGACATCAACACCCTATATAAGGTGTGCTTAATTATTACGCAAATGCCTTTCCTTAGGTAAAATGGGTCAGAAGAGAGATTTGACGGGCTCTGAAAAATCCAAAATTGTGCGATGTCTTGCAGAGGGATGCAGCAGTCTTGAAATTGCCAAACTTTGAAGCATGATCATCGAACAATCAAGCGTTTCATGGCAAATAGCCAACAGGGTCGCAATAAGTGTGTTAGCTAAAAACGGTGCAAAATAACTGCCCATGAATTGAGGAAAATCAAGTGTGAAGCTGCCAAGATGCCATTTGCCACCAGTTTTGCAATATTTCAGAGCTGCAACGTTACTGGAGTATCAAAAAGCACTCCACACTTGGTGGCTGCTGCATGCAATGTTGATCGTAAACAGATCAAGCAACTGACAATCTATGGATGGAAGGCTGTTGAGTGTCATCATAAAGAAAGATGGCTATATTGGTCACTAATATTTTTTGTGTTTTGTTTTTGCATGTCAGAAATGTTTATTTCTAAATTTTGTGCAGTTATATTAGTTTACCTGGTGAAAATAAACAAGTGAGATGGGAATATATTTGGTTTTTATTAAGTTGCCTAATAATTCTGCACAGTAATAGTTACCTGCACAAACAGATATCCTCCTAACATAGCCAAATCTACAAAAAAAAAAACCACTCCAACTTCCAAAAATAGTAAGCTTTGATATTTGAGTCTTTGGGGTTGTTTGAGAACATAGCTGTTTATCAATAATAAAAAAATAATCCTCTAAAATACAACTTGCCTAATAATTCTGCACACAGTGTAATTTGGGGGTGCGTTTTATAATCTGGTGTGTCTTATAAAGCGAAAAATATGGTATGTCCCATAGGGCACAATTGGGCGGCAAATGCAAAGGGAGCTGCCAGCAGTGGATCTCGATGGTTTCCCTGTTCAAGTGCAAAATCATGCCTTTGACAAATATAACTTATCTCACAAAATACAATCCTTCATACAGCTACATCGAAAGAAAAAGAAAATGTTATGATGCCTGGAACGAGACAATGAAAATAACACTGGGGAACAATTTGAAAAAAAATTTCTGTTGAGTTAGGTTTTTGAGCTTATTTATACTAAAATTGGCATGCTGATTCCAAAAATGTAGTCAGTTTTTTTCTAGCACGTCAAGTTTTTCCTCCACAACTTACCTGCCAGAGAAGCACAATTGCACTGATATCTGTAATAAGACTTGTTATCTGATTACAATTCGACTCATATAGAGCTATATGATATATGATAGTGTTAAAAACATATTTGTCATGCCTATTTCTTATATATTTCATTTTTTGTTCATATTTGTACAATTTAAAAAAAAAAAAAAAAAAAACACTTTTTAGGTACAGTAGTTTACATATTTTTGAGAAGACAAAAATCCTATAGTTCAAAAACTTGACATGATAGAGAAAAACAGATAATTTCTGGATTCAGCATCCAAAACTTAATTAAGAACAGTTGTCTGACCTAACTCCTAAAAAATTGTGTTCCCCAGTGTAATGGAACGGTTTGTCCTAAAGGCCTAAGGTAGGCCGATTCTAATGGGATTAAACATTACATCTCATAGGTCATAATTTGAAAAATAAGTGCTTACCTTTGCCCTTTCCAATTCTTCTCTCTCCATAGCTATTTGATGGGTCATGATTCTCTTTTCCTCCTCTAGGGAGCGCTGTAGTGTCTGGACTTTTGCTTGCTCTGCAGACACTCTCCACCGTTCCTACAATAAAAAAGTGCAATCACTATAGTACAAGAAAAAAATCAGACGGGGAAATTTATCGTGCAATATTGAGATCATGGTGTGACATTGCAGAATCACAGCTACCGATTTCCTGTTTTGTTGCATTGTGACCTGCAACCTATCGTGCCTCAACACAGACACAAATGTTTCCAGACTAATTTGATCTTCTGTCGCTGATTGCATGTGACATTATCTATAGACCTCAATACAAGACAGTGTCACAGCTTTGAAATAGCGGCACGACAGAAAAGATTTTCGGTAGAGATATCTGTTGTTACAAGGCTAAGGTCGCCATGTAGCCCCAGTGTTCTAGAAATAAAAGGGCACTTTACCTGTTCCAGGAGACGGCTCTGCTCATTTAGCCGAGTCTCCATATTAGTTATGATAACCCGCAGCACAGGTCACCATGTAGCCCCAGTGTTCTAGAAATAAAAGGGCACTTTACCTGTTCCAGGAGACGGCTCTGCTCATTTAGCCGAGTCTCCATATTAGTTATGATCACCCGCAGCACAGGTCACCATGTAGCCCCAGCCTAACAGTGTTCTAGAAATAAAAGGGCACTTTACCTGTTCCAGGAGACGGCTCTGCTCATTTAGCCGAGTCTCCATATTAGTTATGATCACCCGCAGCACAGGTCACCATGTAGCCCCAGCCTAACAGTGTTCTAGAAATAAAAGGGCACCACCTGTTCCAGGAGACGGCTCTGCTCATTTAGCCGAGTCTCCATATTAGTTATGATCACCCGCAGCACAGGTCACCATGTAGCCCCAGCCTAACAGTGTTCTAGAAATAAAAGGGCACTTTACCTGTTCCAGGAGACGGCTCTGCTCATTTAGCCAAGTCTCCATATTAGTTATGATCACCCGCAGCACAGGTCACCATGTAGCCCCAGTGTTCTAGAAATAAAAGGGCACTTTACCTGTTCCAGGAGACGGCTCTGCTCATTTAGCCAAGTCTCCATATTAGTTATGATCACCCGCAGCACAGGTCACCATGTAGCCTCAATGTTCTAGAAATAAAAGGGCACTTTACCTGTTCCAGGAGACGGCTCTGCTCATTTTGCCAAGTCTCAATATTAGTTATGATCACCCGCAGCACAGGTCACCACGTAGCCCCAGCCTAACAGTGTTCTAGGAATAAAAAGGCACTTTACCTGTTCCAGGAGACGGCTCTGCTCATTTTGCCAAGTCTCCATATTAGTTATGATCACCCGCAGCACAGGTCACCACGTAGCCCCAGCCTAACAGTGTTCTAGAAATAAAAGGGCACTTTACCTGTTCCAGGAGACGGCTCTGCTCATTTAGCCGAGTCTCCATATTAGTTATGATCACCCACAGCACAGGTCACCATGTAGCCCCAGCCTAACAGTGTTCTAGAAATAAAAAGGCACTTTACCTGTCCCAGGAGACGGCTCTGCTCATTTAGCCGAGTCTCCATATTAGTTATGATCACCCGCAGCACAGGTCGCCATGTAGCCCCAGCCTAACAGTGTTCTAGAAATAAAAGGGCACTTTACCTGTTCCAGGAGACGGCTCTGCTCATTTAGCCAAGTCTCCATATTAGTTATGATCACACGCAGCACAGGTCACCACGTAGCCCCAGCCTAACAGTGTTCTAGAAATAAAAGGGCACTTTACCTGTCCCAGGAGACGGCTCTGCTCATTTAGCCGAGTCTCCATATTAGTTATGATCACCCGCAGCACAGGTCGCCATGTAGCCCCAGCCTAACAGTGTTCTAGAAATAAAAGGGCACTTTACCTGTTCCAGGAGACGGCTCTGCTCATTTAGCCGAGTCTCCATATTAGTTATGATCACCCGCAGCACAGGTCACCATGTAGCCCCAGCCTAACAGTGTTCTAGAAATAAAAGGGCACTTTACCTGTTCCAGGAGACGGCTCTGCTCATTTAGCCGAGTCTCCATATTAGTTATGATCACCCGCAGATTGTTTCTTTCATCCTCCATATCCTTCTGCTGTCGAGTCAAACGTTCCTGTAGTGCTGGAGAGAAGAATGGTGAAATTACAATATGTGGATGTGCAGTTGGGGGGTCACTGATTGGCTGTAGGATTTTGTAGGTGTTTTTATAGCATATTTGGACCACATGTAAATTACAACTACTTTAAGACCAATTCCACTCTGGCCCTCTCAGATTCCCTATAAGGTGGAAGTCACCAGATTTTCATTACCCTATTTGAGTGCAGCATGATGTAGGGGCAGAGACCCCCGATTCCAGTTAAGTCACTTACTGGGCTTCTTGCTGCAATTTTGATAAAATCAGTGTTATCAACTGCAGACCTATCAGTTCTCTGAATGCTGAGCTCTGTATTACCCCACCCACACGATGATAGGTAGCTTTCTGTGTACACTGTGCATAGGAAGATATATGAGTGGTGAGGGCGGGATTACACAGAGATCATGAATATGAAAGACTAACTGGCAGCAGGTTTACTAGTCCTCTGCTGATAATCTCCTGCTGATAAAACAGTGATTTTGTCAAAACTTCGATGAACACGCTAGGAAGAGAGACATTGCTGTAATCAGGGTCTCTGCATTAATATCGTGCTTCTCTATGGTTAGGTGTCAAAAACCTGGTGGCAGATTCTCTTTAGGTAAATAAAAAAAAGAGTCTAAATACTGGCTATATGTATAAGGCAGGCCGAGATGTTCTCTCACAGCAAATGTGCACTGTAGCCAGAATATTGGCTTTAGAATAATGGGACCCATAGTGAGAATGACAAATCAGTGAGATTTATAAAGTGTACTATAAAATACAGATGAAGATATACGATAAAAATAATAATAAAAAAGAAAACACACATGAGCAACTCCTTTAACATGGCTATGTGATAAAATCTAGTTTATAAGACCAGGTTGCTGCCATACCTCTCAACTGGCCCTCTCTCTGACGGGCCCCAAGTTCCAGCTCCTGGGATGTGTTTACTTGGGTGCTCTGAACCTTCACAGAGAGATCACTCAGCTTGTGAGAGAAGGATTCCATTTGCTCTATGATTCCATTTAATGATCTAGTAAAGATAAAGAATTAAAGAAATAAATACCCTGAACGCAGACGTAATATAAGTAAGATCACAGAGAAAAGTGATATTTCATGAGACAGTTTGTGCGTATTTATATGGCTGGACAGACGTTTTTAGACTTGTAAGAAAAGTATTAAAAGTGAATTAAAATCTCAAGTATCTTCTCAGTAATATGTAAGACGTAATAGTAATGAATAGAGAGCAGCAATCAAATGTGTATAGGGGTTTTCAGAACTGTTGACATCATATGTTTTGCGGAAAATATGGATAAGACATGCCGAATATCAACATGTTCAATTCTCTGCCCTGGATCTAGGCAGCATATAAGCATATATACTTATCAGGTATGAAAAAAGAAAACATGGCAAACTCACAGCCAGTGGCGTAACTTGAAGCTTATGGGCCCCGATGCAAAAGCTCCAATGGGGCCCCCAAATATTGCAAATCTTTCATAGCAATAGTCTTTCTATAGGCCAAAGGGAATTTTGAGGCCCCCTAGGCCCTGCACCTACTGTAGTTACGCCCCTGCTCACAGCTATTTATGCCCTGTGATTACATATGTTTTCCCTGTTTCTTTTGAGTGCCCAACACAAACTGACTTCAAGCTCGAAAAGATTTCTATATTTTCACTCATCTCGCTCTCACTACTGAATGAGCATGGAGACTCAACCAAGCGCATGTTCATTGGGCAGTAAGTCATCTGACTGCAATTTTACAGGTATCTTTAGACAATTCCAATGTTGGAGACATTTCTGTACCAACAAACATCTATAAGCAGCATAAAATAGTTTAACCACTGGGCCATGTAGGAGAAAAGACAAACCTTGTGTGTGAAGAAGCACTAGTTACTGCATCGATTTCCTGATCCTTCAGGCGTTTGACACGATGCAGCTGTTCTTCGTGGTCTTTGCACATTTCCTGGACCGATACCCTGAAAGGAGAAGGATGAATGAAAATGTATAAAACACAAACTTTGCATACATGCAAAAGTAAGAAATGTAATATATTTTATGAGAAAATTCTGTGTTCTTCAACACTTATTAGCCACTTCTTCCCCTCCCAATTTTGTCATTCACTCTGAAAATGAACATCTCAAATCCATCCTGCTCAAGACCAGATGGACTGCAGGGTCATTGTGCTGTCATGAGACACAGCTAGTTACACTCTATGGAGAGTCGAAAGGGGAAGGAAGGAGGAGCAAAAAGAAGGAATCAGTAGAGGAGATACAGAATGATGCTGGGCTTTCTAACAAGTCTTTTACCTCCTCATAAAGCATGGTGCAAACTGTCTGTAAATCTACAGACAGTTCACAAAACTTTGTTTTCTTTCTGCCATCCTCAGTGTCTGGTAATAATTTAGAATATGAATTTTGTTTTTCAAATTCATCCATTGTTTGTACTGCACAAGACTGACACAAGAAATACAAAACAGAGAAGGAGCGGAAGGAGCAGGGTAAAGAGAAAGATTGGAGCATATTCCATTGTTTGCCAATCTTTCAAGCCACCACTCCCCAAATGCCCTGCACCTCTTTCTCTATTCCACTCGAAGCTGTTGAACCTCTACTAGCGCAAACCCCTCTTTCTCCATTCCACTCAAAGCTGTTGAACCTCTACTAGCGCAAACCCCTCTTTCTCCATTCCACTCGAAGCTGTTGAACCTCTACTAGCGCAAACCCCTCTTTCTCCATTCCACTCGAAGCTGTTGAACCTCTACTAGCGCAAACCCCTCTTTCTCCATTCCACTCGAAGCTGTTGAACCTCTACTAGCGCAAACCCCTCTTTCTCCATTCCACTCAAAGCTGTTGAACCTCTACTAGCGCAAACCCCTCTTTCTCCATTCCACTCGAAGCTGTTGAACCTCTACTAGCGCAAACCACTCTTTCTCCATTCCACTCAAAGCTGTTGAACCTCTACTAGCGCAAACCCCTCTTTCTCCATTCCACTCGAAGCTGTTGAACCTCTACTAGCGCAAACCCCTCTTTCTCCATTCCACTCAAAGCTGTTGAACCTCTACTAGTGCAAACCCCTCTTTCTCCATTCCACTCGAAGCTGTTGAACCTCTACTAGCGCAAACCCCTCTTTCTCCATTCCACTCGAAGCTGTTGAACCTCTACTAGCGCAAACCCCTCTTTCTCCATTCCACTCGAAGCTGTTGAACCTCTACTAGCGCAAACCCCTCTTTCTCCATTCCACTCGAAGCTGTTGAACCTCTACTAGCACAAACCCCTCTTTCTCCATTCCACTCGAAGCTGTTGAACCTCTACTAGCACAAACCCCTCTTTCTCCATTCCACTCAGAGCTGTTGAACCTCTACTAGCGCAAACCCCTCTTTCTCCATTCCACTCGAAGCTGTTGAACCTCTACTAGCGCAAACCCCTCTTTCTCCATTCCACTCGAAGCTGTTGAACCTCTACTAGCGCAAACCCCTCTTTCTCCATTCCACTCGAAGCTGTTGAACCTCTACTAGCGCAAACCCCTCTTTCTCCATTCCACTCGAAGCTGTTGAACCTCTACTAACGCAAACCCACCCAGATCTGAGTCGACTTTTTACCTTCCCATAACTTCATCTTATTTCTATACTGCCACCATATTTCTTAGTGACAGAGTCCTAGGAATGTATTCACCATATCCCTGGTAGCACAGCATTTTGTGCTGCCTGCAAACCTCCTATATTATCCTAAGTTTGCATGTTATCAAAGTGTAGGAAAAATTGTGCCACACACATTCAGCTATACTGCCTTATGTGCCAGAGCTAAAAGTGTCTTGCTGAACTCTTCCTTCGCTGTTATAACTGGCAGCACAAAATACTGTGTTACCACAAGCTATGGAAACTGACCTTACAGAACTCAGTTACTATGAAATTTGGTGGCTATAAAGATATAAAGGCAGGAAGTGAAGCACAATGGGTGTAATTGTTGATATCAGCTGTTATTCCGTATACAATGTCCAACATAAATGAGTACACCCCCTTTGAAAAGTAAGATATTACTCAATTTCTCACTGAACACAAGAAAATTCTTTAATATTTTGACAAAAGCTTCATAGAACATTTTTAACCCATAACATGAAAGTAAGGTAACTAATAATTTCATTACAAAATATAAATTTTTGCTCAGATTAGTTGATGCAAAAATGAATACACCCCACATCCAAAACTACTACATTTAGTATTTTGTATGACTTCCATGATTTTTAAAGGATGGCACTAAGTCTTCTAGACATTAAAAGATCAGGTTGGCAACATTTTGCAATATCTATTTTCATTCCTCAAGGATCTCTTTTAGAGGCTGGATGAAGAATGATGACAGCATGTCTCTTCAGAAATCTCCATAGGCGTTCAGTTGGTTTAACATCAGGAGACATACTTACCAATGATTCACTATCAGTCTATTGTTCTTCAGAAATGCAACAGAAGTGTGTTTTAGATCATTGTCGTGTTGAAAAAAGTTCACGTCTCCCAAAACTACATAGTGATGATAATATCCTCTATTTCAATATAGAGCAGCACATCTGTAAATTCATTATACCATTAATGAAATGTAGCTCTCTGACACCAGCACCACTTATGCTGTCCCACATGAGAACACTGACACCACCATATTTCACTGTCGGCTGCATGCATTTTTTTTTGTACTCTTTACCTTTGCGATGCCATATAGTTTTTGAGACAACAGTTCCAAAAACATTTATCTTGGTTTCATCACTTCAGAGTATAGAGTCCCAGTAGTTTTCATATTTTTCACCATGTGCCCTGGCAAACTGTAGGCAGGTATTAGAAGAGGCACTCTGCAATGTATGCTGTATTGTATTAAGGGAAGTACTCATCCTGGTTTACAACTCTACTTCTTTACCTAGCTGCACTGAACTGAATGGCCATCTTCATCATCCTATATATATATATACAGGGCCGGCTCCAGGTTTCTGTGGGCCCGGGCGAAAAGGTCTCAGTGGGCCCCCTTTAAGTACATATCGCGGAATATATATATATATATATTATATATATATATATATATATATTGCCGCACACTTACCGCAAGCCCCATAGACAATGCATGGGGCTTGCCGCAAACGTGCAGCAAGTGCAGCCGCTAGGCGGAAAATGCGGCAGATGCAGGTTTTTTTTACCGCAACTGCCACATTTTAAAAAAAACTCCTATGTGAAGGCAGCCTTACAGGAACAGTGACTGCCGAATCCAGCAAGAGCTGTTTCTGACAGTGAGTATATTACACATTGTTAGGAGCGGGCTAAAATGCGATTGCGTTCCCTTGCGCCTTTTAAAAATACCCTTCAAATGCAAAATGTTGCATTTTTGTGCGTCTGAGGATTCTTGGTATATACACAAGCATCCTGAAGCACACAAATAATGCAAGCAGCTCAATGGAGCCGCACTGCCATATGGTGGCACCGCAGCCAAGCGGAGTGTCTGGCCGTCCAGATCTCTCTCTCTCCTCACCTTTCTTCTCGCTGCTCCGGTCTCCTCCGGTCGCTCTGCACATATCAGCACAGTGATGACATCGTGTCCCTCCATGCTGAGCTGCAGAATGCAGACAGTGGCAGAAGAGACTATGGAGAAGAATGCTGCTGGCAAAGGCGGCTGAGACTATAGGAGCGGAATCCGCGGGGGGCTACCACTGGTACACATACTTCGTACACACGCGGCTCTGCTCCGTACACCTCGTACGCACGCGGCTCTGCTCCGTACACCTCGTACGCACGCGGCTCTGCTCCGTACACCTCGTACGCACGCGGCTCTGCTCCGTACACCTCGTACGCACGCGGCTCTGCTCCGTACACCTCGTACGCACGCGGCTCTGCTCCGTACACCTCGTACGCACACGGCTCTGCTCCGTACACCTCGTACACACACGGCTCTGCTCCGTACACCTCGTACACACACGGCTCTGCTCCGTACACCTCGTACACACCGGCTCTGCTCCGTACACCTCGTACACACTCGGCTCTGCTCCGTACACCTCGTACACACTCGGCTCTGCTCCGTACACCTCGTACACACTCGGCTCTGCTCCGTACACCTCGTACACACTCGGCTCTGCTCCGTACACCTCGTACACACACGGCTCTGCTCCGTACACCTCGTACACACACGGCTCTGCTCCGTACACCTCGTACACACACGGCTCTGCTCCGTACACCTCGTACACACACGGCTCTGCTCCGTACACCTCGTACACACAAGGCTCTGCTCCGTACACCTCGTACACACACGGCTCTGCTCCGTACACCTCGTACACACAAGGCTCTGCTCCGTACACACTCGTACACACACGGCTCTGCTCCGTACACCTCGTACACACACGGCTCTGCTCCGTACACCTCGTACACACACGGCTCTGCTCCGTACACCTCGTACACACTCGCCTCTGCTACATTCACACTGTAAATGCCTCCTGACCACACACAAACTTCACCTTATTTGAGCATCATTGATGGCCAGCACAGTCCTGGATACACAGAGGAGCTGATCATGAGACCCCTGACTCCTCCCCTCCATGTGACATCATCGCAGGTCCTGTAAGCACAGAGTGTGTGCAGCTCTGTCGGCTCCCGTGGAGGGGGGAGGAGGGAGACCTCCGGTGCTGCAGCCTGCAGGAGCCTGAAAATGACCCCCCAGCTGCCCCCTGGATATGGCTCTGGCTGTGGGGGCAGTGCTCAGGGGCCCCTGAGGCTAGGGTCACACTTGCATTGTGACCCTAGCCTTATGCAAGTATTGTATGTTGCAACGCTGCTATGCGCTGGAGGCAGCCCATAGAAACCTGACGTTTACCGTGACAACCACTCGTTGTCAATGTAAACTGCGGGTTTCTATGGGCTCAGTTGCTGGCAGCACATAGCGTTAAACGCTCTGCGCTGCAGCAGACAATACTTGAGTCAGGCTAGGGTCACAACACAAGTGTGACCCTAGCCCTCAGGGGCCCGGTGGGCCCCCTCCAAGCCGTCGGGCCCCGGCACTTGCCCGGGTACGCCGGGTGCTGACGCCGGCCCTGTATATATATATATATATATATATATATACATATACACATATACATATACATTACTTTTTTTGCGTCCCCTGGGCAGATTCCTGGGGACCGCAGTGCTCAGACTGGCAGATGCGTTTTGCCGACTGTCAGCCCTTTAAATTAAGCTCTCCAGTGATCTCTATGCCCCAGTCTCAGCCTCCCCAGTGAGGTATATGCTCCCAGCCTCTCCTGTGATGTCTAGGGCTCTCACAAACCTGGAAAAGCAGTTGAGAAGCAACATGACCAATATCACCGACGCCAAAGAGAAGCAGCCCCAGCCACCACAGTAGGGGTGAGTTGATTGTTTAACCAAATATAGTGGGTAAGTTTCAAACTGATAATATTGTATGGCCCCCAAAGGATTGTCCGAATTTCCAAAGCGCCCTCATCAAAAAAAATGGTTCCCGCCCCTGCGCTAGGCAAACACTTTTTGTATTTCTTTTGTGGGTTTGTTTGTGCATCTTCTCAACTAATTTCCTTTCTCCTCAGTTAGATTGGTGGGAAGGAATTCTTGTTTCATTAATTGTTATTTTTTTTACGCGCTTGTGCATGTGCTTTATGTTTCCTCCTCTTGGGTCCCCATATACCTTTGCACGCGTTCCCACTCCTAATCAGCAGAGCATAGTGGCCTCTCCTTTGGTTCCTCAAGAGGTACAAAAAACTCCTTGATCACCTTTAAGGGAGCCAGGTTCAAGGTGGTGTTTTTAGTGTTATAGCTAGGGGTTTTCTAGTCTTTGAAATAACCAGTAGGGTGTGGTGAAGCTTCCCTGTGTTGTTGGCTTTATTATTTCTGTAACCAGTATATGAGTGGGTTTGCAAAACAGATAGAAAGATAGTACTGTGCAAACGTTTTAATAAGTTGTAGAAAAAATGCTGTACTGTAATGCTTTAAAAATAGAAGTGTTGACAGTTAACTTTTATTAATTGACAAGGTGTCAATAAAAGAGAAACCTTAACCAAATTAATATTTGATGTGTCCATTTTGTCTTCAAAACAGCATCAATACCTTTTGGTACACTTGCACAAAGCCAGGGATTTTGTATGATTATAATCAAGTGTATCAGCAATCACTAATACCAAATTGATGATAATGGTCATCATTTTCAAATGTAGGCTAAAATAAAGTCATTTACTAAAACAGAAACAGCTGTGTAGGAGGCTTAAAACTGGTTGAGGAATAGCCAAATGCTGCTACAAAGATGAGGATCATGTTACAGGTCTTGCACCATGGCAAGACTAAGCACAGCAACAAGTCCTAATGTAGTTTTACTACATTAGCAAGGTCTATCCCAGGTAAAGATTTCAAAGCAGACTAGGATTTATAGGTATGCTTTTCAAGCTCTGTGGAAAAACGCCAAGATACGGTAGACACAGTGGCCGGTCAAGGATACTTAGTGCAAAAGTAAAAAAATACATAATGCTTACTTCCCTTTCAAATCAGAAGATATCCAGCAGTGCCTTCAGCTCAGAACTGGCAGTAATCATTGGGACTAAGCCACATCCATCTATTGTTTAGAGAAGTCTAACCAGAAGTGGACTTCATGGGAGAACTATGGCCAGAACACCATACATTCATCTTTGAAATAAGGACAAGCAACTCAATTATGCACAAAAGCATAGGAATAAAGATCCAGAAAAATGGCAGCAGATTCTCTGGACTGATACTCAAAATGGTAAATTTTTGGCTACGAAAAAGAAGCTCTTTACAAGTTTGGGGCTGTGTTTCAGCAAATGGTGTTGGGTATTTGGTCAGGATTAATTGCATTATCAATGCTGTTAAATACAGGCAGAACATACACAGTGCATTGTGAAAGTATTTGGCCCCCTTGAACTTTTCAACTTTTTGCCACATTTCAGCCTTCAAACATAAAGATATAAATTCTAATATTTTTGTAAAGAATCAACAACAAGTTGGACACAATCATGACGTGGAACAAAATTTATTGGATATTTTAAACTTTTTTAACAAATAAAAAACTGAAAAGTAGGGCGAGCAATATTATTCAGCCCCTTTACTTTCAGTGCAGCAAACTCACTCCAGAAGTTCAGTGAGTATCTCCGAATGATCCAATGTTGTCCTAAATGACTGGTAATGATAAATAGAATCCACCTGTGTGTAATCAAGTCTCCGTATAAATGCACCTGCTCTGTGATAGTCTCAGGGTTCTGTTTCAAGTGCAGAGAGCATCATGAAGACCAAGGAACACACCAGGCAGGTCCGAGATACTGTTGTGGTGAAGTTTAAAGCCGGATTTGGATACAAAAAGATTTCCCAAGTTTTAAACATCTCAAGGAGCACTGTGCAAGCAATCATATTGAAATAGAAGGAGTATCAGACCACTGCAAATCTACCAAGACCCGGCCGTCCCTCTACACTTTCATCTCGAACAAGGAGAACACTGATCATTGATGCAGCCAAAAGGCCCATGATGACTCTGGATGAACTGCAGAGATCTACAGCTGAGGTGCGAGAGTCTGTCCATAGGACAACAATCAGTTGTACACTGCACAAATCTGGCCTTTATGGAAGAGTGGCAAGAACAAAGCCATTTCTCAAAGATATCCATAAAAAGTCTCGTTTGAAGTTTGCCACAAGCCACCTGTGAGACACACCAGACATGTGGAATAAGGTGCTCTGGTCAGATGAAACCAAAATTAAACTTTTTGGTCACAATACAAAACGATAGGTTTGGCGTAAAAGCAACACAGCTCATCACCCTCAAAACACCATCCCCACTGTCAAACATGGTGGTGGCAGCATCATGGTTTGGGCCTGCTTTTCTTCAGCAGGGACAGGGAAGATGGTTAAAGGGAACCAACCACCCCAAATGACCCCCCCGGACTGTTAATATGTGTCCCTACACCCAGCACACACATTTGGGGCAATCGTTTTTGCTAAAAAAACTGTTTAGTAGAAGCTAAGATATAGCTTTATGAAGTTTAATAAATTCAGCCGAATGGGTGTTACCTAGCTTTGTCCTCGTGCATTTCTTCGTGCCTGTCAGCCTCCTCTCCCTCCTCCCTTCAGTGAAGCCCTTCTGTGCAAGCTGAAAATGCCTGGCCTGTCTGCTGCTGCTGCCTGATAAATTATGCACGCCCATCTCTGCAGCTAAGAGCCTGGCCGCGTCATGAAGGGGGCGGGGCTAGAGCGCGTCATGAAAGGGGACGGGGCTCCGGCATGACGCGATCTAGCCCTGCCCCCTTCATGACGCGGCCAGGCTCTTAGCTGCAGAGATGGGCGTGCATAATTTATCAGGCAGCAGCAGACAGGCCAGGCATTTTCGGCTTGCACAGAAGGGCTTCACTGAAGGGAGGAGGGGAGAGGAGGCTGACAGGCACGAAGAAATGCACGAGGACAAAGCTAGGTAACACCCATTCGGCTGAATTTATTAAACTTCATAAAGCTATATCTTAGCTTCTACTAAACAGTTTTTTTAGCAAAAACGATTGCCCCAAATGTGTGTGCTGGGTGTAGGGACACATATTAACAGTCCGGGGGGTCATTTGGGGTGGTTGGTTCCCTTTAAAATTGGTGGGAAGATGGACGGAGCCAAATACAGGACCATTCTGGAAGAAAACCTGTTGGAGTCTGCAAAAGACCTGAGACTGGACGGAGATTTATCTTCCAACAAGACAATGATCCCAAACATAAAGCAAAATCTACAATGGAATGGTTCAAATCTAAACATATCCAGGTGTTAGAATGGCCAAGTCACAGTCCAGACCTGAATCCACTCGAGAATCTGTGGAAAGAGCTGAAAACTGCTGTTCACAAACGCTCTCCATCCAACCTCACTGAGCTCCAGCTGTTTTGCAAGGAAGAATGGGCAAGAATTTCAGTCTCTCGATGTGCAAAACTGATAGAGACATACATCAAGCGACTTGAAGCTGTAATTGCAGCAAAAGGTGGCGCTACAAAGTATTAATTCAAGGGGGCCGAATAATATTGCACGCCACACTTTTCAGTTTTGTTTTTTTTTTTTAAAAGTTTAAAATATCCAATAAATTTTGTTCGACTTCATGATTGTGTCCCACTTGTGGTTGATTCTTCACAAAAAAGTTAGAATTTTATATCTTTATGTTTGAAGCCTGAAATGTAGCAAAAGGTTGAGAAGATCAAGGGGCCAAATACTTTAACAATGCACTGTACATCATGCAATTCCAACAAGGAGGCATCTGACTCTAAATATATTCTGCAACAGGCCAACAACCCCAAACACACAGCTAATGTCATTACGAACTATCTTTAGTGTAGAAAAATAAAACAAGGAGTCATAAATTGTGCCCCACAGAGCACTGATCTCAATATCATCAAGCCTATGTTGCATTACAAGAAGGGAAAAGGGGATTTGTGCAATTCTATATCCTCAGAAGATCTGTGGTTGGTTCTCTACGATGTTTGGCACAACACCCCTCCAGACTTCCATCAAAAACTGTGTCTAAGTCTGCCCAGAAGAACTGGTGCTCTCTTCCACGCAAAGGGGGGTCACGCCAAGTATTGATTTGATTTAAATTTCTCTTCTGTCTATTTATTTTGTGTTTTGTGTGAATAAGGGATTCTATGAACTCAAAATAGTGTCAAAATACATTTTAACCCATTGATTGTGGAATATTATGAAGTTCCACAATTAGATGGATGTAGTAAAAAAAATTCCTATGTGCAGATAAGCTTATAAAGGTGCAGCATGTCGACATGATTGGGGACAGCTAATTACATAGGATACACCAGAGGTGCCTTTATAAGCTTATCTAAGCAAAACAGCATTTTTTGTAACACTTTCAATTGTGGAATAGTTTAATTTTCCATTATTCACTGCTAAAAATGTACTTTTGTTTGCTTGACAACCCCTTCAAGGATTGGTCAGTGCACATAGAAGTAAAATTGGCCTATTTAAGCAGGGCAGTGAATTATGGCCATTTGGTGGCTTGGATCTGGCAGTGTAAATTAGCCTCAAAGATGGTATCATTCCTGCTATGATGTAGCATTGAACTGGAGCAGTAGGGGTAGTAACAGGTAATAGTTGTGGTTTCTTCAAATGCCATTACTTTTTTTTAACTACTGTTGGGTGTTTATGATCTATGTCAAGTATGTTGACATGTTTTGAGGGTATGGAGTTTCTTAAAGGGCGTGTAGATTGCATATAAAAACGTTCACCCTTCCATGAACTCTGGCTTTGTTGTCCAGGAAATATTGAAAATTAGGTTGGCAACCTTACTTTATTCACATCTACATACAGTAGCTCAGGAGTGCTGTATAATTTCCTCCAAGCTGCTTGTTCTGTCAGCATGCTAGCAAAGGAATGAAGAGCAGGAATTCATCTAAGGTGCTGTGCATGGGAAATGAACACAGCCTCTAGACATCCCCACCAGCTCAGAGACAATGGAAATGCAGAATACAAGCTATAATGGCCGGTGACAGGGTTATTCCTCATGCGCTTACACAAGACAGCTTATTCTGAAGAGTTACTTGAAAAACACGGTTATCCTTTAAATTTTCCTCCTCACCTCTGAAGTTCTCGTATCCTTCCTATTTCCAGATCCTTTTCCTGTTGAAAATCGGTCAGCTTCTTTTGATACTGAGCCAGCAAATCTGCCTTCTCCTGCTCTGCACTCTTACAGCGAGAGATGTACTGTGCCGAAAGCTCCTGGTTCTCCTGTTGAAGCCGCTCCTCTCTCTGACGGGAAGAATCTTCTAGTAACTTCAAATGGTTTCTAAAATAATCATTACATTTATATAGGGCCAGCATATTCCGCAGCACTTTACAAATCAGAGGGAATTAGAACAAACAATATCAACCATTACCGAACACGTAATTCATCTATGTAAATAAGATGAGTGAAAGCCCTGCTCGGGAGATCTTACAATCCATGAATAGGATTGACACAAGGGGTAAAAAGGCTTGTACTGTATGGACCTGTCATATTTATATAATGCTCCATGAGACATCAATAGCCAGTATTTTTGTGTGCACAGATATGCAATGCTGTTGAATGAATGAAGTATGTGGAAAACCGATAAGCCGAGTGATCCGAGACATGTAGGAAGGGAGAAATTGAGGAAAGCTAGATCAGTGAAGTGATGTATTAGGACTGCCTAAAGAAGTGAGGTTAAAGGGGTAACAGGCAAGTAGATGATACCTACCTGAATGTTTTACTGGTGCTGGCTCAGAGCGGTCACCAATCGCTCTTGCCAGCTACTCCATATAAACAGAGCAGCTGTCTCTCTTTTGGGCTGCTCTGTTGACTGGATGTGACTGTCAACATCGTGCTGATTGACAGCCGGTTACTCGTGTCCTAACTGTGTTGGCAGTCACGCCCCATTAACAGAGCAGAGTGGAAGTGTAGACATGTTATCAGTGGAAGCCACTGAATTGCTGGTGGAGCGGTCAGTGACTGATCTGTTTTGGAACAGATTGGCACTGGGCACAACAGGCAGGTGGTCAGCAACTACCTGCCTGCTGGTTATCAGGGACTCCCCCATCCTACTGTATCCCCACCCGCCCCTTGTAGACTGTGAGCCCTCGTGGACAGGGTCCTCTCCCCTCCTGTACCTGTATGTCCTGATTGTCTAGAGTTATTGTAATTGTCCTTGTCTCCCCTATCCTCATGTAAAGCGCCATGGAGCATAATAGAGCTATATAAATAAATAATAATAGTAAAAAATAAGTCTCCAATATTCCCTTTAAGGGCATGCTTAAAACTCTGGATACGGGTGATTAACCTGATTGTCTGGGGTATTGCCTTTTAGAGAAGTAGAACAAGAGACGAAAAGTCTTAGATCACAAGCAGAACAGACTGCCCATGTATGGTGGTAGACACAGATGTAGGAGGAGATGGAGGGCTGTGCAGCACTATGGACAGCTTCATGGGGGAGTGATAGGTTTATGTTGTACTTTATGGAGATGGGCAATGAGTGCATCAGTGTAGCGGCTGCATTCAGGATTTATTGGACAGGGGAGAGATTAGTGAGGGGAATTATTATTAGTGAGTCGTAGTCACCAAGAGGAGAATGAGGCAGAGCAACGGGAAGAGTTTTTGCGTTTTGGGTGGTAAGAAAATGTCTGGAGATGTTTCTGAGGTGCACTTACAAGAGTGTGCAAGTGTTTGGACACACGGAATGAAGGAAAGATCCTGCGTCCAAGAGATTCTATTTCAGATAGAAACAATGTACAGATTGCTATGAATACATATATAAAAAAATATTCCCTGCAATTCTAATACCATGAAAAACACTAAAGAGTCAAAATAATGTATCTGTATGCAAGAAAAGGCTGAAGTCATAATCAAGATCGCTAACAATGTGCTACCCTTATCCCCCATAGACAATGACAGGATCAGTGACTTTGCTGCATCCCACATGTATCTTGCGGTACCTGTGGCCACTCTCTATTAAATCAAGATCTCCTTGGTGCCTTTGTTGCAACGTTTCCAGTAACAGATTTTGCTGCTGACGCTCCAGCTGGAGTTTTCTCATCTGTAATGCACCAACCATTCTACTCTTAGGACTTTATTTTACAATATATCAAGCCTTTAAAATATCCCTGCCAGACCCCAAATCAGATACCTGAGACTCGAGATCTAGTATCCTGTTGTGTAGGACATCACTGTGAGATTCCTTCTTGATTTCTTCTATCTTAGACGGAACAAAAAGTGGCTGAGGGCAAAAAAAGAAGAAGTAATGAATGGAAGAATTAAATATGGAATTCAGGTCTATGAAAATAATGTATAGTATTATGACTGACTGACCTGATCTCGGTCCCTGTTTCTTCCTGAAGGCATTGCTGAAGGAGCTGTAATACAAGGGAATTTATTCATCTAAGAGCGATATAGCCTAATATGCCTCCACCATCATCACTCTCTGCTGAAAGCGGGATGACTAAAAACAATAAATAGGTTAATTGGGCACAATACCTGGAACAAGGTTTTCCTTTTGTCTGGAAAGTATAGGAGTGACAGCTGATGGTGCATTAACGCCAACTTCCCACAGTAAAGGAGCTCTGTAAGAAAAGTAAATGATTACATGAACACGGCTGACCAAAGAGTGTGCTGCATGCAGATATAGGGCGGTTTGCCACAATCCTACACACCCAGATACTTCAGGTAAGGCTGGTGTGGCTTCTTGAATGGTCTTGCCACGATCTGACTGTTGCATGGTGTTCACAGAAACAACTGGACCGCTGTGTAAAGAAGAAAAAAACATTTTACACTACAAAGAGTTGATATACAAATGATAGCGGCTGTCATCTCAGAAATACAGGTGCATCTCAATGAATTAGAATATTATCAAAAAGTTAATTTGTTTTCAGTAATTCACTATATAAAGTGAAATGCATATATTATATAGAATCATTACAAACAGAGTGATATATTTAAAGTGTTTATTTCTGTAAATATTGATGATTATAGCTAACAATGATAGCCCAAAGGTCATTATCTCCTAAAATTTAAGTAGGGAGGATGAAAGGTTAAAAACCGCATTGCTGTATTCCACGAGACATAAAAAGGGTGAATATAATATTGATTTATTAGTCAACGCGTTTCACAGCTCCCAGAAACACTGTGAAACCTGTCAATATGATATTGTTTTGTCCTGAGGAAGGAGCCAAGGCGCCCTGAAACGTGTTGACTCATAAATCAATATTATTTTCACCCTTTGATATCTCGTGGAATACGGCAGCACGGTTTTGAACCCTTCATCCTCCCTACTTTCCATGCACCACACTGGTGACTGCAGCAGCTGTGATATGCTTTTATAGTGGTTGTGACTCTCACAACCACACAAGGTGAAGCCTCTGATGCCTATTTAGGTAATATTTTATCTCTCAGACCCTTCATCCTCCCTACTTTAATTTTCTGAGATAATGTCCTTTGGGCTTTCATTGTCTATAAGCCATAATCATCAACATTAATAGAAATAAACACTTGAAATAGATCACTTTGTTTGTAATGACTCTATATAATATATGCCTTTCACTTTACACTCTGTTCCAAATTATTATGCAAATGTTCTTTTTTTCTGATTTTCCTAAATGGTTGGTGCAAATGACAGTCAGTGTAATAAAAGTCATCACCCATTAGAGTATACATCGAATTTTATTGAAGAAATCTCCCAATGATAACAGTATAATCTTCAAAATGAAAAAAAAAAAAACTTCTAAATATTTCTAGTTCCTAATAATGACAAATAAACATGAACCAACTAGATTTCTTTCTTAACCCTAATAATCAAACAACACTATTGTAATTGGACAGATGGTGTAATAGCACTGTGGACCAATCATGGTCATATAAGGTATCATGTTATCATGAAAGACCAACTTTATATAAACTGGAAATACAGTGCCTTGAGAAAAGTATTCATACCCCATGAACTTTTCCAAAATCTTTCCACCCAAAAACTTAAATGTATTTTATTAGGATTTTATGTCATATACCAACAAAAAGAAGCAAATATTTGTGAAGTGTGAAAGACAGCAAAAACAAAATCAGAAAAAAGGCCACAACAGTAAAAAAAAGCAAAAACATAAATTAATTAAGTGGACAGTGGTGTGGGAGTACATACAGTTTAACTTTTGCTAGAAAAGGTTAAAGAGGACCAGTCATCCCCCACCCCCCGGTGGTTTGCAAAGTGAATGCACCACTGAATGCAGCATGTCTGCTGCATTCAGGGAAGATGTCTCCCAAGTCTCTACCAACCCTGTAACCCAAAAAAAAATAACTTTTTAAAGTTGTGAGTTAACCTTCCTAGCGTTATTCCCGAGCCTGACTCGGGGTTAACATTCACTACCAGAAGCGTTAACCCCGAGTCAGGCTCGGGCTTACCCGCGTTCGCGGCAGATGCGGTGAGAAAACCGCATCTGCCGCATCTACCGCATCTGCCGCACTTGTGCCGCACTTGTGCCGCACTTGCGGCGCGGTTGCGGTAATCTGCATAGGAACCAACCACCTCTGATGACCCTCATACATTGTTAATATGTGCCCCTGCACCCTAGTAAACCATTAGCAGCACTGTTGTTGTGTGCTAAGTGGCTGCATTAGAAGTGCGATAATGATTTTAGACACTTACATGCCTGGTACTTGAGGCCGTCTCCCTGTGTGTGATGGGACGTGTGGGCTGTGCTCATCATGTCTGCTCGCCCCCTCCCTTATGCACGCCCCCTCTCAGCCTGCTATAGTGATGTGAGGCTGATTGCGTCATAAAGGGGCGGGCTAAATCGCGGAATCACGGTAGCCCCGCCCCTTTATGACGCAATCAGCCTCACAGCACTATAGCAGGCTGAGAGGGGGCGTGCATAAGGGAGGGGGAGAGCAGACATGATGACCACAGCACAACAAGTCCCAGCACACACAGGGAGACGCCCTCAAGTACGCAGGCATGTAAGTGTATAAAATCATTATCGCACTTCTACTGCAGCCACTTAGCACACAACAACAGTGCTGCTAATGGTTTACTAGGCTGCAGGGGCACATATTAACAGTGTATGAGGGTCATCCGAGGTGGTTGGTTCCTATGCAGATTACCGCAACCGCGCCGCAAGTGCGGCACAAGTGCGGCAGCTATGCGGCAAGTGCGGCAGATGCGGTTTTTTAACCGCATCTACCGCGAACGCGGGTAGCCCGCTTTTAGCAACAATTTCCAGAACTAAACAGACCGCCAGGGAGGTTAAGAGGTCCAGAGGGACTTATCTTATTTCACAGTCCTCGTTGCTCATGGGGTCCTCCCTACCTCTCTGTTCCGCCTCCTGCCTGTGCTTCAGCGTGTCAATTCATGCAGGTGCACAGTGAGGAATTGGTAGGAGCGAGTCCCAGCTGCTGAAAAGGCGCATGCGCGGGAACGTCAGTGCCGGATTTCCGCCCTGCTGTATGCATACAGCATAATCTTTAGCAGCTGGGACCCACTCCTACCAATTCCTCGCTGTGCGCCTGTGTGAATTGACACGCTGAGGCGCAGGTGAGGAGGAGAAACTCACACAAGCAGGAGGCGGCACAAAGAGGCAGGAGACGGCACAGAGAGGCAGGAGTCAGAACCGAAAGGCAGGAGTCAGAACAGAGAGGCAGGAGTCAGAACAGAGAGGCAGGAGTCAGAACAGAGAGGCAGGAGTCAGAACAGAGAGGCAGGAGGCAGGGAGGACTCTGTGAGCAGCGAGGACTGCGAAATAAGATAAGTCCTTCCGGACCTCTTAACTCACAACTTTCAAAAATTATTTTTTCGAGTTACGTGGGGTAAAAGTAGAGACATGGGAGACATCTTCCCTGAATGAAGCATACACGCTGCATTCAGTGGTACATTCACTTTGCAAAGCACCAGGGGGGTGACAGGTTCTCTTTAAAAAACCATATGCATAAATCTGGAAAGGGGTTAAATTGCTCTCTCATAGAGCATCAGTCAATACACAGTCCCTGGAGGGACATGCTGGACTGTCTAGTAAGAGAATGGCTGTTGTCCATGTTATTCCTGTAAACCCCCCCCCTGTTAAAAATGTTTAATACGTTTGTTCAATAAAGGACTACGTTTTAACAAGGATGGTGAGTGCCACTTCTATGTTTTGTCTTCACTGAAGTTAAAACTTTGGAAAGGTGTGAACAGATAACCATGTGGCAGCTTTACAAAGCTGCAAGGCTGAAACTTGATGGCAAAGGGCCCAATAAGTCCTCACTGCTCGAGTGGAGTGAGCTCTCACCTTGGTGGGGGCACTTTGTTTTTGGCTTTATAAATTTCAACAATAGCAGAAAAAATTCAGCAGGAAGTGGTGGCCTTAGCACAGCAATAATCTTCTGGATTGATGAAGAAGGAATCTGAACATCTGAAAGAAGCTGTCATCTTCAGGTAGTGACTCACTGCTTTAATGGTGGGTTTACACGTCGCGATATCGGCGTCCAACTCCGACCAAAAGTCACGTGGTTCGTGAGTTGGACCCGATATCGTACCTGCGTTGTACTGTTTGAACATACAACGCGATGCAGGAACGATGGCAAAACGATATCGGGGGTTGAATGAGCGTGCTATTCGACCGCCCGATATCGGATGCCGGTTGGAGCAGGATCGTCCTGTGTGACAGCCCAACTCCGATGTGTAGGGCAACGTCACACATTGACTCCAATGTTAACTGGTCGTTCCTGCGTTGGGGGGCATAGACATCGTACGGACGTTGCATCCCGATATCGCGCCGTGTAAACCTCCGATGCGATGCAGGGAAAAGCGAGCACAAAAAAGGGCTCCCGCATCGTTGGTTACGATATCGGGCCGATATCGGGACGTGTAAACCCACCATAACTAAATCCAAACAGTGTAAGGATTTCTCTGCAAGATTAGAAGGAGAAGGACATAGAGAAGGAAAAACAAGGTCTTCTTTAAGCTGGAACCAATAAACCACCTTGGGTAGGGAGGGTGATCTTGCTCTTTTGGCACATCTTTTCTTCGTATCCTACTCTTTGGTGTGCTTTTGTGCCTGTGGCGACCACACGGTGACGATGCCCTAAATTGATTGTTTTCCTGCTGCTACTTTAGCCCTAATCTAGATAAATTGTGATGACACGGGAATGAATCAGTCAATCGTAGGCCAGTGTAGTAAGGTATTTAACGTAGTATTGTCAATACAGTGGGCCATGACTGTCCCATCGAAGTGATGCCATTGCAATCACATCCTACTTTAAAAGTAAATACAGAGATGCAGAGGACAAGCAGAAGCAACAACGAGGCACCTGTGAGGAATTCTACAGCATATAAAAAATTGAATTATTGTATTATTAAGTTGTACTACCGTATATACTCGAGTATAGGCCAAGTTTTTCAGCACAAAAATTGTGCTGAAAAGTGCCCCCTTCAGTTTATACTCGAGTCACTCAGTATGTGCTATGGGGGGGGGGGGCAGTGTCCGGGAGCTGGAGGAGGCGGGGGAAAGCTGCAGTGACAGCGGGAGGTCACATGGGGCCGCTCACTAGTGTAATGAATATGCACTGCATCCCCCTGTTCATCAGCAACAGGGGAAGCAGCGCATATTACATTACACTAAGTGTAATTGCGCCCCCCCCCATCACAGTTTCTGGCCCCCATGCTGAGGCACATGTTAAAACAACAAAGCATTTATACATCACCATTCCGGCGAATTCCCGCAGGCACCCCCGAGTCCTCCAGTCTTCCTGCTTGTGCCGGTGTCATGGGACTGTGTGGGAAGGAATGAAAGCACTGGCAATAACACCACCTTGTCCATGTGAAAGACAAGAATAGGAGAGAGACAGGAAAGAGACGCTAACTCAATGAGGAGCGCAATGTCTGGGAGAGCCAGAGAGGGAGAATGGTGAGTATTGGTTCAAAGGGAAGATGCTGCAAAGCACTGAGAACCAGATTAAGGTCCCAGAGATCCAAAACAAGCTGGTAAAGAAGAAGAGAGTGGCTCACCTCCTGAAGAAAAGTCATAACTTCCAGTCCGGATGCTGAGGGTCAGGCACACAAGAAGAAAAGGAAGGGGACAACACATAGGCGGAAGATGGTATATCCATGATGTGGATGGCTTCCAAACCTTGATCATGGCCTATACAACCTCGTCACAGAAACCTGAAGCTATTAATACAGTAGCTTCAACAGCCATGCCATTAAATTGAGTGGTTGAGAATTCAGGTGGAAGAAGGGGATCATGGGAAAGAATATCTGGAAACTCGTCTGCTAGAAGCAGTGGTGGGATAGATAAGGAAGGGAGAACTGTGACCAAGGAATTGACAAGGCATTGAATACAACTGCTAGAGGATCGCGAGATCTGGACATAAACTGAGGCACCCTGTGATTGTGTCTGGATTTCCTCATGTCGATGCCTGGAGTGCCCTACCGAAGGTAGATCTGTTCAAAGACTGTCAAATGCAGAGACCATTCTCCTACAGGTTGCCCCTCATGACTTAGGAAGTATGCAACCCAGTTGTCCAGTCCTGGATTGTGGACTGCCGAAGTAGCTGGGATTTTTCGTTCAGCCCAGATGAGAATCTGAGAGACTTCTAACATTGCTTGACAACTGTGAGTTCCTGATTGGTGGTTGATATAGGCAGTGTCAATGGCGTTGTCGAATTCGAACTGCATCCGAACTGGGAGATTAAACAGCTTGATCCTGCCAACTCGCTAGGGCAAGATGAATTGAGTTGAGTTTCAGGATGTTGATGGGAAAGAGGACTTTATGGCCTTTCCACTGATCATGCACCATCAAATTCTGGAAGACTCCTCCCCAACCGAATAGGCAGGCATCCATCATCCTGATCTGACAGTAAATAGGGAGTAAGGAGTCATGAGAAAATGGAGGGAAAAGTCCCACCAGCATAACAAAGACTGTCTGATCCAGAGGGAAGGATGTATCGGAAGATCCAGGGATAGAACAAACTTGTCTCAGTGGGAAAGTAGTGGAATTGTTTCAATAGTTGCCACTATCTTGCCTAGGACGGTCATGAAGAAGGAAGAGCAGAAGGCTGGCACAGTGATTGGATGCCAGTCTTTAGGGCTGACAGCTTGTCTGCTGGAAGGAGAATCTTCACTTGGGTTGCGTTGAACAGCATTCCCAGGAAGATGATCCACTTAGGATCAGAGAGGACATTGATTGATTTACAACCCAGCTGAAACGAGAAGACAGTATACACGGTGATCTGCAGACTTTGTAGATTCCTGTAGTAAGAGGGAGCTTTCACCATAATGTTGTCTAGGTAGCAGATAACCACTATCCCCATGACCGGTAGAAGAGCCATGACTGCAGCCATGACCTTTGTGAAAACCCTGAGAGGGACACAAATAGAAAGCAGAACTGATTGACAGCAAAACGGAGATATTTCTGGTGAGCAGGACTAATAGGATTGTGGAGATAGGCATCCTGAAAGAAATTCTGCGGATTTCATGGAGGCAATGACCGAGTGAAGAGACTGTCTTGAATTGGTGTAGGTGGACACACTTGTTCAGCAATTTTAAATCCAGAATCGGAAAGATTGAACTATGTTTTTTGGGAACAACAAAAAGGTTTGAATAAAAACCCTTGAAGCATTGCAGGGAAATAACCAAAACAATGACTGTGGTTCACTTTTGCGGAAGAAGGGTGCTCTTCCCATCTGAGGCATCCAATATGTTCTTGTCCAACTTTTCCCTGAACAGGCGACATCCGTGGAACGGTGAAATTGTGAACGACTGCTTGGACACGTATTCTGCATTCTACGCCTTGAGCCAAAGGATATGGAGGATAGCCACCATATTGTTCGAAGCGTGTGCTGAGCAGCCAGCAGCTTCAAAAGGAGCAGAGCAGAGGTACTTACTCGCCTGGGAAATCGGGTCTGCGAAGTCTGCCAACTCCAATGTAGGAGAACTGAAAATGATGCCTTGGCATAGGTGCTTTGCCAAGGTCGAGACTGCCTTGGCAACCAAGATTGCAGAAAAAGGATGGACGCAGAGACAAACCTGTAGCTTCAAAGGTAGATTTGGCTAAGGATTTCATGTGCCAGGCTGTGGGGTTCTTTAGAGAAGTTGCGTCGGGAGATTCGTAGGATTGTGGTTTTTGACAGTGTGGAGACTGTAGAATCATCCAAGTGAGAGGCAGACCAGGTGGCAACCAGATCTGCAGGAAAAGGGAACAAAATCTCCATTAGTCTATGAATGTAAAAACATTTTTTTCAGATTGGGCCCACTCCTTGTACAGTACTTCACAGAACTCGCAGTGGTTCGGAAAAAATTGGCGGATTGTCTAAACCTCCTGAAGGATACAAAGTCTCCAGTGGGTGAGAGGTTCTTTAACATTGAGGGTCTAGTGGATGCAGCAAACAAGACTGTTGACCCATATCTCTCACCTTAGAAGTCTGCAAGGAATCCAGGTCTGGATCAGAATGGTGATCTAATACCTGAAATGACTGAGGCTATGGAGATGGAGAGCTTGATGAGTGCAGTCTCAAAGTCGTTAAGTGAGATGGAATGCTGACAAGCTCTGTGATGCTAGTGCGGAGTGGCAGGCGGCTCTGACTCACTCTGGATAGTGGTCAAGGTAGGTGTGGAGGAGGAAGTTGATAGCTGCTCCATGATAGTGACCAGAATCTGAGATATCTTGGACAAATCTGTAACAGACATAGAAGTTAATGTCCTAGGCTGAGGGGCACACTCTCGTCACAGGGTACTCCTGGACAGGAGGTGAGGGTCGCAGCATGCAGGCAGCACAGGTCACAACATTTTAGCCTGCCGAGAATTTTTGCTTACAGGATAAGCAAACAAAGTAAACAACCAGTGAAAGCTGGGATAACTGGCGTGTAGGTCTTTTTGGGGGGCTAGATATGGTTAAAAGGAAAAAAATGAAAAAAAATTACAAACTGAAAGGGGTTAATGGCTGCCAGGATCCAAACCCATGTCTTGCCTCCTAGTGACACTAGCTAAACCAAAGGTCTCAAACACGAGGCCCGCATGTGGCCCCTAGGGCTTTATTATGCGGCCCACAGCACCGTGGATGCCTTGACGATTGCGGCCCGATCCAGGAGCTGCTGTGGTCCTTGTTTGATGTGTACTCCCGGTGCTGCACAGAAATGAGTGCTCTCTGGTCAACTACATCAATGGCAGCTGCAGGACAACCAGATGTCAGCAGCTGACGTTGGCGTGTGATGTCAGCTGGCTGGCCTCTGATTGGCTGGCTGCTGTCATTGAGGTTGTAACTGAGCTAGAGAACTTGTCACTGAGCGGCGACAAGGGTACACAGCGCAAACCGTGGATGTCCCTGGAACGGGATACGATCGTCAAAGCGTACACGGTGCTGCAAGTCGCAGTAAGGATGATGTCAAGAGTACGGAGGACTGGTGAGAAAAATCTGTGAGTGTGTGTGTGGACAGATGACAAAATTCTGTGCATGTGTGTGTGGACAGGTTAGAAAAATCTATGCATGGGTGTGTGTGGACAGGTGAGAAAATTCTGTGAATGTGAGTGTCTTTGTGTGGGCAGGTGAGATAAATTTGTGTGCATGTGTGTGTGTATGTATATGTGTGCGTGGACAGATGAGAAAATTCTGTGCATGTGTGTGTGGACAGGTTAGAAAAATCTGTGTGCGTAAAATCTGTGTACATGTGTGTGTGTATGTACATGTGTGCGTGCATGGACAGATGAGAAAAATCTGTGCGTGTGTTGTGTGTGTGTGTGTGTGTGCTGGTGAGAAAAATCTGTTTGTGTGTCTGTGGCAACCTTACTAAAAGAAGGCGATCAGGATCCAGACATTACTGCCAGGAAGCGATCAGAATGGGGGCATTACTACAAGATGGGACCATTACTGCTACAATGGGATCAAGATGGGGGCATTACTACAAGACGGGCCATTACTACTACAAGGGGATCAGAATGGGGGTGTCATGCCCTCGGCCACGGGGCCACTCTCTCATGGGCAGGGAGACCGGTGCCCATCCTGCAACTCTGTGCCTCACCCACTCAGTCCCTGCTGTAGGGCCTATCTCTACTAAGCAGGGAGATCAGCGCCCACCACGCAGCTCCACTAATTCTTCTCACCCTGCCTGTGGTTCCATATGGCAGTCTGCTTCCTTCTCTTCCAGGAACCTTCGTTCTCTTGGCAGGTCTACTTGGAATGTTCTTAGGATACGCACACCACATACTGCACACACCTAAAGGAACAGTACACCTGTTCCCTATTAGGGCTCTCAGCCTGAGTGCTGAGCTGCTCCATGCATAAAAGGCATCCTTCCCCTAAGGGACATGCCTGGGCAACGTGTTCATTCTCTAGGAACGTTGCCTCTGTCCAGGTCGCACTCCAGCAGTGCTTTGCACTAGGAAGACTGTTGCCTTGCATTCTGCATTATTATAACACCTCTGTTTTCACAGAATCCTTTGTTGGCAGTTCGTTATCCTGGATCTCTCGGATGCTCCCGATTCCTACATGGGCTGGCCAAGCCTCTCCTGAAGTGCATGAACCATCCAAATTGCTTTATCGGCTGGATCAGCTTTTCCGGGATTTTATTGAGCTCCCAGGATTCATCCTATAGACAGAGCCAGTGTTCCACAGTCTTCTCCTCTTTTCTGTTCAGTCTGTACAGGTCAAACCTCTGGTCTGGGATTTGCAGCATTTAGACCTCCTGGTGCTGTACTGCGTGAATCTATGTACAGAGGTTACCTCGCTGATGCTCCGCTACGAGAGTTTGGTGTCATGATCCAGAGGGTCCTCCCCTCAGACACCTTTCCATTTGTTAACCTTGATTTAATAAATATCCTTGGTTTTACTGAAATCACTATCCAGTCCCTTTCTGTATCGGGTATTCAGCTACCACTGATCTACCAGTGGCCCTGTGAGTTCATTTTACATCTCCACACCCTTTGGCGTAACAGGGGGCATTACTACAAGATGTGGCCATTACTGCTACAAGGGAATCAGGATGGGAGTATTACTTCAAGATGGGACCATTTCTGCTACAAGGTGATCAGAATGGGGGCATTACTACAAGATGGGGCCATTACTGCTATAGGGAGATCAGGATGGGGACATTAGTACAATATGGGCCATTACTGCTACAAGGAGATCAGAATGGGGGCATTACTACAAGATGAGGCCATTAATGCTACAAGATGATTAGGATGGGGGCATTACTACAAAATGGGGCCATTACTGATATAAGGGAATCAGAATAGGGGCATTACTACAAGAGGGGGCATTACAGCTAAAAGCGGATCAGAATGGGAGCATTACTACAAGATGGGGGCATTACTACAAGATGGGGCCATTACTGCTAGAACGGGATCAGAATGGGGGCATTACTATAAGATGACGAGGATGTGGGGACATTTCTACAAGATGGGAACCAGATTCAGGACATTACTACAAGGAGGGGACCAGGATGGGGAACAGTACTACAAGAAGGGGATCAGGATGAGGACATTATAATATGGCATTACTAAAAATGTCAATTAGTCACAGTATAAATGATTATATAAGCCACATGCCATCGATACTGTCCAATATTTAGAAAACCCTGTATCATTTCTTTACATTTCACAAATACTTGTTTACGTAGTGTTGGTATCTCACAGAAAATCACAAGTAAACACACTTAAGTTTGTGGGTGTAAGGTTAAAAAAATGTTGAAAAGATCACCGGGTATGAAAACGTTTACAAGGCTCTATACCATTAAAGCGCCATGGAATATAATGGCGCTATATAAATAAATAATAAGAATAATAATAATACCATAAGTTAATAATGTATATAGATTACAGAGCAACTGGTGATGTAGAGATTTAGAATCCGGTCGTAATGACTTTCTCCAATCCATTTTCTATTAGTTGCAATTAAGAATATATCAGTATGCGTGTATTAGTTATTTAGATTGTAAGCCCCAATGGGAACAGTGATGAAGAGGTCTCTAAAGCAATGTGTTAATGAAGTAATGGTGCTGTATAAGACAATAAAATATCATGAGGTATAGATATCAAATAATGGTTGCGTCTTACAAACCTTTCAGCAGAAGGTTTAAAATCAGTTTGATTCTGGACTTTTTGTTCTTCCAACTTGTCCTGTTTTTGCGCTTTTTTCCGAGACAATGATGATGTTAACCAATCATCATCCTCCTGTTGCACAGCCAGGGTGTCAATCTGGGAGGTTTTTGGTTGGGTAGCCAATCTAGCATCTGTTTTAGTTCCAGATGGTGGTCGACCAGCAGAGGTAGTTGTGACAGTGGAGGGTTGTGAAGGCTCTCTTGCAGGCGTTAGATCAGGGACATCTTCATCTTTGAGACCTAACCAGTCAGCTCCGCTCTTCTCACCCCTTGCTGGACTCCGGCCCACAGGGTGGCCGAGCGAGATCTTGCATCTGCTTTTATTGCACCATTACTTTCTGCAGAAAATCTGGCGTTGGTAAGAAGATAAATGTATTAAAAAAAAAAGCACACAAAGAAAAGTGAAAAATAAAGTGCATATAAGGAAGGGTTCTCCATTCACTTTACTGGGCAGAGTAGTTATATTGCAACCCATTTTTTGATTCTGTTTTGGAGCCCGGTCACACACAGCATCCTCCTTCCTATGAGGTCAGTGGGCACAGTGGCAGCACATAACACAGAGTAGGGACCGTCCTGAAATGGATCACCTTGACGAGGCGGGATGGCTTAAATACGTTTTAGTACCCTGTGTTTTTCACAGCACTAGTTTTTATTTATTTATTGCAAGGTATTGGGTCATAATATGCACATACTTTTGTCTTGTTTCATTCTATTTGGTGGTCTTTGTGAACATGTTCTACAGGCATGTTCACACTAGTTTGCTCTGACTCAGGTTTTTTTGTAGCTCATACTTTTAGGCTAAACGTATTTGTGTTACTTCTGTAGCTATATTTGTTATGGTTTGCCTCCTTATTAAATGTGGTGTTGTTCATTCACTATTGTACACCTTATGTGTACTTTATAGGGTGCTTCCTTTTAGTGTGTTTTAAGTGTTTTTTATTGATGTTGTAGTTTTGCTAACATCTCAATAAAGATGATTTTTTTGGGGGGTGATCTTGCTCTTTTGCCACATCTTTTCTTCGTATCGTACTCTTTGGTGTGCTTTTGTGCCTGTGGCGACCACACGGTGACGATGCCCTAAATTGATTGTTTTCCTGCTGCTACTTTAGCCCTAATCTAGAATCTGTGATAACACGGGAATGAATCAGTCAATCGTAGGCCAGTGTAGTAAGGTATTTAATGTAGTATTGTCAATACAGTGGGCCATGACTGTCCCATTGAAGTGATGCCACTGCAAACACATCCTACCATAAAAGTAAATACAGAGATGCAGAGGACAAGCAGAAGCAACAACAAGGAAACTGTGAGGAATTCTACAGCATATAAAAATTAGAATTATTGTATTATTAAATTGTACTACCGTATATACTCGAGTATAGGCCAAGTATTTCAGCACAAAAATTGTGCTGAAAAGTGCCCCCCTCGGCTTATACTCGAGTCACTCAGTGTTCGGGGCTGGAGGAGGCGGGGGGAGGCTGCAGTGACAGAGGGAGGCAACGTTGGGCCGCTCATTAGTGTAATGAATATGCACTGCATCCCCCCGTTCATCGGCAGCAGGGGGAGCAGCGCACATTACATTACACTAAGTGTGATTGCGCCCCCCCATCACAGTTTCTGGCCCCCATGCTGCGGCACATGTTAAAACAACAAAGCATTTATACATCACCTTTCCGGCGAATTCCCGCAGGCACCGCCGCATCCTCCAGTCTTCCTGCTTGTGCCGGTGTCATGTGACCGATGCAGCGATGACGTCACTGCTGCGCTGGTCACATGACAGTGGCACAAGCAGGAAGACCAGAGGACGCGGCGGTACCTGCGGGGATTCGTCGGAAATGTGATGTATAAATGCTTTGTTGTTTTAACATGTGCCGCAGCATGGGGGCCAGAAACTGTGATGGGGGGGCACTATAATCAATTTTGGGGGCCAGAAACTGTGATGGGGGGGTGCTATATGCAATGTTGGGGGCCAGAAACTGTGATGGGGGGCACTATATACAATGTTGGGGGCCAGAAACTGTGATGGGGGGCGCTATATACAATGTTGGGGGCCAGAAACTGTAATGGGGGTGCTATATACAATGTTCAGGGCCAGATACTGTGATGGAGGGGCTATATACAATGTTTGGGGCCAGATACTGTGATGGAGGGGCTATATACAATGTTTGGGGCCATATACTGTGATGGGGGGCTATATACAGTGTTGGGGCAAGATACTATGATGGGTGTGGCTATACACATTGATGGGGGGCATGTGCCAGCATGGGGGACTATAAACATTGATGGGGGGAAGCATATGCCAGCATGGGGGGCTATAGATAATGATGGGGGGCATGCTCCAGCATGGAGGGATATATACAATGATGGGGGGCATGTACCAGGATGAGGGGCTATATATAATAATAGGGGATATATACAGTGAATTGGGGCTATATACTTACTATGATGGGGGCTATATACAGTGATAAGAGGCTATGTACTATGATGGGGGCTATATTATTTACCATTTTAGCAGAAATTAATGTTTCTAATTTCCTGGTAAACGTTTATAAACTATATTATCTGGATAAATGAATGATAGAACATGTTTAAGGAAAATACCTGACTGATGATCGTCGTGATGTTCGACCTTCTGGGCTGAATGTCATAGTGGGCTGGTAGGAGCCGAAAGCTAAGTCTTCGTCTCCTAAAGAATCATCCTTTTCTGTGAAAAGCTTCTTATTACTATTGTTCTAGTGATCATCAACCTTTCCATTCATATTACATAATATTTCTCTCACCTGGCATTTTCTGGTACTTGGGGTCTAGCTTGAATTCTTTATTTTCCCCAGTTAATGGTCTTTCCAGCAGTTTGGCAGACGTACCCCTCCCAAACAGCTCATCAATCCTTGAACGTCGTGATGCAGAGCTGGAAAAATAACAATACTCAATGGCTTAGGGTGTATTCACATTGCGTTTTCTAGAGTCCATTCGCCATAGGTGCCCTGAATGATCGAAAGCTCTGGGTGCACACATCAACATATAAATAGGCCCCCATTCATCCAACAGTGACTAAAAGATTGTCCTTTTGGTCTCCATGAGCCTACACATTGACTTACCTTACTCTGGTGTGTGGAGGGGTAATGAATATATTACACCACACTTTGTTTTTCCTCTTACCTCTTCTCCTTATGAGAACTTTCAGCATGGTCTCCAAATCCCAGAGCATCCATATTGTCATCAGTATCGTCCTCAAAATTCACATCGTTTTTTCCTGTGGGAAGCTGGGGGTGGTCTTGTTGGGCTGACAATTGCAGCCTCTATACGGCATAAATGTCGACAAATGAATGTGTAAGACTAGTAGTAAAACCTTACATACACTGCCCAAATGACGTACATGCAGCACAGAGATATCACAATACATTTGTCTGTAGCACAAAGAAGTGAAACCAAACACAGCAATGCAAATACAGCCAGTAACCCAAAGTGTATTCAAGGTGGCCAGCGGGAGTTTTAGTACAGTGTGAGCCAGGACTGGGAACCTGCTAAATGGGTGAAACCCCATAATACGTCCCCAATCTGTGTTACTAAGCTTTCAGGACAGTGTGTGCCAAGATTGGTTACTTTCTAAAGGAAAACTATCAGTCAAGGAGGAGTTATTAAAAAGAGCAGCTCCTCTTGTGATCCCAATCGGAAAAAGAACAGCTCATTGATTTTAACAAGTAATGGGTGCCATGCAGTTCTTTATCATTAAAAAAAAAACATTCACATGAGATGTATGCTTTAAATTGTATCTATCAGCAGAATTCTACAAAACTGCTAACAGAGCTGAGAAGGGGAGCTAAAAAAAAAGAAACAAGAGACAACATAGCTTTGTAGTAAATTACATAATTAAAAAAGCAGAGAAAATTAACTTTATGTATGCAAAGTAGCTCACAACTGCCCAATAGATACTTCAAACCCTGCAAGTGCTCTGCTTGGAACCGTCTGCAAGACACTTGAAGGTAATTTAAAGGGCTTGTTCAATAGTTGGACAGCTCCTTTTTGATCTGGGCGTTTCCCCTCTGTAAAATCATAACGCTTATACACAGTACCAAGCCGGCATCATTCCAGCGATGTCAGCAGCGGCTCTCCTGAGGATTGCATGACAAAAACAGTGGTGATTATACTTTACCAACTCCTCTATTGGACAAATCAGAAATCCAGAGGAAGTGAGAGCAGCCGCAGCCACAGCCTCTGAATGTTAAATATGTCTGAAGGAGCAGAGAGTAAAGCCAGCACAGATTGCTTCAGGGATCGCGTGACGATGTCATGCAATCCCCTGGAGAGTCATTGTGGACACTGCTGATATGGTACCTGAATCCGGAAAGCAGTATAGTTGCCATTATTTCACTGGGGGAAAGCAATGGGATTGAGAAGGAGTTCTCAGAATACCCCTTCAAATATGGAAATAAAAAGTTACAAAACCAAGACAGACAGCTGACAAACTCCAGGGAAAATAAATCAGTCTGGCTGTTATTGCAACCATGTATGTTTTACATTAAATGCTTCAATATTCAAAGAGAATGTACTCTTAAAAACTGTCTGGGAGAGTTGTGTCTATGATAACTATCTAACACAGGCCCCCTGGTGGCTTCTCCCTGTTTCCGCTTGACATATAAGTCAATTGCCGAGTTGCGTATAGAGAGTGACCTCTATAGAAAAGCATTGGGTACACAACTCAGTCATCCACACTGCATCATTCTCACCTATCCCTTAAAAGAAATATAATCTATGAAACAAAAGGGAGGATGTCCGACATCAACGTCGTGAACCAGAAACAAAGGATTTAAAATTACAAGTTTTTTTTTTTTTTAAATCCATAAAAATGACAAAGTCATACTGGAATCTGAGAGTCCTCAGTGGTTGATAATGGCTAACTGAAAAGATGTTAAAAAAAAGCTAATGTTCATTTATTCTTAAAGGGAACCAACCACCTCAGATGACGATTTATAAGCAGTTAATACATGTCCCTGCACCCTACCTAGACCGTTCCACCTATACTTTTGTTAAGAATATTGAAGAATATTGAAATATTGATAATTGAAAACCGAAATTACACTTTGTAAAAATACTGGCCTGGCGACATCTGGGCGTCTCCCTCGGGCTGACTACTAGTGGGATGTGTCTTCTATAGCATTATTGGCTTTTCTAACCCCTCCCTCTTACTTTGCAGGACGTCACTGAAGGGCGTGATATTATCTTTCAGTGGGCGGGCACGCAAGGCTGCTCCCGTCCCCGCACGTCATCGGAGCAGACAGAGGGGACGTGCACCTCGCATCGTCACTTTCCTGTCGGCTCCCGTGCAGTGACGCGCAGCTGAGGGATACCATGTTGAGCCTCACACATTGCGGCGAGTTGCGCGTCACTGAACGAGCCGACAGGAAGTGACGTATGTGAGTGCACGTGACTCTGTCTGCCTCCGATGACGTGCAGGGACGGGAGCAGCCTTGCGTGCCCGGCCCACTGAAAGAAAAATATCACGCCCTTCAGTGACGTCCTGCAAAGTAAGAGAGAGGGGTAGAAAAGCCAGTAATGCTATAGAAGACACATCCCACTAGTAGCTCACCCGAGGGAGACGCCTAGATGTCGCCAGGCCAGTATTTTTCCCAAAGTGTATATTTCGGTTTTCAATTATCAATATTCTTAACAAAGATATAGGTGGAACGGTCTAGGTAGGGTGCAGGGACATGTATTAACTGCTTATAGTCGTCATCTGAGGTGGTTGGTTCCCTTTAAAAAAGAATTTTGAAAAGAAAAGAAAAAGCAAAGCAAGCTTTTGAGACACTATGGCCCCTCTTCATCAGGCTTAATGATAAAAACTTCTGGAGAAAACACATATATAACAAATGCAGGGTGGGATGATGCAATACATAACACAGGTGATGTGAAGCATGTTTGTGGTCATTTGAGAGGGGGAAGGAGCAGCTGGGGAAGTAAAATCATAGATAAAAGGAACAGACAGTTTTTATAGTCCTTTGATTAGTGGTTGGTCCCAGAACAATAATGGAGGGGGTGAAATGGTTTGGTAACAGTTCACGTAAGAAGTGTCAAAGTTTATTGTCCTCTAACTAGGGTCCCTTTCAATTGATGTAAAAATACATGAATCCATTTAAACAATCATTCCAGCTTTTAATGTTAAAGGTTGTTTTTCAATTTGTATTTCCCAAATTCTTCTCCCGGGCTCTCTGAAGATTTGAAGTTACCTTTTTAAAAAAAGAGCCCGCCTAGTCTGGTATACGTGGTAAAGCTACAAAAAAGGCTTGGGGTACATTTTAATCCCCTTATCTTTCTTCTATTGTGTGGCAATGAGAATTCATTCTTGTTCTTTAATTTTTGTCCATCTCCCCTTTCCTTTCCCCTATCACCTGTTGGACATTTGGTACCCTCTTATTACCATCTTTTCAGTTACCATTAAAAAGGTTTTCAACCATGAGGATTCTCAGATTTCTAATATTTTTCTATCTACTGGCTAACATGGCCCCAAACATTTTTTAAATTTATCTTATGACCTTGTCATTTTTATGGATTTTTGGATAAAAAATGGAATCCTTCATTTTGGTTCATAAAGTTTGATCCTGGACCCCCCTCCCTTCTTGCAATCAGTTGTGCTTACTTTCGATCCGTGCACCACCTATTTTAGCTATTTGGACTTCCACTCAATACTTATCTGATGAGGCTGAACTTTTCTTTTTGAGTGTTTGAAAATTGTTTTAATGTAAAACATACCCTGGCGGCAATAATGAGCCAATCTCTGATTTGTTATTTAGCCCAGCCATGAATTAAAGGATTTTTCCAGGTTTCTCAAGAAACCTGGGAGTTAAAATTAAGTGACTTGCAACTTTTTAAATCCTCGAAACGCATGCACTGGCGTTTTAACAATTCCCCTATGCCGGTGGCAATAACAAATCCGGCCATAATCTAACCCGGACGCGCACACCTCATTAATACAGGTGAAAATGACCAAGGCCGCACATTCTTGTCTTAAGGGGTTCTGGGAAAATGTACAAATCGTATGTCTATCTAACCATGTGAATTTTGGACTTGCTGCCTGCACCAGAAAGTCCCCACATGTGAGCAATGAAATATTCAGAAAATCTGCAAAATTAGGGCTCACTGCTTTTCCTTGTAAAAAACTTGGACAATCCATTTAAAGGTTATCTCTGAAATTCTAAACACTATAAGGGTTCATTTCAATTACTTCATTTTCCCTCATACCTCTTTTTCCCCCAAACCCCCGGGCATTGTTCAACCACATTTATCTCCCTCCTTCGTCCCCTCAAACTTCTCGTATCTTTTTCGAAACTTCGGGGAACACACATACCAACAAGATCAATTAGATCAACAAATCTTTGCTAACCCAAAACCATCACAACTCCTGTTATCAACCACTCCCTCCCCCACTAACCCTCCTCCCCTCCAATTCCCCTGAAGGAGAAAATTTTCCCCACCTCCCCCAAATCCACCTCACAACTTTTTGCATCGGGACCCCCTTTCCCAAACCCCTTCCCCCCAACCTCACCACCACATTATCCCACCCTAACAACCTCTTCAATCTATCCCTAACCCCTGGTACCTTTCTTCTGCTTTCAATTGCAAACATTTACACCTCCGCACCAATCGCGCTCCTGTTTCGCCTCCAAGCTTCTGGAAAAGCATGTCCCACCTGACTCTTATCCCACCTCTCATCAAACTTTCTCTTTGGCAACCTTAATCGGTTTCCCCGCCTCCACCACCCCCCAAACCAAAACCCCCCCTTAACCAAAATTACAAACAACATACCACCCCCAAAGCTAACAAACACTTCTCCATCCTTTCCTTCTTGCCTGTCCTCTGCATTCGACACAGTAGCCCATTGCTACTATTACAGATCCTCTCTTCCATTGGTATCACGACCTTGCCCTCTCCTTGTTCTACTCCTACCTTTCCAACCGAAAAAGTTTGTCTCCCACTCTAACAGTACTTCCTCAACCCCTCCCCTCCCCGTTGGGTTACCTCAAGGCTCTGTCCGGACCCCTTCTTTTTTTCTATACCCTTGGCCTAGGACAACCCCAAAGTCCATGGATTCCATACCACCTGTACGCGATGACACTCAATCTACCTCTCTGGCCCAGACATCACCTCCGCTGTCCCCAGAATCCCAGAGTGTCATCAGCCAATCCTCCTTCCTTCCTCCGCTTCCTTAAACAAATGTATGTGGGTGATGCGACCCCGTGTTCCCCCTAAAGGTGTACAGCACAGGGGGATTGTATCTTTTGCTCTGTGGCAGCACTCACAGGTTTAACAGTAGGGAGATCTAGATGATGGTGATTGAAACACCAAGCCCACCTGTGAGGGGAAAATGGGAATTTGAGCGGCCTGGGCTGAAGGAGTGGGGGGAGGAACAGGAGGAACTGCTGTGTTAAGTTAACACACCTGGGAGCTCTCTCAGAGAGGACGTTCTGAAAATTTGAGCGACGGGCAGAGAGAGAGTGGTTGTGTGCTGATAAACACAGCCCCAGCAGTGAGGACCTGGCCCCCCACCAGTGGACCCGGCCAGGGACAAGCCGTCCTAGGTACAAGGTAAATGTTTTTTTGGATGACAGGTTTTTTACCGGCTGCACCCCCGGAACCTGGAGGTCTGTAAAATACCTGAACTGTACCATTAAACTGGGGTTTTTGTGAAAAAGCTTCCTGGGGTTCAAGCCTTCTGTTGGCTGATCCTAACCGCTACCTTACAAAATAGACAAAAAATGAATCAAATCTTTCCCCATCTCACGCACCTCCCTTACCTGACCTATCTATCACAATAAATTATATCACAACTTTGCCCTGTACCCCGAATCCACTGCCTCGGAGTGTCCTTGACTCGCCTTATCCTTTTAGAACCCACACATTCAATTTTCGCCGCCTCCAACTAAAAATTTTCCAGAAAAACCGTCCCCTTCTCAACCCTCAATTTTAATTAAACTATTAGTGCTTTTCCCTCATCATCTCCCGTCTCGACTACTGCAACCCTCCTCTGTGGCCTCCCTGATAACACTCTGCACATCCCCCCAATTTTGTCCTTAATTCTGCCCGCCCGACTAATTTTACCTCTCTCCTCACTGCTCCTCCACTTCTCCCCTCTTTAAATCCCTCCAATGGCTTCCAATTCCCCACATATCCAATTTTAAAAATTTCTAAATTGACTTACAAAGCCATCCACAATCTGTCCCCCCACAATATCTCTGAATTAATCTCCTGATATAATCCAACCGTAATCTTCAAACCTCCCAAGGGCCCCTCCTTTCCTCCCAATTATTACGTTCCTCATCTAACCCACCTACAAGACTAACCCGAGCATCCCCCATCCCTGGAACCTGCACCCCAGGAAAATGCGACGTCCCCTACACTCGGGGAACCTTCAAGGTGGAACCTGAAAACCCATCTCTTCAGTACTCTAAAAAGCCTTAAAAGACCCACCAAATGGGGACCTCGCCATCCCTGGACCCGGTTCTCCAACCACAACTGGACCCGCGCTCCACCACCACCTGGGGCAGATCCAAAACCTACGCTCCCTCCCTATTGCCCTGTAGAAAAGTAAGCCCGCAAAGGCAGCATCCCTCCTCCCTTCTGTAGGGTCTGTCATGTTAGCTTATTCATTGTAATTTTTAACTTGTTTGTAGTAACCCTTTCTCAGGACAGCACCATGGATTCAACGGTGCTCTATAAATAAATAATAAAATACTAATAATAAGCACAAAGGTTTGTTTTGCATTTTTAGTGTTTTGGTAATTTTTTGTTTCCATTGGTTAAATCAGCAATTAATGTGTCATTATTTTATCAATAAAAAAATGTGTAAAAACTCTGGATACACGTGACTTACCACTGCCTTTCACAGGATTTGATTTCTTAGCAATCTCATTATTGCCCTCAACAGAATGCCATCAAGTGGATTATTACCATCTTGTCCCAGAAAGCCAAAGAGAATAAAAAAAAAACACTTTAAGGGTGCAGAAGTAATTCATATAAGAGGGTTGTCCTAGCCCACTTACCATATCTATTACAGAATGCATATATTGACCAGATGGCTTAGTTTTAAAAATAGGATTGTATTTAAATTCTACTTATAAGAAAACATATTGCAAACCACCATGGGGTGATGTCCCATTTTATGCTTAAAGGGAATTTGTCACCAGGTTTTTGCACCTAATCTGAGAGCAGCCTAATGTAGGACCATATATCCTGGATTCCAGCAAATGTGTCACTTACTGGGCTGCCAGAGTAGTTTTGATCAAATCACTGTTCAATCAGTTGGAGATTATCATTAGAGGACTACTTGGCCCACTGACAGATAGTCCAGCATATTCATGAACTGCTAAATCTGCAGCAGAGAAAACAGTAATGTTATCAAAATGACAGCAAGCAGCTCAGTAAGTGACACACTCGCTAAGAATCAGGGACTTTGTCTCTTCATTATGCTGCTCTCAGATGGGATAGGAGAAACCTGATGACAGATTCCCTTTAAATGTTTTTCCTCCTCTTCTCCCAAAACCCAGAACTTCAATTTTCCTAATGAAAATGCAGTATGAGGGCTTGTTATTTTTGAAGGACAAAATGACACCCTTAATTCTAAAATACAATGCACAGAGTAAAAAAATTCAACTGCAGCAAAGTCACAAAACAAAAAATAAAAAACACATATCTTTTTTTAAAGGTTTATTGTGCAGTAAAAAATGACCTGGCAGCACGATTCTGAGAGGCGCAGGCCAGTATGATTACTGTGGATACCAAATTTGCCAAGTCATTTTTTTATTATTTAAGTCGTATAAAAAGAAAAACAAAAGAAACTAATTTTGTAAAACAATAAATAAATACATTGATTTGTTTCGCCATTTTATGAGATCCCTAACTTTCTTAATTATCAATCAATGCACTTGATCAAGGGCATGGCAAGTTTTTGCGTGGCAAGTTGACGCTTTTATTGATATCATTCTTAGGCTGGGGCCACACACAGATATCTGGGCAGAGATTGTTCACAGATCTCTGGTTGCAGTGAAAATCATGGACACATGGTTCCATTTTGTTGCTGTGTACAAATGGAGCCAATTCTGTCCATGATTTCACTTGCAACCAGAGATCTGTGAACAATATCTGCCCAGATATCTGTGTGTGTGACCCCAGCCATAAACAGATACAGCATTTTGATTGCTTTTTATTGACATTTTTGGTGACGTGCAGCAACAGAGAAAAAAAAAAAACAATTCTTGCATTTTTATTTTTTTTTTTACTCTGGCATTTCAATAAACTTTTATTTTGATAGATTCGGTAGGTAATGATAGCAATATGTTGTTGATATTCCTTTATATCTGTATAGTATCTTTATTAATGGGGTAAAAGGTTTTGATCCTGACAAGATTAAACTTCTTTTTCTTTATTTTTTTTTTACTTTCCGGGGGGTAACTTGATTCATATCGGTTTCCCCAAAAATAAGGCGCCCCATGAAAATAAGACCATACTGGCAAGGGTGGATGGGGGGAGAGGGGTTGCTGCCTTGCTGAACATAAGGCACCCCCCTAAAAATAAGGCATACCAGTATTTCTGCAGGACTGCATGCTCGCCAATCATAACATTGGGCATGCAGCTGTGAGTCATCCTCCAGCTCCCGCCGCTGTCCCATTGTCTGTCAATCAATATATTCTGGAGCCACTCTCATCTCTGTCCCTTATAAGCCGTATGTGTACAGTGCAATCACAGGCTGCCTCCGCATGGCCAATCACCAGGCTGCCACCATGTGGCCAATCACAGGCTGCCACCGGGTGGCCACTCACAGGCCAGTAACCTCGGGCCAATTACAGACTAGCAGCTAACGTTGGCGGCATGACGTCAGCTGGTGGCCTGTGATTGGGCTTCCCGGCAACCATACTGTGTTTTGGCCACGCGGAGGTAGCCTGTGATTGGCAACGTGGAGGCAGCCTGTGATTGACCACCCAGCAGAAGCCTGTGATTGGGCACCCAGCGGCACCGTACCTATACGGCTTCTGAGGGACAAGGATGAGAGCGTCGCTGGAATATATGAATCGGCGGGCCACCGGTACAATGGGCGGGGGACAGAGAGCTAAAAGAAGCAGTGCCAGAGTGCAGCGGCGAACCGGTGTGAAGTGTCCCTGTGTGTGTGTGTGTGTGTGTGTGTGTTCTTTTCATGCTGATACCTGTAATTGGGGGATGATGGGGTTGATGAGGATACTCATATTGAGGGATGAAGGGGAAACTGGTATTGGGGGCTGCAAGAGGAAGATGGGGATGATGGGGATACTGTAATGGGGGGCTGCAAGCAGATGATAAATGTTCATTTTTTTTGTTCAAAAATAAATCTGAATTCTTCTTCTAAGACAACCCCTGAAAAAAAAAGACATTGGAGCAAAAATTAATTTAAGACTTTTGTGGAAGTAGTTTGATCACAGCATTTAAAGCATCACTCCAGTGGGATTTTTTTTCAGAGCTAGAGTGGCACTTTAACTGTCATATACTCACCTTACAACGGCTTCATAGTTTCTGGCACTGCGCTATTCCCATGGTGCCAAGTGTGTCCGTAATTTCTAACTAAACCGGAAGTCAGACGTTAGGTCACAATATCTCAATGCAACTCTGTGGAGATCTAGAATGAGGCCTTCATAAGCTGGATTAAGTTGTGAACCCCAGTGTGCCGACAGGTCACAAATCACAGGAGACTGACGATAGCGACACTGAAAGTGGTTGAAGATGGCAGCAGGTGAGTAAAAAACCAAGGGATAGGGAACAAAATATTAAAATATTAAAAGGACCACTCCATTGGTGCAATAAAAACCAATTAGAGTGGTGCTTTAGGTGGTTAATCATCAGCAATGATACACTGTGTGCATAATTATAAAGCAAATGAGTATTTTGATCACGATCCCTTTTTATACATGTTGTCCCTATTCCAAGCTTTATAAGCTTGAGAGCCAACTACCATATAGTAAATCAGGTGATGTGCATCTCTGTAATGAGGAGGGGTGTGGTCTAATGACATCAACACCCCTATATAAGGTGTGCTTAATTATTAGGCAAATGAGTATTTTGATCACGATATTTTTTTATACATGTTGTCCTATTCCAAGCTTTATAGGCTTGAGAGCCACTACCATATAGTAAATCAGGTGATGTGCATCTCTGTAATGAGGGAGGGGGTGGGGGTAATGACATAAAACACCCTATAAAGGCGTGCTTAAATTATTAGGCAAAAGCCTTTCCTTAGGCAAAATGGGTCAGAAGAGAGATTTGACGGGGCTCTGAAAAGTCCAAAATTGTGAGATGTCCTGCAGAGGGATGCAGCAGTCTTGAAATGCTAAACCTTTGAAGCAGGGATCATCGAACAATCAAGCGTTTCATGGCAAATAGCCAACAGGTCACAAGAAGCGTGTTGGGCAAAAAAGCGCAAAATAAACTGTCCATGAATTGAGGAAAATCAAGCGTGAAGCTGCCAAGATGCCATTTGCCACCAATTTTGCCATATTTCAGAGCTGCAACGTTACTGGAGTATCAAAAAGAACAAGGTGTGCCATACTCAGGGACATGGCCAAGGTAAGAAAGGCTGAAAAACAACCACCTTTTGAACAAGAAACATCAGATAAAACGTCAAAAATATCTTAAGACTGATTTTTTCAAAGGTTTTATGGACTGATGAAATGAGAGTGACTCTTTATGGGCCAGATGGATGGGCCAAGGCTGGATCAGTAAGGGGCAGAGAGCTCCACTCCGACTCAAAAAAGCCAGCAAGGTGGAGGTGTGGGTGGGGTCTGGTATGGGCTGTATCATCGATGATGAACTTTTGGGACCTTCTCGGGCTGAGGATTTGGGGTGAAGCTCAACTCCCAGACCTACTGCCAGTTTCTGGAAGACAATTTCTTCTAGCAGTGGTACAGAAGAAGTCGGTATCGTTCAAGAAAAACATGATTTTCATGTAGGACAATGCTCCAATCACATGCATCCAACTACTTCACAGCTAGTAAAGGTCTAAAAGAAGAAAAAAAAATTCACCTGATCTGAACCCCATAAGAACCTGTGGTCCCTCCTAAAATGTGAGATCTACAAGGAGGGAAAACAGTACACCCTCTCGGAACAGTGTCTGGGAGGCTGTGGTGGCTGGGTGCCACACAATGTTGATCACAAACAGATCAAGCAACTGACAGAATCTATGGATGGAAGGCTGTTGAGTATCATCATAAAGAAAGGTGGCTATATTGGTCACTAATTTTTTGGGTTTAGTTTTTGCATGTCAGAAAAAGTTTATTTCTTATTTTAGTGCAGTTATATTAGGTTACCTGGTGAAAATAAACAAGTGAGATGGGAATATATTTGATTTTTATTAAGTTGCCTAATTAATTCGCCCCAGTAATAAATTACCTGCACAAACCGATATCCTCCTAAGATAGGTAAATTAAAAAAAAAAACACTCCAACTTCCAAAAATATTAAGCTTTGATTATTTATGAGTCTTTTGGGTTGATTGAGAACATAGTTTTGACAATAATAAAAATAATCCTCTAAAATACAACTTGCCTAATAATTCTGCACACAGTGTAGCTAGCTCCAGTTGTTTACGTTACAGTAATATGTTAGTTGTGTATGATAACATCTCCCATGTGTGGTGCAGGGTCAATTCCTGATGGCCAATAGGAATTACAGACCGTTAATGGAGCAGTGGCCACACATGTTTAGTAAAAACTTCTTTAAAGCTGTGTGCCCACTGGATGTTTGTTACTGTTTTTTTGTGTAGCATTTTTCAGCTGCACAACCGCAGCTGTGTTAAAGAAAAAAAGCAGAACAAATGTATTGTGTTTGTGCAGCGTTTTTTTTCAATGGGTAAAATGCAGCACAGATTGTACAAGGCAAACAGACACACAGATACAGAGACACACACACTAAAATTACCCTCCATTGCGATCCCTCGGCATGCGTTCCTTCGGGGCACTGGAAGACCTGCAGGTAAAGTACTTCAAGGACATGGCCCCAAATAACTCAGCCTCAGTAACACGAGAGGTAGATCACTTTGCGCAGCTCCTGCCGATGCCCGGAATGAAGAAAATCACTGGGGAACGTCAGGGAGGGCGAGTAATTGGTGCGTTTTGCTGTGGAAAGCGCAGTAAAAAAACGCATCACAAATGGACTGTGTGAATACAATTCCTGTTTGTGATACTGTTTTGGAAAACAGAGCCCAAAATGCACAAATTAATTTACATGGTCATTTTTGAGCGCATGCGTTTTCTGTCAGCAAAAATGTATGTTTTTAGTTGGTGCATGTGGGCACAGCATTTTACAAATCACAAAGACTTTAATGATAATGCTGGAGTGATGCATTTTTGCTGCAGAAACGGATCACCAGAAATGCACAGTGGCCACAGAGGGGAAAGTGGGTGTCTCTGCAGCAATCATACGTCTTCTAACATGTGGTTTGGTGGTTAAATGCTATTTATGGGACAACCCCTTAAGTTATTTTATTCTGTTATTGTTTCACAATTTTTTTTACTGCACTCAACCAGAAAAGTCATGAAGGAAAATAAAAAGGGAAGAACCTGAAAGAAAGCACTAGATTGTCATTACCTGCATTTTTGTAATGCTGTTTCTAAGTCCTGAGCACCTTCTGACAAGCGTTAAGAAATAGAGAAGTAGGTCAAATGAAGGGTATATTTCTCTCCATCTACACAAGTCTTGTCACTTACCATCAAATGAGAATTTCTTGTAAGGGTCTGCTTTGGCCAACAGGTACAAACAGAGGTTTCTTCTCACTTTCAGGTGCTGAAGTCCCTGAAAAAACAATAAACAGTATTCGAGGGTCTCAGGGTACTTTCTTAGTCGATGTCAGAGCTTAATCCAGTGTATCCCAAACTCCAGTCCTCAGGGCCCACAACAGATCATGTTTTCAGGATTTAATAGCATTGCAATGTCTTGTTAATGATTCCACCTGTGCAATGCTAAGGGTGGGTTTCACATTGCATTTGGTGCTGTGCGTTAAAAGGATCCATTATAAGTGACAGCAAAAAGTGGCAATTTTTAGCCCTTTTTTGAGTGTATACATTTTTGATATCTCGAAAACATATGCGTTACATGAGACAGACAGATAGATTTATACCAGGGACTTGCGTCAGCCCCGACATTCCCGGGCAAGTGCCGGGGCTCTGAACAGCTGGGGGGCCCCACTGGGCCATCAAGGACAGGCAGCCCTAATGTCAGGAGCCTATCAGGGACAGGGAGCCCTGACAACCAAGGGGCCCATCAGGACACTAAGCCAGCAGCTGAGTGCTCCTGCAGCACTGCCAGTTGCACATGGCTAATTTGAATTCCAATGCAAATAACATGGGCTGGCCTTCGGCTGTCTAAAGGAGCTTCCTCCACCTCTACTGACTGCAGCAGAGTAATGAGTCATCCCCCTGCGACCTCTATCACACTGATGCAGCCGTGCAGGAAGGAAGCACAGATCGGACGGGGTAGCATCTGAGGAGGACATGGGCCGAGGGAGCGGAGGGAGAAAGCAAGTATGAACAATCATTTTTTTTATACTGTGTGCAGCACGATGGGGGATTCTATATAAAAGATGAGGTCGGGGACAGCAAGAGGAGAACCACCAAATTATATATTATCTGGAGGCTGCTGCTGGCTATGAGGCTGCTGTGAGCAATGTAGGCTTTCTCTGGGGCCCTAGAGGCTGCTGCTGTACTATGGAGGCTATTGCTGGGTTTATGGAGGCTGTTCTGGGGTATGGGAGTCTGCTGCTGGGCTATGGAGTCTGCTCTACGCTATATGGAGGCTGCTGACAGGCTGCGCTGGGCTATGGAGGCTGCTGCTGGGCTGTGGAGCTGTATGGGATGCTGCCTCTGAACTATATGGAAACTGTGCTGGGCTATATAGAGGCTGTGCTGTAATATAATATGGAGGCTGAGCTTGGCTATATTTATTATTTGGAGGGGTACTGGGCTGTATATATTATTTGGAGGCTGCTTTTTGGGCCACCTAAAGCCTCCAAAATAATTATACAGCCCAGCAAAGCCTCCAAAATATATAAGCCCACAGCCTCTATATAGTATATACAGCCCAACAGCAGCCTTTATATTATATATACAGTCTAACAGTCTCCATATTATATATACAGCCCAGCAGTCTCTATATTATAATTCAGTCCTGCACAGCCTCAATATTATATATACACACAGCGCACAAGGATCTCTATAATTATATATACACAGTCCGCAGCTTCTATATTATATTCATGAATTGTGGTATGATTAAAGGGGCCCCACTGAGACTGTTTCGCCAGGGGCCCACAAAAATTTGGAGCTGGCCCTGGATGATACGATAGACAGATGATAGAAAGGTGATTGGGCTTACCAGACTTCTGCTGCTACTTCTGGGGCCAACCATTAAGCTACTTGCATATTCACTGCACTGACTGACAAACAGCCAATCACAGACACTCACACTCTTTAAGTGCCTCTGTGATTGGCTGTTGCAGTCAGATTGCATTTTTCTCAATCTGGATGGTGATCGCGCTTGGTTGCCATACACATTAGTGTATGGCAACAACCTCAGTCGTAGGGTGTTAAATAAATAAAAAGAGAATTTTGTTTACTTACTGTAAATCTTTTTCTTCTAGCTCCTAATTGGGAGACCAGACAATTGGGTGTATAGCTTTCCGCCTCCGGAGGACACAAAAGTACTACACTTAAAACAAAAAAGTGTAGCCCCTCCCACACTGCCTATACACCCCCTTCAGGAAAATCCCATCAGTTCAGTGCACAAGCAGGAAGGAGGAAAAAAAAAAACACCAAAACCGTAAGGCCCGGCCACAACATATCGGCAAACCGATTAACATAAGCGACATGTCTAACACCACCACTGAACACAAAAAGCCCAAAAGGCAACAGTGTGGGTGCTGTGTCTCCCAAGAAAAAGAATTTACAGTAAGTAAACAAAATTCTCTCTTTTCTTATTCGCTCCATTGGGAGACCCAGACAATTTGGAAATGTCCAAAAGCGATCCCTGGGTGGGAAAAGACCCAAAACGTGGCAACTCCTATCATAGTGAGCGACCGCCGCCTGAGGATCCTGATAGCCCTGACCAGATCCAAAGTATGCAGTGCCTTCTCATACTGGTGAACAGGGTTAGGGCAAAAAGACGGCAGGACAATGTCTTGATTAAGGTGGAAAGGAGAAACCACCTTAGGTAAGAACTCAGCCACGGGTCGGAGCACCACCTTGTCCTGGTGGACCACCAGAAAATGGGGACTTGCACGACAGGGCTGCCAGTTCTGAAACTCTCCGAAGAGAGTAATGACTACCAGAAAGGCAACTTTCGGGGAAAGTCTAGAGATGGGCACCTCCCTTAGCGGTTCGAAGGGCAGCATCTGTAACGCCGCAAGGACCGGGTTAAGGTCCCAGGGGCCAAGAGGGCGTCTGTAGGGAGGAACGATGTGACTGCCCCTTGCACAAACATCTTCACCTGAGAAGGTTAGCCAGACGTTTATTGAACAGCACGGAAAGTGCGGAGATTTGCCCTTTGAGGGAGCTGAGTGCCAAACCCTTATCCAATCCTGATTGCAGGAAGGCAAGTAGGGTCGGCAGGGAGAAAGGCCAATAAGAAACTCCCTTGAGACGGCACCAGGAAAAGAAGATCTTCCAAACCCTGCGGTATATCTTTGCCGACGCAGGTTTCCTGGCTTGTCTCATGGTGGCGGCAACTTCAGGAGAAAACCCGAAGGACGTCAGCAACCAGTCTTCAAGGGCCACAAAGTCAGGCTGAGGCCGCGGAATGGTGGTGGAAGAACGGACCTTGAGACAAGAGGTCTGGACGGTCCGGAAGCTTCCACGGATCCCCTCGCCGTGAGCTGTAGCAGGTCCGGATACCAGACCCGCCTGGGCCATTCTGGGGCGATGAGCAGGGCTTGTCGACATTCCGCCTTGAGTTTCCGCAGGACCCTGGGCAACAGTGCCAAGGGAGGAAACACATAGGGGAGGCGAAACTGGGACCAGTCTTGGACCAGAGCGTCCGCAGCCAAAGCCTGGCGATCCCGGGAGCGAGCCATGAAGGCAGGAACCTTGTGGTTCAACCGAGAGGCCATCAAATCCACATCCGGTGTTCCCCATCGGTAGCAGATGTCCTGAAAGAAGTCTGGGAGGAGGGCCCATTCGCCCGCATCCATTCCTTGTCGACTCAGGTAGTCGGCCTCCCAATTGTCCACCCCGGGGATGTGGACCGCCGAGATGGAAGAGCCGTTGTCCTTGACCCACTGAAGGATACCTTGGACCTCTAACAATGCCTGAGAGCTTCGAGTTCCTCCCTGGTGGTTGATATAAGCGACCGCGGTGACGTTGTCGGACTGGATCCGAATATGTTTCCCCACCAGGAACCTCTGAAAGGCCAGCAATGCCAAGTAAATGGCCCGTATCTCCAGGACATTGATCTGCAGAGTGGATTCCTGCTCCGCCCTGTGCCCTGTGGTGAAGGAACACGGCGCCCCAGCCCAGGAGACTGGCGTCCGTGGTCACTACTAACCAAGAGGGAGGCAGAAAGGATCTCCCTCGTGACAGAGACATGGGGAGCAGCCACCAGTGGAGTGAGTCCTTTGTTGACGGCGACAGAGAGATCTGCCTGTCGAGAGACGAGGGAGCCTTGTCCCAACAGCGTATTATCTGCGATTGTAGGGGACGCAGGTGAAATTGCGCAAATGGTACCGCTTCTATGGCAGCCACCATCTTTCCCAGAGTGTGCATCAGGCGTCTGATGGAGACTGGACCCAACTGAAGAAGGAACTGAACTTCCTCTTGAATCGACACCTGCTTGCTCGGGGGCAGAATGACTAGAGCCGGGCGGTGTGAAACTCCATGCCCAGATACGTTAGCGTCTGTGCAGGCAGGAGGGAGGACTTCGGCACGTTGATCAGCCAACCGAATCGCTGAAGAGTGTTGAGCGTTACCGAGAGACTCTGTTGACACTGTTCCAGAGAGGGAGCCCTGACCAGCAGGTCGTCCAAGTATGGTATTACTGCGTGGCCCTGGGAATGCAGGACGGCCACCATCGCTGCCATCACCTTGGTGAAGACTCTGGGGGCTGAGGCCAGGCCGAAGGACAGAGCCACAATTTGGAAGTGCTCTTCCCCCACCGCGAATCTCAGCCAACGCTGATGCACAGGAGCAATGGGGACGTGCAGGTAGGCATCCTTGACATCCACCGAGGCTATTTCAAAAGAGTAATAGGTATTTGTGTGAGCGCTGGGGAATCAACCGGCACCAAGGCTATTATGAATAGTTACCTCTCGGCTTTATTTGTACAATAAAAAGGCAGGTCCTTTAGGCCACAACGCGTTTCTAAGCTCTCCAAGCGTCTTCCTCAAGTGGAGTGAGGTATGGAGCAGCTCCGGGCAATAGGACCTTGGATGACGTCCTGAACACGCCCACGGACCCACCACGTGACGACTCACATGTGAGGTGCTGGGATTAAGGACGCAGCAAAATCTTCACCATCCACAGCCGCTCATTAGCCGAGGACACAGGGAGATAAACATCAATGCACTAATTCTTGTTGTGCAGACAGCACAACAAGCACAGGTGAGGTTCCCATTCAAATAACCTGTTTCCGATGACAATTACAGAGTGGCGCAACAATATTACCTTCTTTATCCACCGAGGCTAGGAAGTCCCCCTGTGATAGAGAGGCAATCACGGACCGCAGTGATTCCATCCTGAAAGTCCTGACTCTCACATGCCGGTTGAGCAGCTTGAGATCCAAAACTGGCCTCACCGATCCGTCCTTCTTGGGGACCGTGAAGAGGATCGAATAGAACCCTTGGAAGCGTTCCGCGGGGGGAACCGGTACCACGACCCCGTCCTGTCTCAGGGCGAGCAGCGCCTGAAAAAAGGCCGAGTCTTTGCCGGCGGGGGCGAGGAGAGACAGAAGCGAGTCGGCGGACGCGAGGTCAACTCTATCCTGTAGCCGTGGGATATGACAACCGTCACCCATCGGTCTTGGATGTTGCTGTGCCAGGTGTCTCCAAAGCGGGAGAGCCTGCCACCGACCGAGGATGATGCTGGGGGAGGCGGTGAGTCATGCGGAGGCTGGCTTGGAGGCCGAGGCTCCGGCTGGCTTCTTCTGTTGTGACTTAGCACGCCATGTACATTTTGACTTCTGATCCTTGTCTGAACGGGCGGACGAGGAAGAAGAGGGCTTTGAAGAGGGACGAAAGGCCCGAAATTTGGCATGCATCTGACGCTGGCCAGACTTCTGCACCTTTGACTGAGGCAAGGAGGTGGTCTTTCCACCTGTAGATTCCTTTATGATGTCATCCAAGTGTTCCCCAAAAAGCCTGTTCCCCGCGAACGGGAGTCCCTGGAGGAATCCCGCAGCCACAACATTCTGCAGACTGCGAGGGAGTTAGCCGATGCCACTGCGGTACGGTTGGCAGATTCCATGACAGCCGTCCTGGCATAGTCCGTGAACGTGGTGGCCTGAGACGTCAAGGTAGTCACCTCTGGAATGTCCTGTGCTACTACGTTGAGCTCCGCCAAGCAGGTAGAGACTGCCTGCATAGCCCACACGGCCGCGAAAGCAGGGGCAAACGAGGCTCCTGTAGCCTCGTAAATTGACTTCAGCAGAAGTTCAATTTGGCGGTCGGTGGAGTCCTTTAGAGACGAGCCATCAGCAACTGACATCACGGTATTGGCAGACAGTCTAGAAACAGGTGGGTCCACCCTGGGTGAGACCGACCAACCCTTCACAACGTCTGGAGGGAAAGGATAACGAGAATCCTTCTGTTTCCTAGTGAAGGGCTTGTCAGGGCAAGCCCTGGGCGTCTGCACAGTTGATCTGAAATTAGAGTGATCAAAAAACAAGCCGTGAGACCTGGATGGAGGGAGAAACTGATACAGCTCCTCCGAGAGCGATGCCTCCACGGGTGGAGGGGGCGCAGACAGGTCCAGCACGGTATTAATGGATGATACCAAATCATCCATTAAAAAGTCCTCCTCAGATGCCTGGACTGGAGGCATCACAGAGCTCCGCCGTTCCTCATCCCCATCAATCTGAGATCCCTCAGTGTGAGACCCAGTGTGATGAGAGGAGGCAGGAAAGGGATCTCTGCGTGGCCGTTTGGGAGACCGAGGAGAGGGAGCTGGGTAAGATACCCCAGCATTGTCTCCGGAGTCCATGCCCCTGGAAGGGGATGACTCGCTGGAGCGCCTGCGGCGTGAACCAGAGGGCCCGGGGGCACTTCCCCGCTGACTGGCCTGCAAGGTCTCCTGCAGTACCCTGGTCAGTGCTGTCATAGACTGAGCGAAGGAGTCCGAGAAGGACTTAGTGAAAGCCGCTGTCCAGGGAGGTGGCATTGCCGAGTCCTCTGGAACGGTGGAAGGCTCCACAGCAGCAGAGCTGGGGGATGTCCTGAGTTCTACCTCAGCCAGTGCCTCATGTGTAGTGCAGGCAGAGCAGTGAGGAAAGACAGATCCAGAAGGTAGCATAATCCTGCAGGCAGTGCAAGAGGAATAGAATGTCTGCACCTTAGGGGCTTTGCTCCTGGTGGAAGTCATGTCGCCTCATGTGAGGATCCTTCAAGAGGAATCTCACCAGAGGGAAAAACAGGCGAAGAAGTCCACAACCGGGAGTACCGGAGTGGCTTACCGGCCGCTATGAGCGGTTTGTGTGTCCTCCAGATATCGCGCTCTCCCCCTGAAGCAGCAGAGTCTCAGGAGCAGAGATGTTTCATAGACAGTCACCGGCAGAATGGCCAAAAATGGCCGCCGGAGCTGAATGTTCTATGCAAACGCGGGAAATCTGGAGGACAGAAAACACAGGCCGGGGGGCGGACCTCCTGCAGTGATGGGAGTGCCCAGTGCCTCGTGTCTGCCTGTAATGGCGGACGATCCCACCGGCCTCACTGCACAGTAGCAGAGAACATAGTAGGCCGCGGCCAAGCCGGGGACTAAAATTTTAATGTCTGCCCGGAGCGCCGATGCGGGTAAATGCGGAGAGCCGGTGTGGAACCGGTATGCCCACAGCACGGCAGGGACCGGGCTGACTGAGTAGCAGTGTGCCGGTATGCCCCACAATGTAATCACCCCCAGTGTACCCACAATATGTGGATGGATCCGGAACCCGGGCTGCAGCAGCAGCAGTGCACAGATACAGAGTACCTCATTTGGTGCAGGGCCCAGTCCCTGGGGGCAACGCAACTCCAGCCAGCAGGTCCGCCAGGGGCTGTGGATGGAGTTAGGGCTCCAGAGTGTATGGAAGCCCGTGATGACTCCCACTTCCCCAGAGCCCCTAAGGCAGGGTCCTCAAACAAGCGGCCCGGGGCGTGCGGCCCGCCAGGCTTCCCACTGCGGCCCGGGCACCTTGAAGAAATAATATGCCCCGGGCCATTGTGCAGGAGCCACCGCGGTGCCCGCTTTATTGTGACTTGCGGGTACCGCTGAAACAAGTGCCATCGCGCCTGTATGCAAGCAGGCGGCCACCGGACCTATCAGGAGCCTTCATGCAAGCAGGCGGCCGGCGAATCATAAGCCTTCATGCAAGCAGGCGGCCGGCGGACCAATCAGAAGCCTCCTGTGACAGGAGGCTCCTGATTGGTCCGCCGGCCGGCTGCTTGCATGAGTGTACAGGCGCGATGGCACTTGTTTCAGCGGTACCCGCAAGTCACAATAAGGCGGGTACCGCGGCGGCTCCATGGCCCGGGGCATCATTAAGGTGTGTATGAGAGCTAGAGAGAGTGTGTGTATATTTGTGTGAGTGTGTTTGTGTGTATATTTGTGTGTATATGTGTGAGTGTATTTGTGTGTATGTGAGTGTGTCTATGTGTGAGTGTATTGTGTATATGTGAGTGAGTGTGTATGTGTGAGTGTGTGTGTGAATATTTCTGAGTGTGTGTATATTTGTATGTGAGTGTGTATATGTGTGAGTGTGTGTATATGTGTGAGTGTATTCCTGCGGCACATCGCCGGCGGCTGGTGCTGGCGACCGCCTGGTGCCGCCTAATGCCGGGTGCCGGCAACTGCCGTCTGGTGCTGCCAGGTGCTGGCGGCCGCTGGGTGCTGGCGGCTGCTGGCGGCTGCTAGGTACCGCTTAATGCCAGGTGCTAGCAGCTGCCGCCTGGTGCTGGCGGCTGGCGGGTGCTAGCGGCTGCTCGGTGCTGGCAGCTGCTGGGTGCTGGCGGCTGCCAGGTACCGCTTAATGCCAGGTGCTAGCAGCTGCCGCCTGGTGCTGGCGGCTGCCGGGTGCTAGCGGCCGCTGGGTGCTGGTGGTTGCTGGGTGCTGGCAGCTGCCAGGTACCGCTTAATGCCGGGTGCTGGCAGCTGTCGCCTGGTGCTGGCGGCTGCCAGGTGCTAGCGGCTGCTGGGTGCTCGCGGATGCCAGGTGCCGCTTAATGCCGGGTGCTGGCAGCTGCCGGCTACCACCTGGGCTGGTGGCTGCCAGGTGCTAGCGGCCGCTGGGTGCTGGCGGCTGCCAGGTGCTAGCGGCCGCTGGGTGCTGGCGGCTGCTGGCAGCTGCCAGGTACCGCTTAATGCCGGGTGCTGGCAGCTGTTGCCTGGTGCTGGCAGCTGCCAGGTGCTAGCGGCCGCTGGGTGCTGGCGGCTGCTGGGTGCTGGCAGCTGCCAGGTACCGCTTAATGCCGGGTACTGGCAGCTGTCGCCTGGTGCTGGCAGCTGCCAGGTGCTAGCGGCTACCAGGTGCCGCTTAATGCCGGGTGCTGGCAGCTGCCGGCTACCATCTGGGCTGGCGGCTGCCAGGTGCTAGCGGCCGCTGGGTGCTGGCGGCTGCCAGGTGCTAGAGGCCGCTGGGTGCTGGCGGCTGCCAGGTGCCACTTAATGCTGGGTGCTGGCAGCTGCCGGCTGCAGGCCGGTGCTGGCTGGTACCAGCAAGCGGAAGACCGGGAGCCACAGAGGAAGAAGCTGCCGGGATGAGAAGAGTGGAGTCAGGTAAGGCGCTGTTACAGCCGAAGATAGCAGCATGGGGGGGGGGGAGGGGAACGTGACCGCTGAAAGTTCCCAGGGCAGCAGGAACTCCAAATATGGCCCTATGTAAGTGTGTCAATGTGTGAGTGTGTATGTGTTTGTGTGAATATGTCTGAGGATGTATGTGTGAGTGTGTATGTGAGTGTGTGTGTGTGTGCATGTGTGTGAGTGTGCGGGTGTGTATATGTGTGTGTGAGCGAGAGAACAAAAAGAACAGAGACCAGGTTGTGGGGACATCTCTACAAAAAGGCGTTGGGATGGAGTCATTACTATAAGATGACAAGGGAGGGAACATTACTAAAAGATGGGGACATTACTACAAAATGAGGACCAGGATGGGAGACATTAATATAGGATGGGGACCAGGATTGTGCATTACTACACATATGGACCAGGGAGGAACATTACTATAAGATGGAGACCAGGATGGGGACATTACTACAAGATGGGGATATTACTACAAGAAGGGGATCAGGATGGGACATTACTACATGATGAGGACCAGGATGGGGTCATTAATATAGGATGGGAACATTACTACACATAGGGACCAGTGAGGAACATTACTTCAAGAAGGGGACCAGGATGGGGACATTACTTCAAGAAGGGGACCAGGATGGGGAAATTAATATACAATGGGGACCAGTATGGGGACATTCCTACAAGAAGATCAGTATTTGTACTTTACTAGATTGAGCAAAAAATTCTGGTATTAAGGGTACCGTTACACGTCGCAACATTGCATGCAGTTTCACAGGCAATTTGCTGGTTGCAGTGAAATCATGGACACATTGTTCTATTTGTAAACAGCAACAAAATAGAACAATGTGTCCATGATTTCACTGCAACCAGCAAATTGCCAGTGAAATTGCATGCAATGTTGCGACGTGTAACGGTACCCTTAGTCCTACAAGCAATGCGGCCCCCCGATATCAATTTTTTTCTACGTGCGGCCCACCAGCCCAGTCGAGTTTGAGACCCCTGCCCTAAGGGATGGCGAAGGAGAACGGTATGAGGGCTCCAGCCCGTGTACCAACAATAGGCACCTCAACCGCCCCTACCCGAGGGTGGGGAAGGAGACACGCCGGGGGTCCACAAGAACCCACTTTTCTTCCATCTGTCACTCTCCAAGGAGAGTGTGTATGACTAAAAGTGAGAGTGGATGAGTGAAGTGTGTTCCTCCTTCAACACAAAGCTAAGAACTGATGGGATTTCTCCTGAAGGGGGTGTATAGGCAGTGTGGGAGGGGCTACACTTTTTGTTTTAAGTGTAGTACTTTGTGTGTCCTCCGGAGGCGGAAGCTATACACCCAATTGTCTGGGTCTCCCAATGGAGCGAATAAGAAATAAATAATTTTAAAAAAAGCATGTGGGCTTTACAGAATTTTTAAGTCTAGCCCGATGAAAGCGGACAGCTGCGAGCTGCCACCCTCAGCTGCGTACTCTGGCAAAAAAAGGCAAAAAAATAATTTATTAGAAATAAAAACAAACACAGACACACTTAGAGACACCATTTATATCACTCCCTCCCCACCCTTGTACTCCTCCACGATCCTCGTCTTCTCTGTCTTGTCTCTTCCTACACTGATGCAGCTCTGCTACATCAGAGACCACAGGAAGAAGTATTGCTTCCGCTCCCCATAATACAGCAACAGTGACCTCAAATCACCTCAGTTAACTCCCTGCTTATCACGCTGTTATTCCCACAGCTCATTCAGGAGTGATCAGAGACTACAGGGAGTGGAAGCGTCCTTCTTCTGCCTAGTTTTACCTTGGCTGGCAATTAAAAATAGGGTGGAGCCCACACATTTTTTTTGCCAGCCAAGGTAAAAGTAGGCAACTGAGGGTGGCAGCTTGCAGCTGTCCGCTTTCATCGGGCTAGACTCAAAAATACTGCGAAGACCCACACTTTTTATTTTTTATTTTTTTATTTAACACCTTATAATGGCAGGTTGGTTGCCATACTCTAATGTGTATGGCAACCAAGCATAATCACTGTCCAAATTGAGGAATTGCAGTCTGAATGTAACAGTCAATCACAAAGTGAGGGCGTCTGTGATTGGCTGTTTGCCGGTCAGTGCAGTGAATATGCAAGTAGCTTAATGGGCGGCCCTGGAAGCAACAGAGAGAGCAGGGAGACTGGTAATGCTATTGTTGCATCTGTCTATCTTTCTAACCATCCTATCTATCTTTTTGTCCTATCATGTTCCTATAATCATCTATTGCAAACGCAATGCTGCAGATTTACATATCTGTAGCATTGCGTTAGTTTGCTGACGGACTGGAAAACGCTGAAGTCCGCATTTGCCTGTGCATGTCAACAAACGCATACTAGCAAACACATGCCTATTTTCGCATGCGTTAGTATGCGTTTGTTGAATGGAAACCTATGGATGCATTAACAGATCCGTAAGGGTACCTTTACACGCGGCTACATTTCTAGGGTGGCTACAGGTAACTTACTGGTTGCAGTAAAATCATGGAGAGATTATTCCATTTGTACACAGCAACAAGATAGAATAATGTGTCCATGATTTCACTGCAACCAGTAAGTTACCTGTAGCCACCCTAGAAATGTAGCCGCGTGTAAAGGTACCCTTACAATGCGTTTGTGATGCTGCCCAATGGATGCGTTAAATGCACAGCAACATGCAATGTGAATTTACCCTAAGGAAATCTGAAAACATGGTTCACACACTTAACATAGCCTGAGAAGCCCAGAGACTTTAGAAAGAGCGGCAGTGATAAGATGCAGCAAGGCGAGAGCCAGTGAGATGAGTATAACTATTTTCATTTTTTTATTAAACCTTTTGATTGCCCTTCATGAATTCAGATACATGGTGGCCCTCTATTGTGTACTTTGCCAAATCCAGGTGGAAGTGAATTGCAAAAAAATCTGCATTTTGGCAAATGTGCATTTTTGTAAGATTTGATAGAACTCAATTTATTTTACTCAGTCATATGGCACAAAAAATTCCACAGCACTTCACAGACATCATCATCACTGTCCCCATTGGGGCTCACAATCTAAACATCCTATCAGTTTGTCTTTGGAGTGTGGGAGGAAACCGGAGAACCTGGAGGAAACCCACACAAACACATGGAACAAACTCCTTGCAGATGTTGTCGTTGGTGAGACTTGAAACCAGAACCCCAGCACTGCAATAGCAGTGCTATAACCACTGAGCCACCGTATACAGTGCTAACTAGTGAGTCACTGTGCTGCCCAATCTATTCATTTATCAGAAATTCTACCTTTCTCTACAGTAATAATATCAACAGTGTGCTGAAGGCAATTATAGCTCCAATGTAAAAGGGGTTACCTTACTATACCAACAATAATAATAATAATAATACAATAAAAAACAAAACAAAACAAAAACACCTTACCTCTTTTAGCACCTATTGCTTTGTCAGTGCTTTTGGCTTGACTAGAATTATTTGCCGGGGCTGATTTTGGCTTTCGCGATTCAAATAACTCTGCATCCATATCATCCAAGTCCTGTAAAGAGAAACAGCAAGCTCATATACTTGTTCACCAAGAGCCAGTGGATTACCATGTGTAGTAATTCACAATATGAAAATAATTATGACACAGATAAATAAATCACACACCTTGTGATCACATATCACGCAAGAATAACACATGGTTATTCAGTTGAATAGATGTTAAAGGGGGTGTCTAGGCTTGGGGTATAAGTCTGCAGTCACTCTAGGTTACTACAGACTTGTGAATCCTCACAGTGTGCAGTGCACGCGCAGTCAGGATTCTCAGGTGTTGGTGCCAGGAGTGGGTTGTCTTATGACTTATGTGATTTGCATACATCAGGCCACATTCTGAGTAGACATATCTGGTCTTGCTGAATTCACTTTGAGACAGTGAGGGGGATCATATGCAAGGGGTGCTGTGTCCCCCAGAATGTGCGCTGTCATGTATTGAACCCGGTATGGAAGGTAGGATAGAGGGACGCTCCACTCCGGCCAGGTCTTGTAGGTTTTCCCGGAGGGAGACACAGGGTTAAATGCTAGGTTAGAAGACAGGGCGGAGTTCTCTGTGGAGAGCCGAGGCCTGAGAGGAGGCACAAGAAGCTGCTGAGTGGTCAGTCAGGCTCTGAAGGCTGTGTGCTATTACAACATGGCCTAACCCGGGACCCCAGTGCGACCTAGACCAGAGAGAACTTCTAATCTGAAGGGACCGTGTTAGTGAACAGTGATGTATGCATTGTACCCGGCCTGCGTCCCAGAACCTGGTGGCTTGTGCCACTGCTGTGCCTGTGCTGTGTACTGTATGAACTGATACCGCGCTCACGGCCGTTTGTCTTGCAATCCCGGCGACACCTCACAACTTGTAATGAATAAGGTATCATGCATCTAATTTGCACATTCCTACATTAAGTCTCACACTTGCGGTCAAGTGCTTGGACAGCTCACGATGCCAGCACTAGAGAATCCTGACAACATACACTGTACGGGCTTTGAGGATTCACAAGTCTGCAGTAACAGACAGTGATTACAGACTTGTGTCCCAAACCTGGACAACCCCTTTAACCAATATTCCAATCTGATAGAAATAATAGAAGGTTGTGATTTGGCTGCTGTAATATTTGCAGTCCATCACTTGAAATTAGAATCTGAAACTTTTCCTTTCTAAAAGCCCAATAAAGAATTTAAGGAAATCCTTTTATTAAATGAAAGATGCTGGTTACCATATTCTAACATGTCATACTACTTTTCCAAGATCATCGGCAGTACATACAAAGTCCATAAAGGGAGTATTTAAAAGGGTTTTCAGAAAACTCATCCACTAGCTTGTTTGTTTAAAAAAAAAAAAAAGCACAATTGCACTTCATTCACCGTCTGCCCCTGCTCCTGGTGTCTGATATTGTCTGCTTTGCCGATGTCACAAATATAATTGAATTCAGCCAGGCACGAGCAATTCAGACCTACTGAGCTCACCAATTGGCTGCAGTGGGAACAGTAGTAGAGACTCCAGCGTTGGATCCAGGGAGGGTGCATAAAGTGCAGTTTCTCAGGGTGCTTTCACACTGGCATTTATTTGACTTGCTTCAGTGTCCGGTGGAATGCTCTGAGTAGTTTCAGTATGGTCAGAAGCTGTCATTCATATCGCTTTCGTACATTTGGCTTACCTGTCTCCCGCTGCCGCTTCCGGAGCTGCCTATTAAGCTTTAGCACTGACCGGCAATAGCCAATCACAGACACTCACACTCTGTGAGAGCCTCTGTGATTGGCTGTTGCAGTCACACTGCATTTCCTCAATTTGGACGGTGATTGTGCTTGGTTTTCATACACATTAGTGTATAGCAACCAACTCGCCGTCACAGGGTGTTAAATAAATAATTAAAAAACCATGTGGGGCTTCGCAGTATTTTTCAGTCTAGCCCAGTGAAAAAGGACAGCTGTGAGGTGTCAGCTTCTCAGCTGCCTAATTTTACCTTGGACGGCAAAAAAAATGTGGTGAGCTCCACCCTATATTTAATTGCCAGCCAAGGTAAAACAAGGCAGTTGAGGGTTGGTATTCTGGAAGATCCTGGTAAAGAGCTATTTTTCAGGGGTGGCTGTGGGCTGCTATTCTTTAGCATGGGGGGGGCCCTAAAATAATGGGCCCTACACCGCTAAGAATACCAGCATTCAGCTGCCTAGTTTTACTTTGGCTGGCAATTAAAAATAGGCCGTAGCTCTCACAGTTTTTTGCTGGCCAAGATAAAATTACGCAGCTGAGGGTGGCAGCTCGCAGCTGTCTGCTTTCACTGGGCTAGACTGAAAAATACTGCGAAGCTTCATGCTTTTTTAAAAATTATTTATTTAACACCCTTTGACAGGAGGTTGGTTGCCATACACTAATCACCGAGGCTCTCACAGAGTGTGCACATCTGTGATTGGCTGTTGCCGGTCAGTGCTGTGAATAAGCATGAAGCTTAAAAGGCGGTCTGGAAGCAGCAGCGGGAGACTGGTAAGCCTGATCTAGCTATTCTACCACTTTGTTTGACCCATTGTCCCTGCTGGCACCAGTTCACATTGTGTCTGTGAGTGCTGTGCAGTTTTTTTTGTTTTGTGTATAACGTATGGAGTTTTCTGGCTCCATGTCTGCAATTTGCACCCTCATCACCCACAGGTGGTATGAGGTTGAGATGGTTGAGTTGAGTGGGACAGGGAGGAAAAGGAGGACAGGGATGTCAATGTTAGGACTCATCAGACCTGGGGTCACCTTGTCGCGGTTGATGAGCAAACAGACATTGGCCAATGTATGTACTAAGAACCCCAAAGAAATTTAAAAAAATAAGAATATTGAGTTTTTAAAAAAAAAAAAAACGTACGTTTTTACATTTTTTCCTCATATAAATACCGCTTGTTAGCATATGTGCATTATTAGTAGTAGCTGAGTGCTGCAGAGAATTTTATCTAGTTATTCTACCATCTATCTAATTTTCTATCTATTTTAACTTTTAACAACATGGGATTGACCATGTTATAGAGAGCACACCCTTCTATAGCAAAGGTTTATAGCAAAGATTTGTTTGCTCCTGAGGAAGTGTGTGGACGCACATGAAATGCGTCGAGTTTGCATCACAATAAAGGATATTTTATCAACCGGTTCAACATCCTTCTTCCGAAACTGTGTCCTACACCGCGATCTCAAGGCCAGCTTCCACGCTCTATTTGCATCATATACACCAAGGCTGATCGCTGCAGGGGACTGCTTCGACCACGCAACAGGCTTAGTAGTGGTTGTGGTATACACAACCGAATAAGGTGAGTCTATCAGCTTTCACCTATAAACAGTACCACACAGATAAGACCCTTTGTGCGCTTATTTCCTTTTCTAAAAACGCAGGGATGGATCAGGACAAAAATGCATACAAAACTGACACAATCACAGCATTTTTTTTGCCTGATCCTGTGCCTGATCAAGAAAAAAAAACGCTGCGGAGGCATGCATTTTTGTACATGTCAGCAGATGCAGATCCATGTGTTTTTGTCCCTATACAGACGCAACGCAAGTGTGAAACCAGCCTTACCCAGAAAGGGTAAGTAAAGCGCAGTTTGAAATTCCAGGACACAGTTGCATTCCATAACAGGAAAACCCTACAGGATATGTTCACACAGGGAGTTTTTGTAGCACTTGTTTATACATGAAAAAAGCAGGTGTGTTGGCACAATGTGGTTTTTAGGCATTCATATCAATGGGTGAAAAAAAAAGCTGAAAAAATGCTCAAAGAATCAACATGCTGCACTCTTGAAAACGTATTAATGGGTTTAAAAACTCAAGGAAGAAAGATGCAGTATATACATGAGATTTTGGAAGTTACAGTCATTATACTATAATTGTAAAATTCTGTGTTGTTTGTTCACAAAAAAAGTACAGAAAAACAGCTGAAAATACTCAAAGTGTGAAGAAAACCTTACAAGGGTTGTTCACTACTCGGAAAATCCCTTCTAATTCCCCATGTTCGCTCCTGCTAAAATCAAAAAAGCTTATACTCACCTCTGATGCCAGCGCCATTGGCACTCACTCTACTAGTGCTCACACAAGGTTGTTACATCATGTGAGCCAAGCACCCAATCAGCACCGCTTTCAATGTCCCTGCCTTTAGACGTCTAAGTAATCAAAAGGAAGTGAGAACCAGGGAAGAGAGGGTGACCTGGAGTATAGAGATCTTCCATGCCATAGTTTCCACTCAACTTCAGGAGTGGATAGGATATTTTTCATAACTCTGCAGTACTCCACTCTGCCTAGCAATGGTCTTTTTCCTTACTTCTTTCATCCTCTATCATGGAATTTCCCCCTCCGCTGTATCCCCACCCGCCCCTCGTAGACTGTGAGCTTTGTGGACAGGATTTCTCCCCTCTTGTTTCTGTACAACTGAATTGTCAACATTTATTGTTACTTGTATTGTTACTTGTCCTAGTCTGCCCTTTTTAACATGTAAAGCGCCATGGAATATAATGGCGCTATATAAATTAATAATAATAATAATAATCATTTTTGCTAAAAAGTAGGACCACACGTCAGCCTGTACAAGCTTCACTGATCACCATTTTGTCTGCGCATCATTTGACCCCTTCACGAAAAAGGGCATATATGTATGTCCTTTGTCACCTCCCACCCTTCGATGCGAGCTCACGCGCTAAGCTTGTTCCATTCCTGGTACTTGACAGATGATCTGATTAGCTGACACGTGTAGCCAACACGATCGATCAGATCAGCGATCTGATTGTCACTGATAACCCTTTAGCTTGTACTGTCAGTCACTGACAGCGTGACCTAAAGCACTGCGTGGGGTTCAATGGGCCTCGATGCGCTGCCATGACAGCAAGTGTTCAGTTGATGACCCTGCATGTTGTCATGATGCACTTCCTGCCAATGATGCCCGAGCGGTGTCACTGGCAGAATGGGATCATTTGTGCTGTGCAGAGGGAAACTTAAGCATCTCACTGCAAAACACAAGCGATCGCACACTGCAGTGCTAAGGCGCCCTAAGGGGCCCTGTAAACTCAAAGAAAAGTTTAAAAAATTTTTTTTAAAAAGTTTAAAAAATATAAAAAAGCATAAAAGTTGAAATCACCCCCCTTTTACCACATTGAAAAAAAACCTATTTGTGGCAATTCCAAATGTGAATTTTTTTTCAGGCATGCCCAATCTATCAAAATCTAAAATCAATTACGGTAATCAGATCTGTAAACTACGTTACAAGAAAAAAAATGGTCAAACCTAAGTTTTTTGGTCCCCGCAAAATTCAAATAAAATGCAATAACTGGTGATCAAAACATTGCATCTACCTAAAAATGGTACCACTAGAAATATCAGCTCAAGTCACAAAAAATCAGCAGTCACACAGGCCCAGGATCAAAAAAATGAGAACACTACAGATTGTGGAAATTGGCAACAAAAGCGCAATTCTTTTTCTTTAAAAAGTCTGATTTTTTTTTTCATTACTTAGATAAAAGTAATATTATATAGTATTTATGAACTCATACCGACCCGAGGCGTTGTGCTAACACGTCAGTTTTACCATATGGTGTACATCATGAATAAAAAACCCAAAAAACTATTGTGTAATTGCACTATTTTTGCAATTTCACCGCACCTGGCATTTTTTTTTCCTGTACACTAAATGGTAAAATTAATGATGTCATTCTATAGTACAACTTATCCTGCAAAAAACAAGCCCTTATATGTATATATTGATAGAAAAATAGAAAAGTTATGGCACTTGAAAGAAGGGGAGGAAAAAAGGAAAACCGGAAAATGGAAAAATCGCCAAGGGGTGAAGGATTAAGCACAAATATGTGTTAAGCCACCTTTTCGCCATCTGCGTTACTTGCACTCACACAACTTCCCTGCCTCCTCTGGCTCAGGAGTCTCCCAATGCCTACAACGAGAGCCTCGTAAGTCCTATTCTATATCGAAACTGGTGAATGTGACTCAAACCCTGGTCACAGTTTTGGAGCGCCTACCTATGTCAACCATCACACCTGGTACTCTGACAACAACCCAGAGTGAGTCAGACCCACCAATTGCTCAGCACCAATAAAGCCAATGACAGATATTCAAATGGCATTGAACAAGTTCATTGTATTAGTCTCCTTCTTTCTCCACTTTTTCCAGATAGCACTCAGCATTTCACGCTTCCTCACCTGAGGCTCGGACTGAGATCCGACTTCCAGTCAGGCGCTCAAGACAAGGGACATACTCGATAGCTTCATGAGTGCTGTGAAAAGTCTCTGAATGTAAAAGAAATGAACCCCCTTACAACCAGCAGAAGAGTCAGGTGCACCCCCAAATGTTCAATGAGCTGACAAAGAATGGGCACATCCTTAAAGAGGTTTCGGGGGGGTGGGGGGTGGCATGGCTATGGAGGCATGAGGACACACATCATTTCAGTTCCCCAAGCCACCTCAGCATTTAGCCAACTTATCAGTTAATGAGGGCCCTTTTTCTAGACTATGAGCTCCAGGAAGAGCGAGGTGGCAAACAAATGCCAGATCCCAAACACCCTTACCTGCCCAGGGATAATCCAGAATGTCTTATCTCGGTCTCTATCATCTCCTGCCACCCGGGAGAAAACAAAGATGGGCGACAGCTCTCTGTACAGTGCCAAGGTCACAGTGCTATGCACTGCAGGGAAAGCTAAAAGAGGAGGAAACCAGAGCTCCAGCCTGACACCGGACAGTCAGGTGAAACAGCAGAGTGGAGAAATGAGCACAAGAGGATCCTCCTAACAGCAGACAAGATACGTGGAGGCCGCCATGACATCTACCCCTTCGGTGCCCAATCCTTTTGTCTACCTCTAAGGCCGTGCTGCTTCCAGTGATGGCCATAACATGCAGGATGCACAGACAACACATCGGCTCCATGGTGGCCTTTCCTAGATACCCTGATTAGACAAACCTTGTCCCTGGAAAAGTCAGTGGGGACAGGTAGCAGGGCAGTGGAGTGGTGACTTCTCTATGAGGATATTAACATGCAGCATCCATCCTCGCCTGATTCTCCCACCATGCCCACACTGAGCCCCGACAAGTAAGAGAGCCTCGATGGGGTGTTGGGGAGACTGGATGTGATACCAAACCCAGGGCCCTCAACCTCCTGCGCTAAGGTTTACAGGTCTGAGCTTTCAACAATGCACTCTGAGTTACTCAAAGTGGACATACAAGTTCAGGCTCAGGGAACAAAAAATCCTGTCTATTAGGAATAAACTCATATCTCACCAAAAAGAGCTGGACACTCACTCACATAAGCTTCATTTTTTATTTTAGGCCTTAGATGACACTCAGAACCATAGATGGCGGAATAATCTTAAAAAAATGGGGCCTCCCCAAATCTATTGACTTCAGAGACCTCCCATTGGTACTCCAGCACATTTTTAACAAAATCCTGGGAGCCCCCCCCATCCCACCAACAAAGAAATTTAACTTAATAGAGCAGGCCTGCTAACTCGGACCATCCACAAGATGTAATCTGTAGGGTTTACTATTATAAATGGAAATATATATTTAAAAAAACCAAACTGCTGATCTTGTCCATCCTTTCCTCCCTTACAATCCAGAGAAGAGTCTCACGACCACTTCTGTATTTGCTGCAAGCAAATAATTTGCCCTACAGCTGGGGCTTCCCATTCCAACTTCAAGTCAGAAAGGCAGGCAGGGTACACACTGTCCGTTCCCCATAGGACATCAGCTCGTTCACTGCAGCTCTGGACCTTCCTCGAGTCATGATTATGGATTGGCCGTCTTTCCCTTTGGAGATGTCAACTGACCTCTCCCTGCGGAACGCAAGTCGGCAGGGTAGGAGGAAGTGAAAGGAGAGACCCCCCTCCTCGATGAGACTTACACAATCAAAAATTGTTACCTTATTTTTTCTTTGCAGTGCCAACATGCCTTAATAGTTTTAGTAATAGAAGTTTGAATACCTAGTTAATAGCAAAAGGGACTCCTACCTATAAGGAATGAAGAGGTACACAGCGCTATCTAAGGGCCCTTTCACATCAGCGTTTTTTAAAATTCGCGGCAGATGCGGTGAAAAAACCGCATCTGCCACGATTACCGCATACCGGCTGCACTTGCGGCACGGTTGCGGCGTGGTTGCGGTAAACGCCATACAAGGTATAGGCGGACTTGCGGCAGGTGCGGCAAGTGCGGTTTTGCACTTGCGGCAGGTGCGGTCGCGAAAAAAAACGCGGCTGACCGCGGTTTTTTTCGCGGCCGCACCTGCCGCAAGTGCCAAAACCGCACTTGCCGCACCTGCCGCAAGTCCGCCTATACCTTGTATGGCGTTTACCGCAACCGTGCCGCAAGTGCAGCCGGTATGCGGTAATCGCGGCAGATGCGTTTTTTTCACCGCATCTGCCGCGATTTGAAAAAAACGCTGATGTGAAAGAGCCCTAAGGCTGCTTTCACATCAGCGGTTTTTTGAAATCGCGGCAGATGCGGTGAAAAACCTGCACCTGCCGCGATTACCGCATAACCGCTGCACTTGCGGCACAGTTGCAGCAAGCCCCATAGAATGTCTATGCGGGCTTGCGGCAGGTGCGGCAAGTGCGGTATCGGCACTTGCGGCCCCAAAAAAAACGCGTTTTTTTTCACAGCCGCACCTGCCGCAAGTGCCGAAACCGCACTTGCCGCACACTTACCGCAAGCCCCATAGACATTGCATTGCATTGCAAGTGTGCCGCAAGTGCAGCGGTTATGCGGTAATCGCGGCAGATGCGTTTTTTTCACCGCATCTGCCGCAATTTCAAAAAAACGCTGATGTGAAAGTACCCTAAGCATAGTAATGTTGTGCTGATAAATTGCAAACTATGTGAATGCCATTGTACTCATCTTTATTACATCTTCTTTTTAACATATTTATTAGTGACCTTGTAGGGCGCATACAGAGAAGAGTCTCAATATTTGCAGATAACACTAAAATCTGCAGGGTAATCAATTCAGGAGGAGGACAATTTTATATTACAGGAAGATTTATGTAAACTAGAAGCTTGGGCTGATAAATGGCAAATGAGCTTTAATGGGGATAAATGTAAGGTCATGCACTCGGGCAGAGGAAATAAAAGGTATAATTATGTGCTTAATTGTAAAACACTGGGCAAAACTATCACTGAAAAAGACCTGGGTGTATGGGTAGATGATAAACTCACATTTAGTGGCCAGTGTCAGGCAGCTGCTGCAAAGGCAAATAAAATAATGGGATGCATTAAAAGAGGCATAGATGCTCATGAGGAGAACATAATTTTACCTCTATACAAGTCACAAGTCCGACCACACTTAGAAAACTGTGTACAATTCTGGTCTCCGGTGCATAAGAAAGACATAGCTGAACTAGAGCGGGTCCAGAGAAGAGCGACAAAAGTCATTAGAGGACTAAGGGGTCTGCAATACCAAGACAGGTTATTAAACTTGGGGTTATTTAGCTTGGAAAAACGAAGGCTTAGGGGTGATCTTATAATAATGTATAAATATATGAGGGGACAGTACAGAGAACTTTCTAATGATCTCTTTACTCTTAGGCCTAAGACGGGGACAAGGGGGCATCAGCGGCGTATCTAGGGGGTGCAGCCAGATCCTTTGCCCCGGGCGCAACTCAGAGGGGGCGCCAGCGCGGCGCAAAAAGTGTGAAAGAAGGACTGGGCATGGCCGGAGGGATGACGTCACATGAGCAGCCGCAGTGAGGAGACGCTCTACCCGTCATCTCTATGATAAGTGTCCGGGGTGGGCGGGGCTTGTGAGGCCGATATCCGCCATCTTACTGGAGGCAGAAGATCAACTGACGGGAGAGGACGCTCTCAGGTGAGGAGATATAGCCAGAGAGGACAGGGAAAACGGGGGACGGTAATGAGTGTGACACACAGGGATGAGGGGACGGTAATGAGTGTGACACATGGGGGATGAGGGACTGTAATGAGTGTGACACGGGAGATGAGGGGACGGTAATGAGTGTCACACACGGAGGATGAGGAGACGGGAATGAGTGTGAGACACGGGGATGGGGGGACAGGAGTGAGTTGGGGGGGTGGCGCCAAAATAAATCTTTGCCCCGGGTGCTAGAAAACCTAGTTACACCGCTGGGGGCATCCTCTGCATCTGGAGGAAAGAAGGTTTAATCATAATCACTGATGCGGATTCTTTTTTTTTAATCAGATATTTTTTATTAACCAAACAAGAATATTACAAAATATGGACATGTATTGCCCTAAGATTTACATGTTTTCAAAGGTTATCTCCCCCCTCCCCTCCCACTCACCCCCTCTTGCAGACATCAAGTACATAATCTCTTATCTTAGGAGCAGATACCAGCAGATCCAAACATTGTGCTGTCCAATACCACGTATCATATAGCTGGAATAACAGTCCGTCCTCCAAACCATCCCCAGGGATTAACTCCCTCACTCACTCCTCATCTCTACCATGCATTCCATAATTTATCAAACATTGACATAGAGTTTCTCTTATAATAAATACTTTCTTCAAGCCTTATTGTATAGTCCACTTGCGTAATATATTCTGTCCTAGTGGGGGGCTCGGCCCTGATCCAGTTCTTAGCAATCAGCTTTCTAGCCATAAATAAAACTGCCACCTTTTGTGCATTATTAATTTCTTTCACATACCCCAATATACACACCACCGAATTCCGCGGCACCACACATCCATACCTTCCTTCAATCAGACTAAGTACTACTACCCAGAACACTTGCAGTCTCGGACATTCCCACAGCATATGCAAAATACCCGCTCTCAGTCATACATCTCGGACATTCAGAAGTATCTCTCACACCAACCTTATACAGGAATTCAGGGACCTATAAGCTCTATGTATAGTATATAGCTAGAACATTCTTCCCGGTTCACTTAATGACAATTTGGGAATATATTCCAAAATGGACTCCCACACTGTGACATCAAATACACCTATTTCTTCCTCTCATTTTCCTCATGTCCGAATAGGATGTCCTATGGAATCCTTGGATTTCACTGTGTTGAGCGCTTTAGCCAGCTGCCCACAGTGTTTTCCTCGACGGGTCTCCCTGAGATCAGTGAATGCTTTGTGATGTTGGTCTACGAGGCATTGCTCCAACCTAGCCAGAATCCTACTCCACACTGATGAGGGGCAATACCCCAAAACAGCTGTCTGTGGATGGATACCTGGCTTTGGTAATACCCTTGTCATATCCTTAAGCTCGTAACTGAGCAGGATAGTGACTGAAAGGGCCACTTAATATGGTGGTTATGGTGGTCTCCGCAAGGAGTCCACCCCAGGACTATGTCCTTCCCTGGAGGGATATCTGGCTAGTCCCGTGTTTGAGACTCTTAAACGAGGCTCCACGGACTCCATTTGCATATTCAGATCCTATGTATAAAGCACATCGTGGGGAACCTTCGACCCAATCTACCAAAGGTGCCGGCCTCTAATCCCTGTACCAAAGGGGCTCTTTGTATAAAATAGCTTAATATTGCCTGCACTGAGCTTTGTCCCTCTATAGATGCCCAACCTCTAAAATGCTGACTTTGTGATGCCAGGAAATAGATCTATGAATTAGGCACCGCAATCCCTCCTTCCTCTTTTGATCTCTGCTATATTTCTAGTTTTATTCAGGGTTGCCTCCCACCCCATACCAAGTCTCGAAATAGAGAGTTAAGTCGCTGGAATACACCCCAGGGAAGCCACACCGGTGAGTTATGTAACACATATAAAAGTTTTGGCAGAAGCATCATCTTGGACAAATTTGTCCTACCCACCACTGAGAGACGCATTTTACTCCATGATTGAGTTTTCTCGTTCAGTTTAGCTGGGAGAGGGAATACGTTTAATTTCACATATTCCGTTACCAGAAGAAGAACCTGAATACCGAGATATTTGAACTGTTCAACAACTTTTAGTCCAGTACATCCCAACTCTCTCACTTACTCCACCCCTCTACAATCTACAGTCATAAGATTAGATTTATTCCAATTTATTCTAAGCCCGGACATTGTCCCAAACCGATCAATAATAGACACCGCCTGATTTAATGACTCCCACAGATCCTGAAGGAACAACAATACATCATGGCATAAAGTGCAATCTTTTCCTCCACCGAGCCAAATTTAAATCCTTTAACATTGTTGCCCTCCGAATATGTGCGGCAAGTGCTTCAATCGCAAGAGCAAACAATAAAGGAGAGAGGGGGCAACCCTGCCGGGTCCCTCTAGTAAGGTTAAACACCTTTATTCGTGCCCTCAGGGAGGAATAAAGCAACTTTATCCAGGAGACAAAAATTGGCCCAAAGCCCATCTCCCTAAGCACCATCCGTAAATAGTCCCACTTCACACTGTCAAACGCTTTGTGTGTGTCTAAGGATGCCACCACCCTACTTTTGGCATTACCAACGCAGATTCTTTACTATAAGAGCAGTGAGACTATGGAACTCTCTGCCACATGATGTTGTAGTGAGTGACTCGCTACTAACATTTAAGAAGGGCCTGGATGCCTTTCTTGAAAATTATAATATTACCAGTTATACATACTAGATTCTTTGATAGGGCGTTGATCCAGGGAATTAGTCTGATTGCCGTATCTGGAGTCAGGAAGGAATTTTTTTCCCCAATGTGGAGCTTAGTGTTGCCACATGGGGTTTTTTTTGCCTTCCTCTGGATCAACATGTTAGACCATGGGTTGAACTAGATGGACTTAAAGTCTTCCTTCAACCTTAAAAACTATGTTACATATGACAAGAACATATCATTTGTACAGCTGCATCCCAGCAAGCAGCTGCAAATCTGGCAGTGTTAATTCCAAGACTACCTGAATGTCCCAGTAAACATAGGAGAAGAAGTTTGGTTCCAGATCTAGCGCCCACCCATGCGTTTAGGGATAGACAAATATGGATTGTGCTCCTTGATGTGTCAGAAACACACTATTTATGTTAAAAACAACAAATTAATACTAACAATTAAAACTACATAAAACTGTTACTATACAACACATGTCGGCAATAACTGCCTTCCTCAGGGCACTAGATCTGGAAGCAAACCTATTCTAATACCTGGTTAATGTTATGCTGAGATTTAAATATTCTGTCATTACCGGGTTACCTCAAAGCCCTCTGCATGTCACTGCTAGGCTAGGCTTGGGGAGGTACTGATGACCCTGATGGCTTGGTGAGACTGCTGGGGTTGGATGGGGGGGGCACGGACCACAGCTGGCCTGCCCTTTATTCCAGAGTATGCAGGCAGGAAGCAAGTTGTCACACATATAGGGCAGTTCATAATAAGCTGGGCGTGGGGCAGGAAGCCCCTCCATAGAAATTACTTCGCCTGCTTGGGAACACACGTCTCTTCTGCTGAGATCCTGAATATAATCCCCACACTGAAAGGAAAGGGTAACTCCTCAGTTTCTTCTTCTTACTCTAACTCCTTTTTAACCTCTTTCTTCCTGTCTCCTATAGTCTGGACACCACACACCACCCAACCTGGGAGAGCTTATCAATATAGCATAATTCCTGTACCTCTTTCATCTCTGCCTTCTTATCTTGTTTTCTTTTATCTTTCTCCTTCCATTCCTTAGTGTATTTGTTGATACACTGGGCCCCACTTAACTGTGCGGTGGCAGCGGACTGGCACAACCCTATATCCTCCTGCATACCACCTTCTACTAACCCCATTCCCTTAGATTGTGATGTTCCCCCCAGAAATAATTACCTTTTTGTTGTTCAAATCAAGTTTTTTTCGCGGCCGCACCTGCCGCAAGTGCAAAACCGCACTTGCCGCACCTGCCGCAAGTCCGCCTATACTTTGCATGGCAAAAACCGCAACCGCGCCGCAAGTGCAGCCGGTATGCGGTAATCGCGGCAGATGCGGTTTTTTCACCGCATCTGCCGCGATTTTCAAAAAAACGCTGATGTGAAAGGGCCCTAAGGTAGTAAACCATCCAAAGGATCAAATTATAACACAAAATACCATATTTTTCGGACTATAAGATGCACTTTTTTCCCCCAAATGTAGGGGGAAAGTGGGGGCGGGGGTGCATCTTATAGTCTAGATATAAGGTTGCGGGGCTGTGCTGGGGAAAGCAGCAGCTTTGGAGCGGTGACTGGAGTCTGGAGCCAGACTGCAGAGACAGCTGATGATCACGCGGGTCCACTCATGCTAAAGTAATATTCACTGCATCACCCTGTCCATCACCTCTCAGCACCTAGTGGTGGGCAGGGGAACGTCACATATTACATTAGACTAATGAACAGGTCCACGTGATCACCGACTGCATCTGCAGCCACGGGAGATCACAAGTGCGGATATTCACTACTTCTCATGCACCATCATTGGCACTGGGAGCAGGGAATATCCCAGCAATGAATGATCATAGTCACCACTGATCGCTCCCTGCATCACAATCTTTCCCCTGTCTGTGCCAGCATCTGATCATGCGAGTGGTGCAAGACAGTGGCATCATCGCTGCGCTCACTGCTCACATGATCAGATGCCCGGGACAAGACAGGAGGACCTTACGGTGCTGCCGGTGGAGCGATGGAAGGCATGATCATTTTTTTTCTTTAAGTGTGCGCCGGGATGGGGGGCCATATCCAGTATGGAAGATCATAAACTAGGATGGGGGATCATATCCAGGATGGGGCATTATAAACCAGGATTGAGGGCCATATACAGGATGGAGAATCATAAATCAGTATTGAGGGCCATATCCAGGATGGGGGATCATATCCAGGATGCGGGATCATAAACCAGGATGGGGGATCATAAACCAGGATGGGGAACTATATCCTGGACGGAGAGGGGGCTGCATATCAGGATGGAGGGCCATATCCAGGATGGGGGATCATAAACCAGGATAGGCGACATACATTACCTGAAAGGGGCACAGTATGGGGACATTACCCCCAAAACAGTGTTAGCAGCCATTCTTCCCCCACAACAGCACATCATAACCACGTTTTTTGCTTAATTTTTCCCCCCTATTTTCCTCCTCTAAAATTTGGGTGCGTCTTATAGTCCAAAAAATAAACTAAGCTACCAGAACATTTCCTATTTAACTCTATTGCTGTTATATGCTTTAAAATAGTATTTTTGGATGTTGGAATAAAGGAACTATATTTTATACAAAAAGTCAGATATAAAACATTTGTAAATGGCGATTTTAGTGAAGATAGGTTTTATTCTGAAAAAGCAGAAAAAAAAGTACATTTACCTTCAAATTTTCAAGTAAAGCTTGTGCGTCACCCTCAGAGACATCAGACTCCTGTATGGAGATTACATAACACAAATAATATAAATATATGATGTTCATCATCTTGGAGCAGTACGAAAGAACATACTGGTACTTTCTCTCCTTGAGAATTGATCAAGGGGTCCTAACCTCCTTGACATTTATGTTTTTATTACTAGGCTGGCTAGTTAGGACAAGTAAATAAGGGATTTGAACCAGGGACACAAAAACACATAAAAAGGAATTAAGCAGCAAATCAAAAGGAACCTGTCAGCTACTTTATGCCACCAAACCCATCATTACCTGTCCCTGCAGCTTCCTACTACATCACTAATCATCCCTGTCTGACCTAAATGTGAAGTACACTGGTTGAAAAAACACTTATTATAACACACGTTTTCCCCCCAGTTATGAGGCTTTGTCTAGACGTGTGGGCGTTCTCTTCGGGTCCATTCCACCCTCCCTCACTCGGTGGTTATCAGGGGGCGTGATAACCTAATTTCCGAGGGCATGTGAACACATTTATTCTTCTACTAGATGGCGGCCCGATTCTAAAGAATTGGGTATTCTAGCCTATGGTTAGCAGGGTATACGGGGCTCAGTGGTTAGCAGACTATACAGCGGCTCAGTGGTTAGCAGAGTATACGGAGGCTCAGTGGCTCGTAGTCTGCCTCAGGGCAGAGTGCAGTGGTCAGGGGCAGAGTGCAGTGGTCAGGGGCAGAGTGCAGTGGTCAGGGGCAGAGTGCAGTGGTCAGGGGCAGACTACAGTGGTCAGGGGCCCGATGCAATAGCATCAGGAGCGCGGTGAAATCAATTGTGTGTATACAGGTGGCTCTGTGGGTAGCAGAGTATACAGGCGGCTGTGTGGGTAGCAGAGTATACAGGCGGCTCTGTGGGTAGCAGAGTATACAGGCGGCTCTGTGGGTAGCAGATTATACAGGCGACTCTGTGGGTAGCAGATTATACAGGCGGCTCTGTGGGTAGCAGAGTATACAGGCGGCTCTGTGGGTAGCAGAGTATACAGGCGGCTCTGTGGGTAGCAGAGTATACAGGCGGCTCTGTGGGTAGCAGAGTATACAGGCGGCTCTGTGGGTAGCAGAGTATACAGGCGGCTCTGTGGGTAGCAGAGTATACAGGCGGCTCTGTGGGTAGCAGATTATACAGGCGGCTCTGTGGGTAGCAGATTATACAGGCGGCTCTGTGGGTAGCAGATTATACAGGCGGCTCTGTGGGTAGCAGAGTATACAGGCGGCTCTGTGGGTAGCAGAGTATAGAGACGGCTCTGTGGGTAGCAGAGTATACAGGCGGCTCTGTGGGTAGCAGAGTATACAGGCGGCTCTGTGGGTAGCAGAGTATACAGGCGGCTCTGTGGGTAGCAGAGTATAGAGGCGGCTCTGTGGGTAGCAGAGTATAGAGGCGGCTCTGTGGGTAGCAGAGTATAGAGGCGGCTCTGTGGGTAGCAGAGTATACAGGCGGCTCTGTGGGTAGTAGAGTATAGAGGCGGCTCTGTGGATAGCAGAGTATGAAGTGGCGGGAGGCTGGAGGGGTGAGGAGAGGTTCGGCTGGAGGGGTGAGGAGAGGTTCGGCTGGAGGGTGAGGAGAGGTGGCGCTGGAGGGTTGAGGAGAGGTGGCGCTGGAGGGGTGAGGAGAGGTCCGGCTGGAGGGGTGAGGAGAGGTCCGGCTGGAGGGGTGAGGAGAGGTGGCGCTGGAGGGGAGAGGAGAGGTGGCACTGGAGGGGTGAGGAGAGGTGGCGCTGGAGGGGTGTGGGAGGTCCGGCAGGAGGGGTGAGGAGAGGTGGCGCTGGAGGGGTGAGGAGAGAAGGCACTGGAGGGGTGAGGAGAGGTGGCGCTGGAGGGTGAGGGAGGTCCGGCAGGAGGGGTGAGGAGAGGTGGCGCTGGAGGGGTGAGGAGAGGTGGCGCTGGAGGGGAGAGGAGAGGTGGCGCTGGAGGGGAGAGGAGAGGTGCGCCTGGAGGGGTGAGGAGAGGTGGCGCTGGAGGGGTGAGGAGAGGTGGCGCTGGAGGGGTGAGGAGAGGTGCGGCTGGAGGGGTGAGGAGAGGTGGCGCTTGAGGGGTGAGGAGAGGTGGCGCTGGAGGGGTGAGGAGAGGTGCGGCTGGAGGGGTGAGGAGTGGTGGCGCTGGAGGGGTGAGGAGAGGTGGCGCTGGAGGGGTGAGGAGAGGTGGCGCTGGAGGGGTGAAGAGAGAGGAGGCTGGAGCGGTGACACCACCGCTCGGCACACCTCTCCTCCTCCAGGCTGCACACCAGCTGGCTGCGTATCCCCGGGGCCACTTGGCCTCCTGCTCGGCGTCCGGCACAGGGCTGACCCCCGGAGGCTCGGCCCAGTCCAGGAGCTGAGGCCGGTCCGTGCGGCCGCCATTCCGCTGAGAGGAGTCAGCAGCCCCGGGCGCCGGAAGTTAGGGGGAGGAGCCTGCACCTGTGAAAGCGGCTGGAGCGAGCGCGAGGCACCCAGGAGACGACCGGCATTAGCCGGTCATCTCCCGAAGTGGTGTGTGGCGGGCCATGATGAGTGTGTGTTTTGGGCAGTGTAGGGGCGGCCGTAAGCGTGGCGGGGCTGCCTGAGTCCCGCTCCGCTTAGGGCCGCCATGTTGGTCCACCCTGGACGGGTGCAGCACTGTGGCGACGTCACTTTGGCCATGACAAAGTGACAGAAGTCCTGGCCAAAGTGACGGAAGTGAGCCTTCGGGTTTTATATATTAGATGTTGTCACTTGTATGTCGTCTAAGTCTGAGGACGAGTCAGAAAAACTGACAGGTGGCCTTTACAGTACAGTTCTGGGGATAAGGTGGAGATCACTTATTCATTTATTTCCTTTGCAGTCAAGGTAAATTATCCTTCATTACTTCAGTGGGGAACATATGCCCTATGTTACTTCCAAGATCTTAATGAGGAATTTAAGTATACAACACTATAACCTCCCCTCTGGATGGAAGATAAGGATCGGTGTTGGTTGGTACATCCACCGATCAACAGAACGATCTTCCCTGGTCACCAGACCATGGCAATGCCACTACAGACAACAACAGACCGTCAAAGGGTATACCTGGAACGGTTTGTTGGAAGAAAAAAAAAAAAAAGGGAGAATTTTGTGTACTCACCGTAAATTCCTTTTCTCTTAGCCTCTAATTGGGGGACACAGGACGATGGGTTATGCTATTCTGCCACTAGGTAGCGACACTAGGCAAATAAAAGACAAGCACAGTGGCTCCTCCCTGCAGTATATAACCCCCTGACTGGCACAGTTCAGCCAGTTTTGTGCTAAAGAAGTAGGAGGAAAACTACATAAGCCGATAAGGCAACCAGAAACTGAAGAAGAAAAAACACCAACTCAATAAGGCCAACAGTCCCAGGGAGGGTGCTGTGTCCCCCAATTAGAGGCTAAGAGAAAAGAAATTTACGGTGAGTACACAAAATTCTCCTTTTCTCCTTTGCCTCATTGGGGGACACAGGACGATGGGACGTCCTAAAGCAGTCTCTGGGTGGGAAAAAAATATCCCAAGCTGAAAAACACAGTCTACAGGCTAGCAGCCAATGCCTGCAGGATGCGTCTACCCAGACTCACATCTGCCGAAGCCTGAGTATGTACACGATAATGTTTCGCAAAGGTGTGCAGACTGGACCAGGTAGCCGCCTTGCACACCTGCTCAGCTGTAGCCTGGTGCCGGATAGCCCAGGAAGCACCCACCGCCCGAGTGGAGTGAGCACGCAAACCTGATGGAATGGGCAAGTTGTGAAAAGAGTATGCTTCCTGAATGGTAAGCTTAATCAACCTGGCGAGCATAGCTTTTGACACGGCTATCCCCTTACGATGGCCCTCAGGAAGAACGAAAAGTGTGTCAGACTTCCTAAAAGGCGCTGTCCGAGACACGTAAAACCGGAGAGACCGGACCAGATCCAAAGTGTGCAAAGCCTTTTCAAAACGATGCACAGGGGCCGGACAGAAAGATGGAAGAATAATGTGTTCATTCAAATGAAAAGTGGATACCATCTTAGGAAGGAAGGACGGTACCGGCCGCAACACCACCTTGTCCTGGTGAAAAGAGAGAAACAGCACCATACATGAGAGCGCTGCCAGCTCAGATACTCTTTGAATGGAAGGGATCGCCACCAGGATAACCACCTTCTGAGAAAGAAGGCACAATGAAACCTCCCTGAGAGGTTCAAAAGGCGATTTCTGGAAACTCTCCAGAAGCGGATTCAAATCCCAGGCCACCAAGGGCCTCCTATACGGTGGAGCTATACGAGAGACACCCTGCAAAAAAGTACGGACCTGAGGTTTTGAAGCCAATCGGCGCTTTAAAGTACTGATAACACTGAGACTTGTCCCTTAAGAGAACTCAAGGAAAGTCCCTTGTCCAACCCCGATTGGAGAAACTCCAGAACCGCTGGAGCGAGAAATGCAAAGGAGGAACCTGCACTGACTCACACCGGGCGAAAAATGCCTTCCAAGTCCTGTGATATATCCGGGCGGAGACAGGTTTTTTCACACACGCCATAGTGTGTGCAACGCTTTCCAAGAACCCCGCCTGAGTTAGAATTCTGGTCTCAAGGGCCACGCCATCAAACGAAGAGCCCCGAAGTTCTGATGCCAAATCGGACCTTGTGAAAGAAAATCCGGACGGACCGGCAACTGCCAGGGGACGTCTGCGGCGAGTTGAATGAGTTCGGCATACCACGACCTCCTGGGCCAATTCGGGGCGATTAATATCACCGCCACTCTCTCCGTTCTGATTTTCTGGACCACTCTGGGAAGGAGGGCCAGGGGTAGAAAAACGTACGGGAGACGAAACTGCGTCCAGTCCTGAACCAGGGCATCTGCTCCCTGAGCCCTGGGATCGCGGGATCGAGAAAAGAAGTTGGGAACCTGGGAATTCATCTGTGACGCCATGAGATCCACATCTGGAGTCCCGAAGTGCATGCATATCTGAGAGAAGGCATCTGGGTGAAGAGCCCATTCCCCCGACGCAAGCCCCTGACGGATGAGATAATCTGCCGCCCAGTTCTCGACTCCCAGGATGTGCACTGCCGACAGTACAGCTCCCGAAGATTTGGCCCAATGGAGAATTGGTTCCACTTCCTGCATCGCTGCTCTGCTGCGCGTCCCGCCCTGATGGCTAACATAAGCCACCGCCGTGGCCTTGTCCGATTGGATGCGAATGTGGCAACCCATCAGGAGATGATGGAAGCTCCTCAATGCCAGGTAAATGGCCCAAATCTCCTAAAGATTTATAGGCAGGGAGGACTCCGCTGAGGTCCACCGACCCTGAGCCATGTGACTCTGGAACACCGCCCCCCAGCCGAGGAGACTGGCATCGGTGGTCTGAACATTCCACCGAACCGGTAGGAAGGATCTCCCCCGAGAGAGAGATGACGGGACCAACCACCAACGAAGAGATTGTCTCGTTGCTGCTGACGGGCGAAATGACCAGTGAAGGGTAAACGGCTGCGATTCCAGGCCGATAACAGATCCAGTTGTAAGGGATGGAGATGCAATTGAGAGAATGGCACTGCCTCCATCGCTGCCACCATCTTCCCCAAGACGCGCATTGCAAGTCGAAGAGAATGCGGAAGAGGGCCCAGAAGTGTGCGGACCGCACAACGCAGAGAATGAACCTTGTCCTGGGGGAGAAGTACCAGTCCCTGGGATGTGTCCAGGATCATCCCCAGAAACGTTAGTTTTTGGTTCGGAACTGGGGAGGATTTCGGCATATTGAGAATCCAACCCAGCCGTGAGAGCATGTCCATCATGATACGAACACTGTCCTCGCAGTCCCTGAATGACTGACCCTTGACCAAAAGGTCGTCTAGGTAAAGGAGAATTGCCACCCCCCGTCCGTGAAGAATGGTCATGACCGTGGCCAAGACCTTGATAAACACACGTGGAGCAGTTGCCAACCTGAAGGGGAGAGCTACAAACTGATAATGATCCTTGCCCACTGCGAAACACAGAAACCTCTGATGAGGGCCAGATATCGGGATGTGCAGATAAGCGTCCCTGATATCTATAGAGGCGAGGAACTCCCCCTTCTGCATGGACGCAATGAAGGACCGGAGAGATTCCATCCGGAAATGTCGAATTCACACTAATCTGTTTAGACGTTTCAAATCCAGAATAGGACAGAAAGAAACCGCTCGGCCAGAGGCACTGGTACAATGACTCCTGCCCGATGCAGAGAGTCGACTGCTTGGAAGAAAGCGTGCGCCTTCTCCGGCAATCTTGAGGGGAGGGAAAGAACAAATCTTCTGGGAGGGCGAGTATGAAACTCTATGTTGTATCCGGAAGACAGCAATTCCTGAACCCACTGATCGTCTGTAGCAGCGAGCCAGGCATGCCGAAAGCAGGAAAGTCGGCCGCCCACCTCGGAGGTGTCTTCCGGAGGTGCCGAGTCATGAAGAGGAGAACCTCTGAGACCCAGATTCCTTGGATTTGGGCTGTTTATTCCGGGACTGCCAGGTAGAACCCGATTTATTGGGAGTTTGGAAACCCCTATCTGTGCGCGGCGTCCGATTCTGGTGAGGCAGACAGGAAACCGACCACCCAGACGAGTTCCGACCGGAATCTCGCCTGCTGACCCTTGGTGAACCTACGTTTAGGTTTCTGTTGGGGAAGCGAGGTGCTTTTACCCCCCATGGCGTCTGAGATCATCTTATCCAGCTTTTCCCCGATTAAACAATCACCTACATATGGCATGCCGGTGAGGGACGTTTTGGATGCCGAATCCGCCTTCCACTCCTGAAGCCAGAGGGCCCGACGTATTGCAATATAATTGGAAGCTGCCACTGCAGTACAATTAGCTGCATCAAGAGAAGAGAGAACTAGGAACTCCCCAGCCACAGAAATCTGAGCCGCTAAATCTAATAACTCCGGATCTGCCTCCTGATGACGTAAGGTCGAGGGTAAATCCCCAGCCCAGGTCATAATAGCCTTCGCCACCCACATAGAGGCGAAGGAAGGGGAAAAAGATGCCCCTGAAGCTTCGAACACCGACTTAGCCAGCTGTTCCAGCTGACGATCAGTAGTATCCTTGATGGAAGCACCATCAGGGAGGGAAAGAAGAGTCTTAGAAGCTAAACGGGACACCGGAGGGTCCACGGTCGGAGAGTCCGACCAGGCTTTTGCCACAGTTGGCAAAAAAGGGTAACGGGCTGCTATCGCCTTATGATTACCGAACCTCCTATCCGGATGAGCCCAGTGCTTCTGTAAGACTTCCTGCATCTCTGAATGATCAGAAAAAAACCTTCTGAGGTCTCTTAGGCTGGGGTCACACACACAGATATCTGGGCAGATATTGTTCACAGATCTCTGGTTGCAGTGAAATCATGGACAGATTGCTCCATTTGTACACAGCCACAAAATGGAACCATGTGTCCATGATTTCACTGCAACCAGAGATCTGTGAACAATATCTGCACAAATATCTGTGTGTGTGAACCCCAGCCTTAGGCCTCTTGAATGAGATCACATGATCCGAGGAGGACACCGGAGCCAGATCTGCCACCGACAGAGCCTGATTAACGGCCGACACCAGGTTGTCCACCATGGCGAGAGTATCAGAGGAAGTGAAGTCAAAGGATTCACCCTGATCCAGATCCACCTCAGATTCATGAAGCTCACCAGAGGATTGATATTCACGAGACCTACTCCGCGCAGGAAAGGTCATGGAGCCCTGAGATGGGGCCGAGGAAGAGCCCGTCCGGGATCTCTTCCTACCTGACTGACCAAGGGGAAGAGGGGTACTAGAATGAGACTCCTCATGGTCAGAACCCTCCTCCAATTGGACCTGCTGGTCCGAGGACAATGGACGTGGTTGTACCACCGGGAGCAGTGTCTCGGAGAGCTGCTGTATAGCCTAGCTCATGGATTGTGACAGAGTAACTGTCCATTCCGGTGTAGCAGGTCTGTTAACAGACACCTCTACTTCAGTGGGTGCCTGACCTGAGTCAGAGACACTAGACTGAGGGGGGTCAGAGGCACAGGCCTGGCAGAGCGGGGTCGAGGATCCGCAGGGCAGCGCAGCCTTACATGCTGTGCAAAAAGCATAATAAACATGAAATGCCTTAGGTGCCTTCTTGCCCTTGTTGCCAGGCATCATGCAACTTTCCTCCCCTGCTGCACCCAGAAATACACACTACAGTGTAGGGGCAAGTAATATTGGGGCAGGAGCTGCTGCGCTGCTAAACCACCGCCGCTTAGGGCTATTGCAGTGTCAAAATACCTATGCGCCCAGTTCATCTGAGAGGCTAGAAGCGAAGGCGCCCAGTCCTGTGTCCCCCTGGTGTCCTGTGCTGCTGCAGTGGCGTCTGAAGTGAAGGAATGGCGCCAAAAGAGCGGTGTGGGAGTGGGAAATGAAGCCACGCCCCCTCCCATGATGCCTGTCGCAGCTTAATACAATTGGTCAGAGACGAAAGGCCGGGGCGGTCCGGAAGGAGCGCATCATCACTGGAGGAGGGGACCATCCAGAGCAGGCCAAAGCCGGGGCCTAAATTAATATCGCCGGCACCTGTCAGGAGGGGTCCGGCGCGGAGCGCACCGAAAAACGCCGAAATAGCACAGGACACTCCAGGGACACGCAGCGCTGCCTCATACCTGAATGGCTCTCATCCTTCAACTCTCCAAGGGGCAGTAGAGCGAACCAGTCATCCCATGTAGCTGGATCCATCTTCATAGCTGCTGCGGCCAGTAAAAAAGCTGGTGGCCCAGGGGATACCTCATACAACCCAGAGTCTCAACTGTGGGGTCTCGGGAGGGATGCTGCAGGAGCCGGCCATCGACCTGCCACCCAGAGTCCCATCTGTGGGGTCTGGGAGGGATGCTGCAGGAGCCTGCCATCACTGTAACACAGAGCCCCAACTGTGGGGTCCGTGAAGGGACGGTGCAGCGGTCCGATAATATCAGCTACAACCCAGAATCCCCAACTGAGGGTTCTGGGGAGCAGTACCACAAAAATAGTTAAAAATAACTAACTAACAAAACAAACAGTGTCTTGCTTCCTAAGACACTAAGCAAAAAACTGGCTGAACTGTGCCAGTCAGGGGGTTATACACTGCAGGGAGGAGCCACTGTGCTTCTCTTTTATTTGCCTAGTGTCGCCTCCTAGTGGCAGAATAATGTAGCCCATCGTCCTGTGTCCCCAAATGAGGCGAAGGAGAAAGTTTGTTTTTTTAAAACACAATGGACCTGAAAAGGGTTTTTGTTTTTTTTTATTTGGAAAATTGCTTTACTCAAAAATACAAAACACACTTAAAAGAAAAGGTGAGGTAACAGTAGGCAGAATTAGGATAAATCCATTTCCTGATATAGTTAAAAATATACCGTATTTTTCACTTTATAAGACGCACCGGATTATAAAATGCACCCCAAGTTTGGTGAAGGAAAAGAGAAAAAAATTTTTTTTTAATGTTAAATGGGGTCCGTCTTATAATGCCAGTGTCTATCTTACAATCAGTATATATGTCCGCCATCATGCTATATATGTCCTCCATCCTGGTATATATGCCCCCCTCATCCTTGTATATATGTCTCTCTTCCTGGTATATATGTGTCCCCATCCTGGAATATATGATCCCCCATCCTGGCATATATATGGTCCCTCATCCTGTATATATGGTCCCCCATCCTGTATATAAACCCCTCATTCCGTATATTGTCCATCATCCTGCATATATGGTCCCCCATCCTGGTATATATAGTCCCCCGTCCTTTATATATGGTCCCCCCATCCTGTATATATGTCCCCTTCCCATCCTGTATATATGGTCTTCCATCTTTTTTACATGGCCCCCATCCTGGTGTATATATATCCTCCCACCCCCCGGACCCAACATGGCTTACTGAGTGGTGTTGAAGAGCTGGGGTGCCAGAGGCAGGTCTCAGAGGGTGGAGGCACAGCTGCAGGACCAGAGCTGCGGGTGGGTGTAGTGGTGGCGCCATGTGGTGGGCATTGCCATGTTCTATGTGCCTGGCTGCATTCATTAACTAGGTGCAGCTGGTTGCTAGAGTTTGAGACTTCTAGAAAAAGGCCGTGGATACCCTCTAGCAACCAGCTGCACCTTGATAATGAATGCAGCGGCGGCGCCCTCTGCACAGTGCCGCCGCTACCCCCCCCCCCCCCTCCACAACTGTGCTCCCTTCCTCCGAAACCTGCCTCCTGCACACTTGCTCCACGCCCCATTCCCCCCCAGTAAGATTTTTTTTTTTTTTAAAGATTCAGATTTGAAGACGCACCCACATTTCCATAAGTGCGTCTTCAAATCCGAAAAATACAGAAATATAATATTTATTCATTTATGTAGCGCAATTAATTTCATAGCACTTTAAATGCTTTTGCAACACTGTCCTCATTGGGGCTCACAATCTAATAATTCAGAAATGATAATTACCTCTTCTGCTTCTTTGGCAAGTTGACTGTAGAAGTCATCATCAAATAGTGACCTGATTCAAAGAACATAAAAAAGTATTCAGACATTATAAGATTTTTTATAAATTACTGTGTTCTAATAATTAACTGTAAGTTACCCTAATGAGCGCACCATTACCGTTCCTGTCATCGGCTTTCAAGGGCGAGTTACCATGGAGATAATTACTATCAGAAGGGTCTAGTGGACATTTATTCTTCTCTTTCTAATAAAATAAACCCTCAGACCTACTTGATCTGAACTTAGCCATCTCCTGGATGACCCTGGGATTTATAGAAAATATGTCATCCCGCCCAGCATTGAACATAACAGCTGCGCCAACTTCAGAGGAGAGCCGGCCGGTTTACAAAATAACCAAAAACATGAGCAAGAGAATAAGTTGGTGTACATGCAATAGGAGTACGTTCACACTATGGCCATTTCACACACAAAACCTAAAAAACAAAAATAAATGAGCATATACCTAATAATAAAGTAAATAAGTACATAATAGCACCACATTTAAATAACAAAGGTACTTAGTGAACAATGTACAATCAAAAAGTGTAAAAGCCACCCCACCGTCACAAGGTGTACCCATCAGGATTGTCCTGCTAGTATTAAAACCTTACGGTGCGTGAGTGACATCAATGTGAATATACAGAATATCAAGTAAACAAAGGTGAAAATATAGGCTGCACATCTAAATGTTACATTTTCCTCTCGCCAGGACAGTGTGGAGCCCACTGGGACGGGGTACTCTGTGCCGGACCGGGGTGCTGCTGGGGGATGTGACGGCGGTCCTGGTCCGGACCGTGTCCCGGACCCGCACAATAAAATGGGGGTTATTTACAGGGGATTTGTCAGTCGTGACGCCACCCACTATATGCGGCCAGTGATGGGGCTGCAGCTGCTGCAGAACCTCCGGGGATGATGGGATAGCAGCTTGGATGAAATAGTTCCAGTGGGTAGAACTGAGTTCCCCGGGGCAGTGATGATGGTAGTAGTGAAAGTCTGTGATGGTGGTTATTAATGCTGCAAGAGCGTAGGGGTAGCAGTAGAGATGATGAAAGTAGAGGCAATAGCAGTTTATGAGGGAAAATGGGGCTTCAGCACAAGGATCACACACGCTCACGGTTTCTGTAGTTTTCCAAGTCTTTACTTGCAGATGGTAAAAGCAGGTTATTGTCCACGGAGTCTGTACCGGGTCCTTGGCTTCCTACTTATGCGCTGTGTGTGGCCCTGCTGCCGCTTGTAGCTGAACTGCTGGCCCTGTCTCTTCCCACGGGTACCAATCTGCTGGGCAACTTGAGTCCTCTGTGTCACTGACCCCTCCGTGTTGCTTTGCTATGGTACAGTGAAGATGGTGGACCTTCACTATCCCGGTGTTTACTGTCCTGTCTGTCTCAGGCACAGTCTCGGATCCGGTATCCGTCTTAAGCGCCTCTCCGGGTTAAGTTTAGGATAACTTCTTATCCTGGGGATGTTCCTCTGTTCCTCTGTCTCCTCTCCTCAGACCTCTCAGGACCTCCACTTCTACTTGACTCTGCTCCTGACTCAACTAACTCCAAACTGACTAACTGTCACTGTCACTCTGAGGTAAACAACTTTAGCTCCTCCCACTGGTGCAGGTGCCACCTAAGCTCCTCCCACTTTCTAGTGTAGTGTTGTGTGGGGAGTAAACCTGTGTTGATGTTTCTGTGGCACCTTAACCCTTGGGGTGTCACAACAGCACCCACTGAGAGAGGAGATCCACCCACAAGGACAGGAAACCTACAAATAAAAAGGGGTGGTCCCCCTCGCCTTCTCACTCATCGGTTTCCTGTCCTTATGGGGAACCCACAGTGTACCTGAGGCCTGAAGCTTCTGTGCGGTGCCTAAGGGGACGGCAAAATCCAGGTTTTCAGCAGCTCAGTTTCCCTCCTCCGCTGGTAGGATGGCACAACTCATGGTCCGGGTGGTGCTGCCATGGGTCGTGTGGGCGCAGCATGAGGATCCCTTGTGCTCATCTCTAGGCGCAGGTCGGGCTGTGGCATGGAGAATCGGCCGTCCTGCGCCTTTGTACAGGCCGGCTTCTGGGATTACAGTGTGCATGCGTGTCGGCCTGATGACGCCCTTGTTGAACCAGAAGTGTGGATTCTACTTCCGGGGGACTGGGGAGGATGTATCAATGGAGGGAATGTATGAATAGCAGCGGCTCAGACAGTGTAATTTGCCCATCATGTCTTCCCCCAAGAATGCAGAGGAGCACCCCGGATTTGCTAGGTAGCATGTCAGTGGTAGTATTAGCAGTGGCAGCATCAGCAGGAGAGCCACCAAAGAAGTCCATCTTAGCAAAGAGGAATCCACTCACTCTCTCTATCTCTCTCCTGTATGCCTAGGGAAAAAAAAAGTTGGCAAAAAACAAACATAAGGAGTGTGCACTGTGTGTGCAGCCTCTGCCGGATGACTATAGAAAACATCTGTGCCAGTCATGTATCACTCAGACCCTGGATGAGGAAGCTCCCGTCCGCACTGCTGACCTCAAAACCGTCATACAGGATGAGATCAGGAATTCCCTTAGACAAATTCAACAGCCTAGTCTGCCCACGCCAGTACAGGTCGTGCATCATTCTAGATGTAAGTCTGACAGTGAATCTCAGAAAGAGGCATTAGTGAACACTTCCCATTCAGGTTCCTCGTCAGATGATGAAAGTGGTTCATGTATTCCCATACAAGAAGTTGATGCTTTGGTGAAATCAGTCCGTACCGCCATGGGCATCACAGACAGTAAGGAAGCGAAAACAGCTCAGGAAGTAATGTTTGCAGGTTTATCCCAGAAAAAGCATTGTTCCTTCCCAGTTATTGATGCCATCAAAGACCTGGTCAAAAGAGAATAGGAAAAACAAGAGTCTAGGGGATTCTTGCCTTCCTCTTCTAAGAGGAAATATCCTTTCGATGATTCCCAATTGCTTGAATGGACTAAGATTCCATGCGGTGGCCACATCATCTAAAAGGAATGTATTGCCACTAGAGGACGGATAAGGACCCGTCGGACTGAAAAGCTGAAACTCTGCTTAAGAGAAGCTGGGAATCTTCTATAGGAGCCTTTAGACCTGTTATAGCCTGTACGTGTGTGGCACGATCTCAGTTAGTATGGCTTGACCAATTAGAAGAGCAGATTAGGTCAGGAATACCAAGGGACAGATTGCTGGCGGCAATTCCTCAAATCCAGAATGGATCAGCATACATAGCGGATGCATCTGCTGATTCCCTTAAGACTGGCAGCCAGGTCCGCAGGTCTAACGTAGTCCGTCGGTACTTGTGGTTAAAAGAGTGGAAGGGGGACGCGCATGCTAAAAGCAAACTGTGTGCCATACTGTGCCAGGGTGAGCACTTCTTCGGCCCTGTGCTAGATGACATATTAACAAAAGCAGGTGATGTTAAAAATGTTTCCCTAAACCTACTATTCCCAATTATAGGAGAACTTTCAGGAAGCGACCTTTTTCCCGTCAGAAGTCGGACTCCAGACGGGAACCATCAGGGAAGAAGGAAAAAGGTGCCTACTAAGGGGGGGTCCCTCCGCCTCTAAGCAAAAATCCAGATACCGTTAGTTTTGACCAACCAGTAGGTGGTAGATTATTGTATTTTTTCAACAAATGGTCAGAAATTTTATCTAGCTAATGGATCCTCGACCTAATACTATCTGGGTTGAAGCTAGACTTCGAGAGGATCCCAAGAGTTTCTGTTCTTGAAACTGCATTGTCCGACCCGGTCCACCAACAGGCTTTGGAATCAGAGTTTGGAGACTTGTTGAGAAAACGGGTGTTGATAGAGGTGCCTAGGAACCAGGACAGAAGTGGATTTTATTCTCCTTTGTTCCTTGTTCCGAAGCAGGATGGTACTTTTAGAACTATCATTAACCTGCGTAAATTAAACTCCTTCCTCAGATTTCAATCCTTTAAAATGGAGTCAATCCAATCTACAATTCGGCTTCTGTTCCCCAGGTTCTAGATCTAAAGGATGCATACTATCATCTTCCAGTTCATCAAGATCATCAGCAGTTTCTGAGAGTGGCGGTATATCTAGAAGGCCAAATCAGACATCTCCAGTTTGCCGCCATGACGTTCGGTCTCTCTATGGCTCCAACGCGTCTTCACAAAGGAGATGGCAGAAATAATGGCTTATGTCCGACAGAGTGACACTCTTATTGTGCCATATTTAGATTACTTTTTAATAGCAGGGAAATCTGAGGCTCAGTGCAAGTGTCGACTAAATCATGTCATGTTGTCCTTACAGGAATTAGGCTGGATAATAAACTGGAAAAAGTCAAGACTAACTCCTACCAGGTTGCAAAGCTTTCTGGATCTTCACTTAGACTTGGTAGTCCAACAATGTTTCCTGCCAGAAGACAAAGTGCGAACCGTACTGGCAAGGTGGTGGACAACCCAGAACTGTCTTTAATAAATGCTAAGTCGCTGATGGGTACCTTAACCTCCTATATCCCGGCAGTCAAGTGGGCACAGTTTCACTCGAGACTTTTCCAACAAGAGGTTCTGGGAGCAGACGAGGCTCTGCAGGGTCATCAGAAAGGCAGAATGCGTCTGTCAGCATCTGCAGTAAATTCTCTGTCTTGGTGGCTGAATCCAGTTAACTTATCCAGAGGGGTTTCGTGGGTCATAACACCAGACTTCATAGTCACAACCGATGCCAGTCCCTCGTGGTGGGGGGGGCCATATAGGAGATCTCCTATCCCAAGGGCAAAGAACACCAGAAGAGGCAAGGGGCTTGTCCAATCTGAAGGAGCTAAGGGCTGTCAAGTATGCCCTCCTCAAGTTCTTGCATCACCTTCACAATTCTCATGTCAGGATCCAGACAAACAATACCACGGTGGTGGCTTACATCAATCATCAGGGGGGTACTCGGTCACCCTCTCTGATGTCCACCTCGGAGGATATATTTCTCCTAGCAGAAAAGAATTTTCTTTCCCTCTCAGCCCTGCACATCAGGGGAGTAGACAATATCAGAGCCGATTTTCTCAGTCGTCACTCTCTCCACCAGGGGGAATGGTTCTGAACAGGGAGGTTTTCAGACAAATTGTGAGATTATGGGGAATACCAGAGATAGATCTCTTTGCGACCAAGAGAAACAGACAAGTCAGGCGGGTTGCTTCCCTACATGCAGCAGACAATCCAGAAATGTTAGATGTCCTTCAAGTGCTTTGGACATACAAGCTGGCCTATGCCTTTCGTCCAATGTGTCTGATCCCTCTAGTCCTCCGAAAAATCAGAGAAGAAAGGGCTAAAGTAATTTTGATCACCCCATTCTGGCCCAGGAGACCTTGGTTCTCATGGCTGAGAGCCTTGTCAGTGTCTGACCCGTGGATTCTTCCAATGGATCAGGAGCTGCTCTCTCAAGGTCCATTCTATCACCCCCAAGTGGAGGGGCTCCATGTGACAGGCTGGAGTTCGAGAAGCAGCTTCTGAGACAGAGAGGGTTCTCTGGTGCCTTGATTTCAACTCTCCTTCAAAGTAGGAAAGAGCTCTGTAACCACTAACCTTTACTGCAAAGTTTGGCAGAAATTCTTACAATTTTATACAGGGTTCCTCACTGACCAAGCTCCTATCCCAGCTCATTTTAGAATTCCTGTAGAAGGTTTGTGAGTTGGGCCTGGCAGTCAGCACCTTAAAGTTTCAAATTTCGGCTTTGGGGTCACTTTACAACTGTAATATTGCAGGGGATAGGTGGGTCTCAAGATTCATACAGGCCTGTGAGTGTAGTGACCCTGTGCACATGCCTAGACTAGCACCCTGGGAATTGAACCTGGTTCTGGATGTCTTGATTGGACCTACCTCTGAACACTTAACTTTGGCTTCACTCAATGTTCTGACCTTGAAGACGGTATTGGTGGTAGCTTCGACATCAGCTAAACGGGTGGGTGACCCTCTCGGTAGATCCCCCCTACCCTTTAGTCTTTCCAGATAGGTTAGTGCTTAAACCAGACCACCCCCCCCCCATCTCCCTAAAGTCTCTTCCAAGTTTCATAGGAGCCAAGAAATAGTCCTACCCTCCTTTTATAATAATCCTTCTACTCCAGAGGAACATAGATTCCATACGTTAAATGTGAGGAGAGCAGTGCTTGAGTACTTTGCTAGGACGCAGTCCTGGAGGAAGAGTAGGGCTTTGTTTGTCTCATTCCAGGGTCATAGGAAGGGGTCTGGTTCCAGAAAAAAAACACAATCCAAATGGATTCGAGAAGCAATCTGCTCTGCCTACTCCTCTAAAGGTGAGCAGCCTCCTGACGGCATTAAAGCCCATTCTACAAGGACCATGTCTGCTTCTTGGGCAGAATGTGCTAGTATACCTATTAATTTAATTTCTAAGGCGGCTACCTGGGCCTCTCCTTCCACCTTTTTTCGGCACTATCGCCTTGATTTGTCTTCCTCTTCTGACCTTGATTTTGTGAGAGCAGTTCTCAATGCTGTGGTCCCTCCCAGGTGATGGTCTCTGAAAGTCTCTCGGTGGGTGCTGTCATGGAGATAGGAAAATCTGAGATTAATTACTGGTAATCGTATTTTACGGAGTCCATGACAGCACCCACTCACTTCCCACCCATTAGTAGTTATTATTATTACTCTTATTATTGTTACTATTCTAGTGTGAGTAGTCAAGGGTTTCAACACTTAAGGCTAGGTGTTTGAGTACACAGGCTGGTTTCACGCTACGATTTTATCAGTTCCGATGCTGTCCGATAAAAATCGGACAGCATCGGACCGATTTTGGGCCCCATGCAGCCCTATGGGCATCAGACCGAATCAGATGTGCACTAAATGCCATCCGATTTGGTCCGATCCGATTCTGCCCGATTTTATTATCGGTGCAAAAATCGGCGCCTGCTCCGATTTTAGCACCGAAAATAAAATCGGACAAACTCGGATCGGACCAAATCGGATGGCATTTAGTGCACATCCGATCTGACCCGATCAATTTGACATGGGGCCCTATGGAGCAGGGTCCGAGGAAACATCTGATGTCTCCTCGGACCGATTTTAGTGTACTCACGCTAATGCCACCCAATGACAGAAACCAGGAGTATTAAAGTGTAATGCCGACGTCCCTATTAGGATGCCGGCTTACTCATCACCGCGGCCAGACTGTGCGCCTCCTTCTTCCCTCCCTGCCACCCACATGTGCTGCTGCTGTCTCCAGCTCCTGGGACTGTGCACACCTCACAGATTTGTCAGGAGTGCACTTAAGGCATGTGTCTAGCTCTTAATCTTGCTATTACTTGGAAGTGCTGCCTATGGCTGAGAGGCACTAGATATTTAAGGCATCATCCCATTAGGGGAGGTGCCTGAGCAACATGTTACCGTAGTCAATTCTTGTCTACTGCTTAGCTAGTTGTCAGGTCTGTTACCCTGTGTCCACTACCTGTCCCTATGTCCTGCCTTCCCACACCAGCCTGCATCTGCCATCCTATCTGCTATGGCCGCCCCGTCTGCACCTCCCTAAAACAGACACTGTACCTGTGTCAGTCCCTAAGTCGCCTGTCTGCTCCAGAGACTGTACCTGTGTCCGTTCCTGTCTCCCCTGTTCTGGGGATCATCTGCCATAATTTCCCCTTTAGTCCAGTGGGTCCACTTCCCCACGATCTCCTTGGCATTCATAACAGATTTCTCAGACCATGGAACCCACTGGCTGAAGTGCCACACAGCTCGCCAACCTGCAACTGGAGGTGTTCAGAAACAACAAAACCATATCCTGGCCTATTAGCGATCAGTAAACCCACAAATGAAACCCTTAACTCTTACTGCTCTACTTGCAGCATCGTCTGCACCGGCAGATAATCCAGTTTCTTCTTCCCACTTATCTGCTCCTCCCCGTTTTAACGGTGACCAAAAGCATTGCCGAAAATTTATCAACCAATCTTTGACCTGTTGTCCCACCAGTTTTTTTTCAGACCCGGCCATTCCTGATGTCACACCTCGGTGGAGAGTCCCTTGCCTGGGTCAACCGCCTGTGGGAGAGAAGAGACCGGTTACCGCTAATGTCCTTGATTTCCTGGAGGGCTGCTGAAAAGGTTTTGATGAGCCAGATCATGTTGCCTTTGCGGCATCCTCCCTTCCCCAATCTCTCCTCAGAAGTGGGATTAAATAACCAGGCGCTACTGGGCGCTTTTTGGGCAGGTTTATCCAGGAGGATTAAGGATAAACTCGCAACCCGTGATATTCCTGCTACGCTGGATGACCTGATTTCCTTGGCTACCCAGATCGATCTCAGGTTCCAGGAGCGTTCCATGGAGGTGACTTGCGACAGGGAACCTATACATCTGGCCTCATCTCTCCAGATGCAGCTCGTGTCCCAGTTTCCAGTTGCCGCTTTTGAAACTATGCACGGGGACCAAATCAAGATGTCCGAGCAACATCAGGAACATCTTCGTGTTAAGATTCTGTGTTTTTGCTGCAGTGGTGCGAAATACTTCATCCATGCATGTCTCATGAAGCCGGGACTTTCTAGTCTGTAGGAGGTGCTACCCTAAGAGAGAACAAATCCCCTTATTTATTTATTTATTTTTTTTAAACCATAAGATTTTTATTGAAAAAGAAATTTGTAGGGAACAAACATCAAGTAACTGTATAAACATGTACAGTTGACCGAAAAGACAACGATCTAACAAGGTCCTTTGGTATAATAACAGAAGGCCAAGAAAAGTACAGGTGCTATGAGGAAAGGGGAGAGGAAAGATTCAGGGAAACGGGTAGGGGAAAGGATGGGGAGGGGAGGGAAAAAAGGGGGGAGGGGTAATCAGATTTGTGCTTAACATTCAGTTCAATCAGTTTATGAAAACAGGTTAAACGCGGGGTATTAATAACAATTTACAGTATTGTATGGTGAGGAAATCCAAGGATCCCACCAAGTCAGGGTTTTGGATCGGCGAGTAATGTCATGAGATAGAGCAAGTTCGTATTGTAGGTGGGTATTCAGAGAGTCCAGCAGGTCTTTGAGGTTGGGAGACCGTGCAGATCTCCAGCATCTGGCCACGCAGAGCCTCGCTGCATGAAGAGTGTTTGCTGTGATAGGTCGGACTGGAGCTGGAATGTCCTCAAGACCGATACCCAATAATGCGAGAGGTGGGGTGAGCTGAGTAGTAATATTTGACAGAGACGTTAAAAGTATGTCGACTTGTCTCCAAAAAGACTGCATCAGAGGGCAAAACCACCACATGTGAGCGGAAGAACCCACTCCACCACAGGATCTCCAGCACTCCTGAGCAGATGAAGAGGAACCCTGCCCTGCAAATCGGGCGAATTTAATTGGGGTGAGATACCACTCCATTTGGATTTTCTTGATCTTGATTTATACATCGTGAATAGGCAGAACTACGCCGGGCCGATGTTTGCCATTGTTCGAGAGTGGCGCTGAATTGAAGCAGGTTTTCCCAACGGGTCATATAAGGTAGTTTATTGGCACTGTTCCGTCTAGCCATGGCGCCATACAGAATTGAGATGCCATGCCCAGGTGGAGTGGGGGCTTTAAAGAAGTTCTGAATTAGGCCATCATAAAGCGAGATGTCGGGTGTGGGTAGAGTGATGGAATTTAAGAAGTGGCGCAATTGTAGGTAGCAGAAAAAAGAGGAGCGAGGGAGAGCATATTGCTCCGTTAGCTCAGTGAAAGACTTAAGGTTAGATTCGTTATAGACCTGATGGAGGTGAAGGACTCCTCTAGTTCGCCACACAGAGAGAGACAAGGACTCCACAGACAGTTCCGCAGCAAGGATTGAGATATACCTGGTCAGAAAAGGGAGGAGGTGTCTACTGTGAAGAGACCACGCCTTCAGTAGTGTTGTCATTGATTTTAGAGGTGGTTTAATGCGGAGAGGGCTAAGCATCGACATCTCTAATAGCAATCTGGTAGAGTTGCGTGGGGCCAATGATTTCTCAATCTCCATCCACAAAGGGGATGGGAGATCGGCCCACCAGTGGCGCGCCGCAGCAAGGTGGATTGCTGTGTAGTAGGAAGAGATGTTTGGAGCTCCCATTCCCCCAAGATCAACTGGCAGAGTAAGAGCTCTGGCGCTCACACGGTGTGGTCTGTTGTACCAAATTAACTTCCCTAGAGTGGACTGCAGCACAGCTATCATTCGGCTGGTGAAGGTCAGAGGGAGACCGGAAAGGATAAATAAAATTTTAGGTAGGTAGACCATCTTAATTATTTGGACTCTGGCTACCCAGGACAGAAAAAGGCCTGCGTGAGAGGCCAGGTCGGTTCTGAGATTTTGAAGGAGAGTGTCGAAATTGTTTTTGTATTATTTTATCAGTCTGTAAGATCTGGATTCCCAGGTAAGGGATCCCGAGGGTGACCAGACAAAAGGATATTTTGAGCGGAGAAGCAGGGCTTGGCTAGGGGGGATGTTAATCGGATAGATTAGGGATTTAGAGGTGTTGAGCTTATAATAAGAGGTTTCGGAAAATTCTGTTAGCAGTTCCATAATTCTGGGGATCGTAGTCATGACATTGAGCACATGAAGATGACGTCGTCGGCGTATAGCCCGATCTCTCCCCCGACGAGAGGACCTTTGATTAATGGGTCAGTTTTAACTCTAATGGCCAGGGGTTCCATGGCCAGGACAAATATTAGCGGCGATAGAGGGCATCCCTGTCGGGTTCCGTTGGAGATGACAAACGGAGATGATAAAAAGCCCGACGCACGGACCCTCGCCGAGGGGGAGGAGTACAGAGCCATGACTGCGTCCCTGAATCCCTCCCCAAAACCAAATTTGGCGAGGACCTTTTCCAAGTACCCCCAGTGCACTCTGTCAAAAGCCTTTTCGGCATCAAGAGAGAGAAGTGCACTGGGGGTCGATTGGCGTTCCATGATTTCTAGAAGGTCAACAACCCTTCTGGTGCCATCTGAAGCTTGTCTGCCTGGGACAAAGCCCACCTGCTCTAGGCCAATGAGTGCAGGAAGAACTACTAAAAGGCGAGTGGAGAGTAGTTTGGCATAGATTTTCAGGTCACTATTTAACAACGCGATTGGTCTAAAGTTCGCTGGAGATTCAGTAGGTTTCCCAGGTTTGGGATTGCTGCGGTTGTCGCTTCTAGACCTTCACGACGTATAGTTTTTTCTTTCCTCCAGTATGAGAAAACTGACAGTAATCGGGGTGCTAATTGTTTCAGGAAGGTGGAATAATACTGGTAGGTGAAGCCGTCAGGGCCTGGTGCAGAGTTTTTTTTCTTCAAGGAGCTAACAACCGAAGTGATTTCACTTTCAGAGAAAGGGGCGTTTAAGAGCGAGGTTTGCTCCGGTGAGAGTTTGGGAAGGTGGACTTTATCTAAGAAGTTTTGAATAGTATCTGCTGATGGCTGGGGTGTAGTGGGATCGTCACATAGATTATATAGACCAGCGTAGTAGTTTTTGAACTCCTCTGCTATGAGCAGGGGATTTGAAATTTTGCGACCATCAGCCCTGAGCAGGTGAGCTATTCTGGCTTCTTTCCGCTTTTTTCTTACCCGCCTGGCCAGGATTTTGCCTGCTTTGTCCCCCATTCCGTAGTACGTGGCTTTGAGTTTTTTTTAAGTTGAGTTCAGCTTTGGTTAGGAGAAGGGAGCGCAAGTCCTGTCTAGCCTTGGAGAGATCGGCTAGTATCTGGGAGGTAGGTTGGCTCTTATGAAGGGGCTCAAGGACCGCTATTGTTTGGGTTAGTTCTCTCACCTTGCGTTCCCTCTCCTTTTTGAGCCTAGACGCCAATTGGATAAGGGATCCCCTGATGGTTGCTTTATGGGCATACCATAACGTTTCAGGGTTAATCTCTGGGGTGTCGTTGATGGTAAAGTATTCATCCAGACGAGATGAGATCTGTGCTACATTTTCTGGGAAGGACAGCAAATGGTCATTAATTTTCCATGTGGTATGTGGGGAGACCTGTCGTGCGTCATTGATCTTGAGGGATATGGGAGCGTGATCTGACCAGGTGATATGCCCCACTGTGGATGAGAGGCATAGGGGCAGAAGAGCATTGTTAACCAGGAAATAGTCAATCCTGCTATAGGTTCTAAATCGCGGAGACATGTAAGTGAAGTCCCTCTCCTCTCCATGGGAGTAGCGCCATATATCATGTAAATGGTGGTCAAGAAGTAGATCACCAAGTTCACCACGGCATTGTGAGGGAGAAGAGCAGTCAAGCCGTCTGTTCACTGGGAGGTTGAAATCACCCCCAATAAGTGTAAGACCATCGGTGATTGAATCCAACCTGGCGAACAGAGAGCGGTAGAATTTAACCTGCCCCTTGTTTGGCCCATACACACAGATCAAAGAGTACAGCACTCCGTTAATCAGGCCCCGAACCACCACAAAGCGTCCCTGAGGGTCACTAACCTGTTCAATCAATTGGAAGGCTATGGACTTGTGAATGAAGATTGCCACTCCCGCTTTCTTGTTCTCTGCGTTGGCATACAGATGCGTCGGGAATAGGGTGGAGGACATTCTATGGTTGTCCTGAGCGAGAAGATGAGTTTCCTGTAGGAAAAGCACGTCTGCTCGGAGCTTTTTGAGTTGTTGCCACACCAGGGAACGTTTACCCGGCGAGTTTAAGCCGTTCACATTAATTGAAGTGACAGTAATGCTCATGGTGACCCAGTCAGAACCCGCTGTTTAGATCAAGGAAGTCGAGGACTAAGGCTGAAACAAAATATGAGACACAGATGATTCGTTTAGGCTTAATATAACCTTATTCTCTTAATATATTTATGCACAATCTGAAATGGGGAAAAAAGGAGGGGGGGAGGTTGGAAGGGGTTTGGGAGTAGGAGGGGGAGAGGAAAGGCGAGGTAAGAGAGGGTGGGTAGGAGGGAAACTTGAGAATCAAAGGAATAACAAGTTTGGGAGTGACCGAACAATCAATCCAGAGGGTCTCTAATCACACCCAAATTCAGAAATCCCCGTGCGGAGTGGGGGAATATCTGGGAGGAGAGACCCTAAATACAGATTTTAGGCCTAGGTCAAATAGGAGGAGAGTTTTAGGTATCAGGAAACCCAGGGGGGGGTGTAGAGGGTGGTGGATGGAGGGGAGTGTTCAGAGAGAGACACTCCGGGGGGCTAGAAATCCAAAGAGGATGTTAGGGTAGAGAGGATAGAGGGAAGTGGGGAAAGGAAAGAGCTGAGGTGGGGTAGAGATATAGAGAAGGAGAACAGTAAGGGAGAAAGCGATCAGGTTGTCACTGAAGAGATGTAGAGAAAGCGGTTAATGGTGTCTGTGAGGGGTGAGTATTTGGGAACGGGGGATAAAAGTAGGTGGAGGAAAGAAGGTAGGGTAAAGAAGTAGTAAGGGAGAGCAGAAATATAGAAAGGAGGCTAAAGAGAAAATGAGAGGAAGAGGAAGAGAGACCCAGGGATTCAATCTGAAAGCAAGTCAGAAATATTCTCAGTTACGTCACTCAGTCCGGGTCCACACGTCTCTCAGGTGTAGGCTGCGGAGAAGCCGATTCTTCAGTGGGAGACTGGGAGATCATCTCCGGAGGGATTAGGTTCCATTTCCGGAGGTGCGAAATGGCTTGTTTCGGGGTGAAGCAGATGAAAGTCTTATCTTTGTATTTTATGATGAGCTAGAGTGGAAATCCCCATCTGTAGTCGATGTGTTGCTCTCGGAGGATGGTTGTAGTAGTATGAAATGTTTTACGTCGTGCCAAAGTTCCTGGGGAGAGGTCTGCATAGACCGCAATGTGGTGGAATTCTTCTGGGACCTCTTTTCCCTGTCTTAAGGCCCTGAGAAAGTCGTCTTTCATTTCATGGTAATGGACTTTTGCTAGTACATCACGAGGCAGGGATGGGTCTAGGGTTGGTGGCTTAGGGAGACGGTGAATTCTATCCACAATTACTTCTCTGGGTTGGAGCCCCGGGAGGGTTGCTGCTATGAATCTCTGTAGCAGGGATCTCAGCTCAGAAGTAGGGACAGAGTCCGGAATACCTCTAAGTTTGAGGTTGTTCCTGCGGGAATGGTCTTCTAGATCTAATGTTTTCAGGGAAGTTTTTTCCCATTTGTCTTGCAGATTGGCATGTTCCTCTAGCAGGGCGTTATGAGACTGTATAAGCTTCCCCATCTCCAGCTCAAGCTGAGTGGTGAAAGCATCTATGTCCCTCACTTCCCCCCTCAGCCCCGCCATCATGGCCCTCATATCTTCTTGGAGGGAGGACCTCAGTGTGGCCAGGAGGTCCCTCATGGCAGAGTGCGTTATAGGAGGCTCAGGAAGAAGTCCCATGTTGTGGGCCGCAGATGGTTGAGAGGACACCGAGTTTCTCCTGGAAACCCGGGTGGAGCGGGAAGGAGATGAAGGCGGAGGCGCCATGTTAGGTGTCAGAGGCGGGAAGGAGCGCGCCGGGACAAAGAAGTCCGTAATGCTTCTGGTTAGTGGATTCCTACCGCTTTGGGATCTTTCCATCCGCAGTGGGGGGATCTCGGGCGGCTTCAGGGGTGTAGACCGCAGTGTCAGCGGCGTAGAGAAGGCTGGAAATCAATTAACAAGGTCCCTGGGTCTCGGAGCCCCCTGTTCAAGCGGCCATTCGCACCACGCGCTAGGCCACACCCCCCCAAATCCCCTTATTTATTGACCCATGCCCGTATCCATGTTGTATGGAGGTACTCTGTTTTCTGAGACGGCCCGCCTTGATTGCAGGTCTGCTGGGAACTTCATTCAACAGGCTGTGGTGGATCAGTACCAGGTTCCCATCTGATCTCCGGAGTCCCTTGACTGAGTCATCTATCGATGAAGCACTCTGGTCTGAACTCATGCGCTCCTCCAGTGGATCTAGGAGTGTCATCTTCGCATTTAGAGATTTCTTTTTTGCGTGCTTCCGAACATGTCCTCGTCACTGTCCCTTTGTCTGCCTTGGCTCCATACCCACAAGCCTACTTTCGACTGGAAATCTGGAGAGGTGCTCCACTGGGTGCTAAATAGACAAAAGAGGTGCCTTGTTTCTTTACCCCTGAAAATGACTAATCTTGAGGGCGATTCTGTCTGCCATTCTGCTACCAGGTAGATGACTGCCAAGCAACAGCCATTCAGCCTACCCCTACCACAAGCCATTCCTACTGCTACCAACTTGGAAGACATTTTGCCAGAGAAGAAGCTTCCTTTAGGCCAGGTGAAGACGAGTGTAAGGGAGGGGACGCCGGCTCAATCACTGCTGCGGGCCAGACCATGCGCCTCCTTCTCTTTTCTCTGCCACCCATGTGTGCTGCTTCTCTTGCCAGCTCCCAGGGTCTGTGCAAGCCATACAGGTTCACCTGTGACCCTGCCCTGCTCTCAAAGGGCTAGTGCACTATTACTCAGATGTGCCCCCCAGCCTATGGCTGAGAAGCCCTATATACACTAGGTATTTAAGGCATCCTCTTATCAGGGAGCAACGTGCTACCTTAGTCAGTTTTTGCCTGCTACCGTGTTTCCCCGAAAATAAGACCGTGTCTTATATTTTTTTGGGGGCCAAAAGTGGCCCCCTGTCTTATTTTCGGGGGGAGGGGGAATTATATTGGCAGCCCCAGCCCCATCCACACACATACACATACATACATACACACACATACATACACACACATATGCACCGCTTCTTACCTTGTCCGGTGCTGTCCGGTGGTGTCCCCGCTGTCATGCCACGCTCTTCCGGCCGTCCGGTGGTGTTCCCGCTCCTCTCCTGGTCTGCGGTGCGGTGTCCCGATCCAGTTGCATGCTGATCGGTGCAGTGCCCGGCTGACTTCCTGCTTCCTCCCGCAATCCCCGCCCAGGTCAGGCCCTGTGCCAATGAGATTGCAGGACCCGTGACGTCAATCACCGCCCAGACGCGGCCAGATGACGTTGGGGCCTCTGATTGGCCCGACGTCATCAAGCCGCGGCTGGGCGGTGATTGACGTCACGGGTCCTGCAATCTCATTGGCGCAGGGCCTGACCTGGGCGGGGATTGCCGGAGGAAGCAGGAAGTCGGCCGGGCACCGCACCGATCAGCATGCAACTGGACCGGGACACCACACCGCAGACCAGGAGAGGAGCGGGGACACCACCGGACAACGTAGTATATATTGCGCAGCGCCCCCCCCCCCTTCCCGCCAGTTGGCCTTATATTGCGCAGCGCCCCCACCCCCTGTCTTATTTTTGGGTGGGGACTTATATTAGCAGGCTTCCCCCCCGGACTTATTATCAGGGTGGACTTAATTTCGGGGAAACATGGTACTTAGCTAGTTGTTAGGTCTATTCCCCTATGTCCGCTACCTGTCCCTGTGTCCTGTTTTTTCATACCAGTCTGCATCTGCCGCCCCATTTGCTACAGCCGCCCCAGCTGCAACTGCCTACACCAGAGACTGTACCTGTGTCCATCCCTGAGTCACCTGTCCTGCCTGCACAAGAGACTGTACTTGAGTCTGCCCCTGTCTCCCCTACCCTGGGGGTCAGACGCTACAGTTCTCCCTGTGGTTCAGTCAGTCCACTCCCCCACGCTCGCCTCAGCATGCGTAACATAACGTTCATTTTCTTCCAGTAGCAGAAGTTGAACTGAAGGCGCAAGGCAGGTTCCACACACTATTAACCTGCAGATTAAATCCGTATCTACAGGTTAATAGCATTTTTTCATGTAACAGGATCTCTTTACATAGAAGACTTTGTAGCCGCCAACTCAAGACTACACCAGCAGGAATAACCAGGTAGGTGCCCAACAACTTCATGACTGCCAGGTAATGCCACTGTAGTCTCTGGGCCATGCTACTCCACAAAAAATTAACCCACAGATGATGAAGTACATTTTTTTAATTTTTTAGTACAGTTTTTTTGCTACTTTCTTAAGGACCAGATGTAGTAATGAATGGCTCAGAAACATACTTACATATTGCAAAATTCCAAATAGGATGGAATTTAGGATTAAAAAAAGCATTTACGACATTAGTCCTCAGATTTTGTCTTTGTGACTTTTTGTTCTTGGTAAAAATATCCTAGTAACTTTGTTCTATGGGTCAGTTTGGTTATAGTGATACCAAATTTATGTAGGATTTTTTTTTGTTTTACTACCGTATATACTCGTGTATAAGCCGAGTTTTTCAGCCCAAAAATTGGGCTGAAAAGTCACCCCCTCGGCTTATACACGGGTCAATGCGGTAATATATGTGTGGGGGCTGTGTCCGGGTGCTGGGGAGGCTGGAGGAGGCGGGGGGAGGCTGATGACTGAGCGGCCCGTCACGTGGGGCCGCTCATTAGATATGCACGGCTCCCCCGCCCATCACAGCGGCAGGGGGAGCCGTGCATACAGCCCCCCAGTGTATACAGGCAGCCCCCCAGTGGCACTAGCCCCCCCATCATGGAAAGAGCCCCCACACTTGGCAGAGCCCCCCCCGATGCTTTACCATCCAGTGTCTTCGCCGCGGGTCCTGCGCGCTGTCATCCCGGTCTCACGTGACCCGGCGCGCTGACGTCATTCCACAGCGACCGCCGGGTCACATGAGACCGGGAAGACAGCGCGGGAGGAAGGACGCGACAGCCCGCGGTGATGAAGACGCTGGATGGTAAGTTAATGCAGCGGGGGGGCGGGGGCTCTGCACAGTGTGGGGGGCTCTTTCCATGATGGGGGGGCTAGTGCCACTGCGGGGCTGCCTGTATACTCCTTGGGGCCAGCTGTATACCCCTGGGGCCAGCTGTATACCCCTGGGGCCAGCTGTATACCTCTGGGGCCAGCTGTATACCCCTGGGGCCAGCTGTATACCCCTGGGGCCTGCTGTATACCCCTGGGGCCAGCTGTATACCCCTGGGGCCAGCTGTATACCTCTGGGGCCAGCTGTATACCCCTGGGGCCAGCTGTATACCCCTGGGGCCTGCTGTATACCCCTGGGGCCAGCTGTATACCCCTGGGGCCAGCTGTATACCTCTGGGGCCTGCTGTATACCCCTGGGGCCTGCTGTATACCCTGGGGCCAGCTGTATACCTCTGGGGCCTGCTGTATACCCCTGGGGCCAGCTGTATACCCCTGGGGCCTGCTGTATACCCCTGGGGCCAGCTGTATACCCCTGGGGCCAGCTGTATATACCCTGGGGCCAGCTGTATATACCCCTGGGGCCAGCTGTATATACCCCTGGGGCCTTCTGTATACCTCTGGGGCCTGCTGTATACCTCTGGGGCCTGCTGTATACCTCTGGGGTCTACTGTATACCCCTGGGGCCTGCTGTATACCTCTGGGGCCTGCTGTATACCTCTGGGGCCTGCTGTATATGCCTCTGGGGCCTGCTGTATATGCCTCTGGGGCCTGCTGTATATGCCTCTGGGGCCTGCTGTATATGCCTCTGGGGCCTGCTGTATATGCCTCTGGGGCCTGCTGTATATGCCTCTGGGGCCTGCTGTATATGCCTCTGGGGCCTGCTGTATATGCCTCTGGGGCCTGCTGTATATGCCTCTGGGGCCTGCTGTTTATACCTTTAGGGATGCTGTGTATACCACTGGGGGGGATGCTGTATACTACCACTGGGGAGGCTGCTGTATACTTCCACTGGGGGGGATGCTGTATACTACCACTGGGGAGGCCTGTATACCACACTGCTGGGGGCTGTATACCTGTGCTGGGGTCCACCCTCGGCTTATACACGAGTCAATAGGTTTTCCCAGGTTTTGGGGTCAAAAGTAGGGGAGTCGGCTTATACACGGGTCGGCTTATACACGAGTATATACGGTACTTGAAAAGCAAGAAAGAAAAAAAATTGTGCAAAAAGATTGTGTCAGTCGCCTTATTCAGAGAGATATAACTATTTCTCGATCGAAAGAGTTGCAGTAAGCCTTGTTTTTGTTGATTTTTTAGTACTGTTTTGGGATCCATGCAAATTTCTTAACCTCTTAAATCCTGCTGTAACATTGTGAAGTTAAATCTCTTGGAATCAGAGATACTTCCAATTACAGCAGTGATTCTTGGGTGCCACCACTATATATCAAAGAGGGTACCCAAGCTGCATGACCCCTGAAAGATTGTTTCCAAATTAGTAGGTATACTCACTTTTTGGCAGTACTGGATAAAGCACTTGACCGATGTCTGTTGGTAGATGTCAAAGATGGCGCTTTTTGTGGCCTTGATGGAGATGGATCTGAAACTGCATAAATAGATAATACAGCTTTAACTACTTCAATAGTCATTAAAAATACACATAACCTCTTGTAAATCATGCAAATAAAATAGAATTGGTTCTTTAGTTAGGATTAGATATTTAAATCGAAGGTCCTTCATCCAACCTAAGACTTCTCTCTGTCAGCTATGCAACAAGGTGTCCCTTCCCCTGCCTGTGCTCATGTTCTCTGTGTAATGTAATTTGTAGACAGGGTGGGGCCTGCAGCATCTGGGAACTTCTCCATGGAGACTAATGTTCAAAGGGGGTGTGAGCCCTTCCCCCATCCAGGGGCTGCTCCAAGGAGAGAGAACATTATACTCATGTTTGTTAGTTGTGTTGTGACTTCGGAAGCTCGAGGATCTGTGGCTGCAGCCAGGTCCTGTTGCCTGTGTGGACTGCTAGAAGCTGCCACATGGCATTGTGTTGTGTCCCTCATCGGCGGGATTCAGGACTACTTCTTCCTTTTATCTGGTATCAGATTACCGGATCTGTTCCCTTTGTTGTTGACTCATTTTGAACTTTAAGGAATAATGTTCCTGCCTCCTGCTAAACAGGATTATATACGTCAAGTAGACTATGTGGTGCAGATGGAGGAAAAAAATCTATCATAAACGTAAAAATGCTAAATTATGTGATAACTTGTGGGCAGCGTGGAAGGTGTGAGGGCTGAGATTGGAAAGGATGTTCCGGCAGACATATGTCTAATGGTGTGTAAAGGGTCATCAGAAGTTTAGGGTAATTATTGAACATATCTTACATATATTGCTCAGAAATAAGAAATGTTGCTGTCTGTAAAGGGGGGTGGGTGGTGAGGGAAAGGGATTTCTTTATACTATCAAAAATGGACAATTGCGGTTTTACAATTGTATGTTATTAATTTTCTTACATATGATTCAAAAAGGGAGGGAGGAAGGGGGGCCGGGGGGGAGAGTTTGGGGCCGGGACCTGATATATATAGAAAATGTATATGTTTTGTATGAATAATTTTGTTATTTGTGCTTTTTCATTAATAAAATATACATGATTAAAAAAAAAAAAAAAAGGAACAATATTCCTATTTGATGTTCTATGTAAAAAATAAAATCCAATTTGCGCCATACTGTGTTAACAATAATTACCCTCGGTATACTTTTTTATTGCTCACCTTTACCAGTTGTGCCGTCCGCACAACTGGATAAACTTGCACACTTGCGAGGTCTTTGAAATAATGAATTTCACTCTTCTGGAATTATGTGAACAAATAACGTCTTCAACGATTTCCTCGGAGGCCAAGGATCACGTGACAGCTCAGGAGGATCTAAATAACGAAGGCCAGGTCCTGTAGCCCAGAGCAGCTCCACATCCCCTCCCCGTAGGGAGGATATGTAAGATAATGAAGAAAGGATAGAGTATGTGGTAAGCGCTAGGGAATAATTACAGCTCCACGGCCAGTAGTAAATTACCTTTAGGCTTTAATGAAAATGTGTACAACACGCGGGTCCATTAAAGACGATGCATTTCAACGCAGTGTGCGTCTTGAGAAAGACGCACACTGCGTTGAAATGCATCGTGGTTAATGGACCCGCGTGTTGTACACATTTTCATTAAAGCCTAAAGGTAATTTACAACTGGCCGTGGAGCTGTAATTATTCCCTAGCGCTTACCACATACTCTATCCTTTCTTCATTACCTATTTGATGTTCTATGCTCCCTATAAATAAAGTTCTGTTGGATTGTTCATCAGCCTAGTGTCCCTTCCTGCTCTGTCACATACCGTCACAAGCTACTCTATAATGTCGGAAATAGAATGTGATTCCTAAAGGCCTAAAAATTAACTCGGGTATTTGAAAATTTCTTTTTAAAACCATACAAAACCCTTCAATTAGAATGTGTGGCAAAGGGCACAGTGAAATTTTAGGTATCTGTTGTAAGATCCTATTATTTTGGACTCCTTTGACCTATGTTAAAATCCTAGTATAAAAAGTGGTTGTCCACTACTCAGATAACCCCTTCTCAAATCAGCATGTTTTTCCCCGGTATAATACCACTTATACTCCCCTCCGATGCCGGCGCACGTCAGTGGTATCGGCACTAACAATATCACGTGATCTGGAATGGAGATTGGTGGTGAATATAAATGTTATTACTTTCCCAGAGGCAAACAAAGATTGTGAAGGGGTTGCCCGAGTAGGGGATAACCCATTTAATGCTCCTTAGAAATGACTTACACATGTCAATCTGACCCCGTGGAAAGAAGGGCCATACTACTCAAAGTCACACACAACTTTTATAAAACATTTTTCACAAAAGTTACCGTATTTTCGGACTACAAGACGCACTCGTTCCCCCTTCCCCCCACCAAATTGGAAAGAAAACTGGGGGGTGCATTTTATAGTCCAGATATACCTGGCTTGCTGTAGATGGAGCAAGTCAAAGGAAGCAGGAGCAGGATCAAGGCTGCAGTAAGCTGAAGGAGGGGAAAACATGTGTGCCAGTTATTGAAGAAAGTCAATGCTCTCGACACTCTTAACCCCGCCAACCTATTCGTACTGAATTGGTGCAGAGAGGTGGGCGGATTATGGGTGTGGGGAGCAGTGAATATTCATTTTCTCTAATACCAGACACACTGATAGCCTCAGCCACCGGCTTACTGCAGCGATTAGGGTGCTCACATGTGCTATGAAAGAAATTGAACATTTACTGCTCCCCACACCCATAATCCTGGGCATGTTGAGCAATGAATATTCATTTTGGATTATCCAGCAGCTGATGCCGACTTGTAACTGATGGCACATGACTTTGCGTTGCCCCACTTACAAACTGAAGTCAGTTGCCTGCATTAGAAAAGGACACCACGCAGGGGAAACCGATGGAGGTGAGAAGAATCATTTACTAACTGTAGAGCCTGGCATTGCCTGGGGATAATACCCATATATGGTAATATCGTCCATACATGGTAATGTATGTGTGTGTATGTATGTACCACAGCTTCGCCCCATTTCACTAGCTCCGCCCTTACACATAGCCCTGGCCACTCCATGTAGCTCCTTCCCTTTCATAGCGCTGCCCCCGCATTATCCCGCGACTTCATAGCTCCACCCCTCTACATGGTCACGGGGGCGGGGCTATGTGGAGGTGGGATAGGTGGAGATGAAGGCTGTGAAGGGGGTGTGGCTATGTGGTGTGGGCATGGCTAATGCCACATACACACACAAACACTCAGCTGTATATATTACATAAAAGCAAAGCCACAAAAAGTATTACATTTTCGCCCAAACACCTGTGCACCTACATGTGTCAACAGCGCCCTATTTTTTTTTTGAGTGTGTGTGTAATTCTAATACTAGGAAATCACTTCCTCCGTGAATTGGATGTGTGAGTGATTGTTTTATCAGTATTTTGCATCTGTGTTTCCTCTATCTTTATTAGGGGTTTTGCTGCGTCCTGTAAGTATTTTGTCGCTCAAGTCGGTAAATACTGTTGCCTTTTTCTTGCTGTGCTTAATTTTTTTTTTTATGCGCTCGGCATAAAGGGAGGCATATATACCAGAATGGAGCCGTGATGGGGGAAATATTTACCAGGATGGGGAACATTTATAACAAAATTAGGAACATATATTCCAGGATGGGCCCAGGATAGGGATTATATATATCAGGATGGGCATCGTGTGTACTAGGATGCGCATTGTGTGTACTAGGATGGGGATCATATATACCAGGATGGGGATCATATATATACCAGGATGGGGATCATATATATACCAGGATGGGGATCAAATACACCAGGATAGGCATCAAATATACAAGGATGGGCATCATATATACAAGGATGGTCCAGAATGGGGATCATAAATACCAGATTGGGGGACATGTATAGCATGATTAAGGACATATATACGGTAAGGATGGGCCCAGGATGGTGATCATATATATACAGGATGGGGATCATATATACTAGGTTGGAGGACTTGTATAGCATGATTAGGGACATATATAAGGATGGGCCCAGGATGGGGATCATATATACTAGGTTGGGGGACATGTATAGCATGATTAGGGAAATATATAAGGATGGGCCCAGGATGGGCATTATATATACCAGGATGGCCCCTGGTTGGAGATAATATATGCCAGGATGGGAATCATATATATCCATGATGGCCTTCACATATACCAGGATGGGCCCAGAATGGTGATCATATATACCAGGTTTGGGGACATGTATACCATGATTAAAAACATATAAAAAAAATGGGCCCAGAATGGGAATCATATATATCCAGGATGGGCCCAGAATGGGGGTCATATATATCCAGGATGGAGATCATATATACCAGGTTGGGGGACATGTATGCCATGATTAGGGACATATACAAGAATAGGCGCAGGATGGGGATCATATATACCAAGATGGGCCTAGGATGGAGATAATATACTGGGATGGTCCTCATATATATCCAGGATGGGCATCACATATGCTAGGAAGGGCCCAGACTGGGGATCCTATACATCCAGGATGGGGATTATATATAACAGGATGAGGGACACGAATAACATTAGGACACATATAAAGATGGGCCCAGGATGGGGATCATGCGTAGCTGGAAAGAGCCCAGGTCTGTGCAGCTTGGACTCGGAGCACGTAACACGAATGTGTGAAACCAGCCTTATGGATACAAGCTAAGGGAAGGTTGTACAGAGATCTCCATAGCCTTGAGAGAGGAGAAAGCATGCACCCTTTTAGGGAGGGCAAAGAAAGCAGGCTATAGATACGGAGAAAAGCATATGAAGAGGAAATAAGTGCAGGATAGAAGCTGTGCTGATGTATAAGCTAATGATGACAGCAGCACCCTGAATAAACACTGATCTCACATCAGCCTAGAATACTGAGTGGGGGGTGAGTGTAAATGTGTGATCAAGATGTGAACTCTTTATTAGAGGGTCTGAAAATGAATGAAGGAAGGAATGGAGAGTGCAGATTTATATTAGTGCAATTTTAAAACTAAAGGAGACCACTAACCAGCCCTGTCCTCTCCTGGAGCCCTAGAATTATGTTTCTCAGCAGTCTTACTCACCATCATCCCAAGAAGATCTCCAAGAACATCATCAATAGAATCTAAATACAAAATAGAAATAACTCACTTTGGTTGCAAATAATGTGAGACTGATAATACTAATACAACAAAATAGTAACTTAAAATGTTAAAGAAAAGAAAAAAAAAAAACACGCTATAAAATAAATCAGAATGTAACCACGTGTTCTGCCTTTAAGCGTTTTAAAAACAGTTCATTCAATTTTCATTACTTTTTTTATGTCGACATTACTGCATACTGGTATGTATCAAGTGGAGAAATCCCCCCCAAAAAGTGGTACATTCGTTTTTTTTTTTATTTTTGAATTGAAAGCTTGGGGGGCATTACAATTCTGTAAGGCCGGTTTCACACCACGGTTGTGGTGTATCAGGTTCTGGTGGTTTGCAGGAAACTCTGAACAGAACCTGACAGCCCCGGACAAACAGAACCGGAGGGCAAATATACGCTCCGGTCCTGTTTTCTGCCAGAATCGGCAGATCGCAACTGCAGCTGCTGAAATTTCAAGATCGCTAGCCACGGTCCTGAAATCTCAGCAAATTTAGCAGCTCTCCAGCTGCTAAACTTCAGCAGCCGGCGTCTGGGAGCCGCATCCGATTTTATGTTGGCGATTCGGCGCCACAGACTCCCATGTTAGGGGGCGTCGGATCCGATTTGTGCAGATTTTATGCACCGGACACAAAAACGCTGCAAGCAGCGTTTTTGTGTCTGGGACAAGAACCGAATGCAGCCTGATGCTGCCGGACAGGCACAAAACCGGATGGCAAATAGCTGCCATCCGGCCCTGTCCGGCACTATAGGGCTGCATAACCACAAAATAGGGTCCGGGGCTGTCAGGGTCACACCGGACAGCCCCGGACCTGATCACACCGTGGTGTGAAGCCGGCCTTAGCACTAAGTGATTAAGAATTTGTTTTTAGTGCCCAGGGGGATCATTATGTTATAGTATTGCTGTATAGAGTCCTAATCAGTGTCTACTATCGCTGGGGTTCACAGGAGTACTAAGAAGATGGCTGCAATTGGTTCCCTGGAGCTGCGAGATTACGTTCCCACGATGTGCTATGATCCTTTATATTTTCACTGGGCAAAAGTGACAGTTCCAGCAGAGTGGATGGCATTTATAGAAATCTCCTGCCCACTGTGCTTACTTTTTAACTCAGAATAAACTGCCCTGTGGTTCATGTTTTAAATCTGCAACGTGTCAATTTCTCTTGCAAACTCTCGCTGAATTATGTGCAGATTTTCCCCATAGACTTGCATTAGATGCGGAAAATCTGTAGTACATCCCTGCAGCAGAAACGCAGTTATATATAATCTGTCTGTGAATATATCAGCAATTTATTGTCAATGCCAAATAAAAGGACAAATCAAAAACAAAGCAGCTTTATTTAAAAAATGACAACTAACAAAAACAGAGGTGTCAAAAATGTGCAATTAATTCTCATAATTTACCAAATTGGTGCAGAAAACGGCAACATCAAAATTCACCAAATACTCATCATGAGAGAGAAGCATTAGGCCACGTACACACGTTGAGCATCTGGTGAGTTTTTTACCTGTGCATTTGTAGCCAAAACCAGAAGTGGGTGATAAATACAGAAGTTGTGACATGTTTCTGTTAAGGTACTGTCAGACGCCGCCATACGGCTTCCATATCGCTGGCAATTTGACATGAGCGCCCACATTTCGGGCACTTTTTTCACAGTTGTGGAGCTGTCACACGTAGCGATCTGTGTGTGATCGCAGACGACCCTGTGTTCCGGAAATCGCCTTCACACATTGCCGCGTCACACGCTACAATCATAGCAGCGATGTGGGCATACTGTCTGGATAGGGGCGTGCTAGAGTGTGCTTCACCGCGCCCTTATCACTGTGATTGGTGGACGGAACTGTGTTCCCATTGGTCAGCCTTGCGTGAACGAACGGGTCATCAAATAAGGTGCCTCGGACACGACCAGCCAATTGGAACGCAGTATTAACAACCAATCGCCGCTAATGCGGCACGAAAAAAAACACATCCAAGCACGCCTACAGGATTTTTTTCACAATCGCTGCGTACATCGCTATCGCCCTGTCACATGCCAGGATGCACTGAGATCGCCTGGTGGATATCGCCTGATTTCACTGCAGTGCAGGGCAATCAGGTGACGCTCCACCAGTGATTTCTCACCGTAGAATCGCCCAGTCACACGCCACTACGCACAGGCGATGTGGTTTCCACATCGCCGAATTCGGGAATAACCAACAAAATCGCCAGCAATATGGCGGGATGTGACGGTACCTTTAAAGAGGAGCTGTCACCCCCCGTGGTGCATGTCTGCTGCATTCAGGGAAGGGGTCCCCTATGTCTCTAGCCCCCTGTAAGCTTTAAAAAAAGACTTTAGAAACCTTACAGGTAAAGGGAACCTGACCCCTCCAAATCGGTCCCCAGCCTCTAAAAACCTGTCCCGATCTAGACTTCCGGTTCCGGCGCTGCGGGCATGACAGTGTGAGAGAGGAACTCCGGGACACAGCACCATAAATCCACGTCCATCACCGCGATCCCCCATAGTAATAAGTCCGCCAAGCTGGCGGGGACACTCAGAGCCTCGGGGACAATAGACCGGTATGTTTTGAGGAGTGCGGGGCGAGAGGAATCGGAAGCACGGAGAAGCGCACGCCAGAGCGGGACCTCATCTAAGATGGCGGCGGAGAGGGAAAGCCGCAGCTCCACAGCACGCAGCAGGAGCAGTTCCAGAGGTAGGAACACAATGCCTGACTATGATAAAGCTGCAGCCAGTAAAACATCACAGGAGGCGAGGGGACGCTGGTGAATGGAGCAGAGGAGATATGGGAGAAGATGAAACCTGGAGACCCCCTCAACAGACAAGCAGGAGACGATCATAGTGCTTCACTGTCCCCAGTAGTTCAGACTGGCATTGATGTGAAGGAGTTAGCCAGGGAGGTAGCCCCATTTATCACAGCAATCAGAAGCAATATCAGACGCTATTATAAACATAAAACAGGTCACAGAGCAACATGGTGAGAGGCTGCTGGAAGCTGAACAAAGACTAGCAGAGGCAGAGGACAGGATCACCAGCCTGGAGAGACATATAGCATCACTTCAGAAGCATTCAGCTTATACTGAAGACAAATTAGACGATCTGGAGAATCGCTCCAGGTGAAATAACCTGAGGATGGTGGGGCTACCAGAGTCTTTTACGAACAATCAACTAGATGACATCTGGGAAATTGAATAACCAAAAGCTTTGGGAATGCAGTTCAAAGGCAAAGTAGAAAGGGTACATAGAGTGGGACCCCCAAAGAATCCTCCCGCTGGCCCACGCCAAGTTATTGCAAAGTTTTGGACTTTAAAGAAAAAGAATTACTCCTCAGAGAATATAAATCCAGTCGTATTCCGCTGATAATCAGAGGTCATAAAGTACAATTGTATGGGGATTTTTCAGCAGAAGTGACACGCAAAAGAAAATCATTCAACGAGGCTTGCACCTTATTATATAAAAAGAATATCAGATTTCAAACGGCTTTTCCAGCCATGCTGAGGTTCCGAGCCCCTAATGGTGAAATGATGTCCTTCAACAGCAACAAATCAGCAATGACTTTTTTGAGAAACGAATCTCTAAGCCCCCGACGTAGTGATGCATCTACAGAGGACAGACAAACGTCGACGCAGAGGCAGGTCGAGGAGACGAGAGGGATGTCCAGTTTGGAAGGCGGTGGGGAAGACGGAGATAAAGAGTCGGGAAGAAGTTGGTCTCAAGTGTCCTACAAAAGACAGTCCTCAAGAGGAGACAGAGCCGAGGCAAAAGAGCAACGTATGCCAATAACAAGAGGTCCAAAGAAGAAGAGCAACTCTAGGGCGTGAAAGTCATAAGGAGGAATGTTTGACCCTCTAGGACGTGAGCTGTTCGTAGCCGCTTAGACAGATCCTATACATTAATTGTAGACTGAAAGGTCGCGATGAAGCTGTTTTTTTTTTTCTTTTCTTTTTGCCTTTTTTATCTCGCTACCGACATCCTCTCCGACATGGTTGTCTCATTTTTTCTTGGAGATGGGAGCTGCTGCTTCCCCTCTTCAACTGTATATTTCTTATTCTCTCTCTATCTCCTACCTTGAAAGACCTACACCTAACAGCCTAATGTGAAGAACCGAAAAGTTGGGCATGAAGCAAAACAAAGTTGGTGGACTGAGACAGCCGCAAGAGGTGAGGAGGAGAGAGGCGAATTGAAAAGAAAGAGAGGCGGCTGGGACGAGAAGACATACTTATGATGGCTAATTTCCATTTGAGTCGAGGTTACAAATGTACAGCAAAGGGGCGCGGGGGAGGGGAAAGAGGAGAAACTGCTAAACCTGTTAACTAATAAGAGACCAGCACCTGGAAAAAGGTGGATTTCTATTTTTACTATATGTTCTTAGTTGTATAATTATACTTGAAAACAATTGAGAGGGACAGCTTACTTGTAAGCGGTGCAAAATGTTAGATTTACATATTAGAGAATACGCGGTGGGGTCCGAACTAGTCATGCGCAGAAAAAAGGAAGTGGATGGTTTAATACGGGTACCAAGAGGACGTAAATGTTCCCTCTTGAGTGTATGGTATTTTTATTTTTATGTATGTTTTGTTTGTGGTTGTAAAGTCAAATATCTAAGTCGCCTTCCAGAATATGATATATTAGATAAAGCATGCCCCCACTTTAAAATTAATCCGGATTCCCAAAGTTTAACTTTCAGGCCAACAATTGAGGATCACGCCAGGAGGTCAAACCTAGCCTCCAAACTCAGGAGCCATGATACGCTTCATAACATGGAATGTTAAGGGCCTCAGGTCGCCCAATAAAAGGTTCATGATACTCAGACACCTGAAAAAAGTAAAAACAGATATAGCCATGTTACAAGAAACTCATTTGCAATCCCATGAATTTCACTTTAAGCAAAAATTGTGGGTGGGGTCGATCTGGGGTTTTGGGGCCCAAAATAAAAAAGCGGGAGTATTGATTCTAGTGAACAAACACTTAGCGCATAGTTTAATATCAACCTCCTCAGACCAGGAAGGGAGGGAGATACATGTAGTATTAAGCTTACAAGACCAACAACTCAGTTTATATAATATATATGCGCCCAACACCTCGCGTACACAATTTTTTAGAGAACTACATACGGACATAGATCAAGACTCCAACCAAAATGTGAAAGTGGGGGGGGGATTTTAATGAGGTGATGCACCCGGAGGTGGATAGGCAAAGAAGTGTAACGAGAGAAAAGAACCCTCAATAATTAGAAAGGGAGGGAGGGGGAATTGGCAGTTATGGTAGGTAGGGTAGGATTGATGGATGCGTGGAGAACCTTACATCCTCAAGACGTTGAATTTACCCACTTCTCTCATGCCCACTCATCCTGGTCGAGAATAGACTTAATACTCACAAATGACCATGTACTGCGCAGGACAGAAGTGGTGGAAATAGAATCGATGGTCATTTCTGACCACAGTCCAGTATGTATCGATATACTGGATGCCCAACCAAAGGGTTCGGACTTTTTGTGGAGGTTCCCCTCATACCTATCAAAGGATGGCGATTTCAAACTTAAGTTGAAAGAATGGTGGTTTAAATTTTCTCTAGATAATGTTGGACATAAAGAGATCCACAAACTTTTCTGGGAAACGGGTAAAGTGGTAATTAGGGGGTATATTATGGCATACACGGCAACACAAAAGAGGAAAGTAAGGGAGCAGTTTATGCAAGCAAGTACAAGAGTGTCAGAGGTCTATCAGAAATTTAAACTACGAGATCATCGGGATAAAGAAAATTGGCAAGAAGCCAAAAAAGAGTTCGACAAGTGGGCGGAAAGGAGGGAACAGATGGTTAAAGGTCAGCTTGACACTGATCTTAACAGGTTTGGGGACAAAGCGGGCCGTCTTCTGGCAAAACTGGAAAAGGGCAGACGCAAACCGAACCTTATATTGTCACTAAAAAAAGGGGAGGAGGCATCACTAATAACCCCAGGGAAATCAACAGCATACAGGGGGACTTTTATAGGTCTCTATATCAGACAGATGATAACCAAATGAATGGGGGAACAGATTGGTTAGATGGGGTGTCACTTAATCAGATCCATGAAACAGAATTAGAGATCTTGAATAGTCCTGTCACTGTCCAAGAAGTTCACTTCGCTATTACAAACTTAGGAACGAATAAAGCGCCCGGCCTGGATGGGTTTACGGGAGAGTTCTATAAGGTATTAAAGGAGGATATAGCTCCACATCTAACAGATCTCTATAATAAACTCATATCGGGGGAACCATTATCAGACGATATGAATATGGCACATATAAAATTGTTAAAGAAGGGGGATAAGGGTGGGGAAGACCCGGCGAACTACCGACCCATCTCCCTCATCAACCTGGATCTCAAAATTCTGTCAAAAATAATGCCAGACAGATTGGCTTGGTCCTCCCGGGATTGATTGATAAGCACCAAACAGGTTTTATTAGGGGACGATCTGCTGTAACCAACGTCCGTAAAGCCCTTCTGGTAATGGACGTAGTGAGGGAAGAAGGTGTGAGAGGGGAAGAGACCCAGCGATGGTCACATTAGACGCCGAAAAGGCTTTTGACAATGTCAGATGGCCATGGCTGGGTCTAGTGTTAGATCGAATAGGCATTCAGGGAAAATTCAGACAGTTCATCCAAAATCTATACGCTAATCCAAAGGCAAAGGTTTGTACCCCAGGTTTTCTGTCATCGGCCTTTCCATTGCAAAAGGGAACAAGACAGGGGTGCCCTCTATCCCCGTTGCTATTTAATATAGCTTTAGAACCTTTGGTGAGATTTATTAACAAACAACCTTCGTTTGAGGGTATAAGGATTGGACGTGAGGAGGTAAAGTCCACATTGTTCGCGGATGACATCATCCCTTTTATGGCCAACCCAGAGCATGACCTACCTTCGTTGGTCAATAAGATAGATGATTTTGGCACATTTTCTGGTTTTCGCCTCAATAAGAGGAAATGCGATATTTTGAAATTGAGAAAGGGGGAGAGGCTGGGAAGTGGATTACAAAATCTAGGCATCCCACTGGCACACTCCTCAATAAAGTACCTGGGACTTAGTCTAGGGAGGACCCCGGGCCAAGTATATACGCTTAACTATAAGCCACTTATGGAAAAAATTGAGAGGGAATTGAGGGGATGGGAAGGTTTGCCGCTGTCTCTTTTGGGCAGGTGTCATCTATTAAAGATGATCAGCTTTGCCAGACTCCTATATCCATTATAAACCCTCCCACTCTTGTTAAAGCATTCCGACGTGGATAGATTAAATAAAGCCTTCACTAGATTTGTTTGGAGAGGCAGGAGACCCAGGTTGAGACTGTCAGCTCTGATGCTAGCAAGGGATAGAGGGGGAGCTAACTTACCAGATATAAGGGGGTACAATCTGGCATGTCTGCTGAGGCATGTAGTAGAGTGGATCAGGAATACCAATAAATATTCAGACGGTCATCTGGAGTCAATATTGCTACCCTTGGGACAGATGCTCTCTGCTGCATACAACCTTTGCAGGCATCCCACAGCATATCAAATCGTCGGTGATTTTTAAGGACACCATTATGTCGTGGAAGGCAGTCCGGAAAAAGTGTAACTTGTCATGGAGAGTATCCAAACATCTTAACCAGTGGGCATACCCAGATTTTGAGATGGGTAAGGAAAACAGGTTATTTGTAGAATGGAAGCAGAAGGTGATAGAGAAAATGGGGGACATATTACACATGGAGGAACACAGATGGACGACTGGACAGGAGATTATAGACACCTATGGGTTGCACAAATTTCAAGGACTTCAGTACATGCAAATTAAACATCACATTATGGCCAACCTAAGAGATGTATCGAGAGAGACATACCCTAACATATGCGATAGACTAATTGATCTAGACAATTCATGTTTGAATATCTCTAATGTATACAGAGAGCTCAGAGAGGTCCTGATACCAGCAGGAGCCGGAAATATATTCGCCAAATGGAGAAGATATTTACCTAGTGAGTCGGAAGAAGAGGAAATATTGACAGGGTGGGGGAAAGTAAGATGACATGTCCTGAATGAGCAGTGGAGGGATTCTTATTTTCGAATCATCCATGGGTTGATTTGTGGGTTTAACATACCATCTAATGAAGCCAACCCAGATAAACTCACCAAGTGCCCAAAATGTGCACAGGAAAGGATGGACATGATCCATGGGTTGTGGAGTTGTGGGAAAGTTCAGAATTATTGGAAGATAATAAGTAATCTTCTTACACATATTTGTAACACTACTTACGATATGACTCCTAAACATTGGATTTTTCAAGATTTTCCTGAAACGAGTGGGATGAAAAAGGGTACACACATATCGCATGTGATAATATTGCTGGCCAAGAGGCTTTTATTGAATTATTGGATACGCCCCGACCTTCCAAAAGATGAAGATATCATACTAGGATTGCGTCGAGCAATGGAGATAGACAAAAGAGAGGCTTTGAGGGATAAGGAGAGGTTGACGCCCTCTTTCATGCGGAAGTGGAGCGGATTCTTAGAAAATATAATGGCCGATGGTGATATCAGGGATATAATAGTTCCATTCAAAAATACTTCTTGGTATCTGCTGAGGGAGCTGGATGGTTCACTGGGAAGACTTAGCGTGGATTAAATTATTAAGAATAGGGGGATAGGCTGGGATCAAGGATAAAATTAAAGCAGAATTAGAGGATAGCAGGAAGGCATAAATTTATTGATTGAATCGCCTATTGATGTTTTTTATCCTAATTACTAGATGAAGTGGGCATTTAGCTCATAGTAAAATAAATCAAAAGGAGGCATTAGTCTTTGACTGTACTGCTATTTATACTTTCATTTGTATGTATTCGAGTATTTGTGATGTAAAAGTGAAAATTTCTCAATAAAAAAGATGTTTGAAAAAAAAAAACCTGTCCCTGCACCTTCCTATAAGGTTTCAAGCTATCCCTCTTTTTCCCTATAGCTATTCTGTAAAGTGGGCGGGCTATTCTGTCACTGGGCGCGCTTAGCCGGAATGACGCAAATCGCGTCATTTCCAGCGCTGTGATGCCGATACACCCTTTGGGTGTATGTACGGACCTCACTGAGCATTGTGCGAGGTGTTATTTACAACTCGCACAAGCGCAACGCGCAGCGTGAGGTGTATCGACGTCACAGCGCCGGAGATGACGCGATTTGCGACACTCTGGCTAAGCCCGCCCAGTGATCTGACACAGGATCATCAACATTCATTTTCACACCCATTGGGGCGTGAAAAACAATAGTGGAGGCGGCAATAAGCCGCAGATTTCTCAGGTAATAAAGGTCATAATTACACTTTACAGAATAGCTATAGGGAAAGAGAGGGTAGATTGAAACCTTATAGGAAGGTGCAGGGACAGGTTTTAAGAGGCTGGGGACCGATTTGGAGGGGTCAGGTTCCCTTTAAGAGGTCGCCTGGGTGGGATCTTATTAAGAGGTCCTGGCTGCTGGCACAATCCTCCCAGCCTTCTCCTTCTATGTGTCTGCCACTGCCTCCTTTTCTTTTGGGTCTGTAAACATGTAAAGCAGTTCCTTGAAACACAAAACATTGGAACAATGAAATGGCCGCCCAGACTCCTGATCTAAACCTAACAGAAAACCTCTGGAAAATCCTTTGTGACAAAATTATGTTCAAGAAACCCACAACAATCACAGAACTGTGGAAAAGAATGGAAGAAGAGTGGACCAAAATCAAACCAGAGCAATGTGACAGACTAGTGATGTCCTGTGGCTGCACACGTGCTAAAGTCATTCAAAGCAAAGGCCTGTACAGAGCAAAGGCATGTATACTTCCTACTGATTGATGACTGATGTAACCTTCAAAGTTTAGATTAAAGGCCCTGTTACACGTTTCAACATCGTTGTTGCATCGTTGCGTGTAAACGCACGATTCAACAACGATAGTTGTTCAAGTCGGAGTTGACAGGTTTTCCTGCATGCAGTAAAACTTGTCAACTTAAGCAACCTGCGGCATCGTTCGGTTTGACACCAAAATTGCGATGTCACGGCCGACTTCGCCCATTCACAGCAGTGGGCAGGGATCGTTTGCGGTGTTTGAGAACAATCCCTGCTCACAACATCGTTGGTGAGTTGTCCACAATATCTGGACGTGTGACAGCTCACCAGCGATGTTGTACAGGTGTCCACAAAATTAGCGCACTCCCGAGATCGCAAACAACATCGTTGTTAAGTTTTACCGTGTGACGGTACCTTTAATCTTTCTTTGTACTACAGTCATTGCTGTTCTCTAATTATAATCATCATGTTTTGTGTAAAATAAAGTTGATAAACTTTGGTTATTTTGGAAAACTCTAGTTTTAGTGGCAAGGTGTACCCCTTACACTAAAACCTTCAAATGTTGATCAATGTAGATTACATTCTGACTGAAAAAATCAAGTGCTTACACATTGTTCTCTAATTTTGATCGCCAGTGATTATGTCTATATGTCATGGAATGTGAAGGGATTAAAAGGAACCTGTCAGCTCATTTTTGCCCCCAAACCTATCATCACTACCTGTCCCTGCACCTTCCTATGACATCCCTAATCATTCCTGTCTGAGCTAAAACTGTCCTATGATGGTCGTAAAAATGAGTTTGCTTTTAAAAAGAGGAAAATGGAGAAAGAGGAGAGGAGAGAGAGGGGACAGAGAGGAAAGAGAGAGATTTACTGGGAGCCAAACATTATTTCAGAACATTTATGACAGCATGTGTTTTTTCCCAAAAAAACACCAAATACGCACCTAAAAACAGACTGTGTGAACACACGTATTTTTGCAGTGTTTTTTCATGATTATGATGGGGTCAGTGGAGAAAAACGCTGCAATAATTGACATGCTGCCTTTTTTCTGCATCCAAAACGCAATGAAAAAAATGCAGAATGGGCACAGCGCTTCTAGTCTCAGACTTTGCTAGCTTAAGGATAGACATGCAGATTTCTCAAAAAACAGAAAACACAGCTTGGGCATGAGGCCTAAGGCTATGTTCACACTGCGCATAATTTTCATGCTTTCTTGTGCACGCTTTAACCCCAAAAGCGCATCTGTGTCTGCGTTTGCCGGCAAGTGAATGGAAATTTACTTTTGCTGTGCAGACGCTGTGTAATTTTACACTGCGCTTTCATGGGAAAAAACATGCGCGTAAAAAAAAAAAAATCAACATGTCGATTGGTGATGCTTTTTTGCGCTCGTTTTCTCCCATAGGCCCCATTATAACCTCTGGAAGTAAGCATCGCCGTTCAGACAATGCGCAATTCCAGCGTGTATAATGGCGGGTGCTGCAGGATGTGATGTAACATGGGGGAGGGAGAATCCTGAGCCCCCCCCCCCCCCCCCCGTGTGACAGGCCTTTTGGCTAAAAAATAAGTACGGTAATCAAAAAGGTATGAAAAATAATAAAATAGAATACTTACCGCTCCACCGGCTGTTCCCGGTCACCGGGACCTGAGACATCCACATCTGATCTGCTGCCAGGACCAGATGTGATTGGCCGGTAGCGATCATGTGATATGTGAAGTGCATATCCCATGATCGCTAACGGCCAATCACAGATCTGGAAGGTTGTGGCAGCACATCAGATGTTGATGTCTCGGCTCCCGGTGACCGGGAACAGCCGGTAGAGAGGTAAGTATTCTATTCTTTATTTTTAATACCTTTTAATTGCTTTTATTTAGCTTTTGTCGTGTATATTAATACACTGCGAAAGCCAAATGGCATGTCACACATGTCACATGGGGGAGGATTTTTCCTCTCCTGTGTGACATCACTTCCCTCCTGCGCTTTTGGGGGAGAAATGCGGCTGTAAAAAAATATGGTGTGTGAATACATTGCGTTTTTTTACCTGCACTAAATAGTGTGGCCGCAAAAGCGAAGGAAATACGCACCGTGTGAACGTAGCCTTAGTGTCTACATGAAAAGCACATATAGCTTTACTGTGCATATGAGGCTGCGTGCACACGATCTGGAATAGCAGCGTTTTGGACACCGCATCCAGAACACTGTGCTGTCCAGTAGCAGCATAGTGGATGAGATTTCTGCCAATCCCATGCCCACTCGGCTCCTCCCCTCCGCAGCGTTATTTCAGCTGCGGTCTGGGTTATCGCACTTTCGCATCTCCGCAGCATGTTAATGGCGATCTCCAGCAGCCGAAGCCGCCCTGCCCCAAACGCTGATTGTGGGTTCCCGCAAGCCCGGAGCCTCTGTGTCCACCATACAGCGCCTCCGCATCATGTGCACATAGCTTTATTGCCAATTTTAGAAGAAGAATCAGGTTATTTCCGCAACAACAAAAATAAGCGATGATGATTAAATTGTGGGGACGCAGCAGATTCCACAGAGTGTGTTACCAATGTGAAATTCACAGCGGAAATCTGCAACAAGAACAGGCAGAACACGTCCATTTCTGCAGCAGATTTCCATACAATCAGCCCCGTTAAGGTTGTAGAACCACAACTCTAAGCATGCCCTGACAGATTCATGCTGAGAACGATAATGGAGACTATATACTGCAGATCCTGCCATTCGGAGGAGGCACAGGCAGCGCTCACCTTTAAATCCAGTCTTATGTCTGAGAGCCTGAAATACAGAACAGTGATCAGTGAATGGCAGGAGGTCACATGACCATGATGGAGCCTAGTACACACCATGCGGCTCACTCACCATCCTGCTGGCGCTTCATACACGGCTCCTGCCGGGAGCAGAGCCCAGGACAGGCCGCATTCAGCACAGTACGCGGCGTCCCCCTGTTACCATGGCAGCCGAGATTCCCGGACTCCTCCCCTCCCACTATGGCCGTGTATATTACACGTAATCAGGCCCACTCACATTAACCGACACACTCTCCATGGCCTGCAGTAGCAGCAGGGCTTCCGCTTTGCACAGCATTATGGGGATTGTAGTTCACTGACTGCGGCAGCCATTATAGTAACATCTGGGGCTCGGGAAGTGTGATGGTGCTCCGGTCTTCTGTAATGTGTGTATGTAGAAGCGGTCGGCGGCTTCACAGCATGCAAAGGGTTAAATGGACTATTAGTTGTCACGTGTTTCTAGAGCCAAACAAAAGGCTATCGTAGAAATTACTTATGATAACCAATCGGATGCCTGCTCTCATTTGTCATGGCACCTTTTGAAAATGAAAGCAGCAACGTAATTGGTTGCTACAGACAACTTGTCTATTTCCAGGCACCAGTTTTGATGAATCTACATACTGAGAAAAAAGGAGCTAAACTCAATCTGTGTGGTTGTGTGTAATTCCTTGGCATAGTCTGCAGCTATAATGATTGGTCACTAATGTCTGATTACCTACTAATGCTGTAGGTGCGGTACCCCATACCTGCAGAGGCCGAAACCACCAAACACCATCAACTGTATAGTGGCCACAGCTGGATAATGCACATTAACAGGGGCGTAACTACAACAGGTGCAGGGGTTGCGATCGCACCCGGGCCCCGGAGCTTAGGGGGCCCCAAAAGTCCCTTTGGCCTATAGAAAAAGACTAATACTATTAAAGATTTGTAATAATTGGGGGTCCCGTTGGGGCTTTCAGATCGGGGCCCATGAGCTTCAAGGTACGCCACTGCACATCAAAGAGGCGCAAATACAGTAATACCTCACTTTTTGTTGGTTATCGTCAGTTTCAGTTTTAATTTATTTTTTTCCATGACAAATTTGTCTTCGTTTTTGTTGGTATATGACACGCCCACTCCAGAGTCAGGGGTACTCGGAAGCCGGGCAGCTTGTTGTTCTTCTCACGGGGGCCGAGACCAGGTCCCGTGACCCTGGTGGTGTCATTTAATAAAAGGGGGATTGACAGGGAGAAGGGGTATTCGTGACGCCACCTGCAGTACTCGGCAATGGGTGGCCACCGATGCTTCAGAACCTCTGTGGACGGTCACCTGCAGCTTGGATGGTTCCGCTCCCCGCAGGTGGAGCACGATCCCCAGGGCAGTGGGAAGGAGGATTCAGTTCATACCTTGTCAGATGTTTGTTAGGTCATCAGCACCCCAGTGTTTCATGCGGCCTCTGCGGCTGGTGGTCGCCACTAAAGAAAGTCTCATACACCACAGATGGAGTTCCTTAAAGGCCCCGTCACACACACAGATAATTGTGCAGAGATTGTTCGCAGATCTCTGGTTGCAGTGAAATCATGGACACATTTGTTACATTTGTACACAGCCACAAAATAGAACAATGTGTTCATGATTTCACTGCAACTAGAGATCTGCAAACAATCTCTGCACAATTATCTGTGTGTGTTAACTGGGCCTTTACTTTTACTTAGTTGTTTCAGCATGGCCACCGGGTGTTTCCCCTTTGCGAACCTCTGGTTCAGCGTTGTCTCCAGAATCGGGACAGCGCAGTCGAGCCTCTTTCGGTGTTTGGCTTTCTTACTGGGTTGTTCCTTTCTCTGGTGGTCCCTCAGCGCTATAAGCTAGTCTCTCCGCTCCTCTCAGTGCCTCCTCACACAGAGCTCAGGTACCTGTAATGTACAATAATTAGATCTGTCTCTTTAAGACAACTAGGTCTGGTGGATCATGGGTAATGATAAGAAGGGGGTGGGAAGTTAAGTTTAGTTTCATTTTTGAGCATGCTGAGGAAAGACTGTTGTTATATGATGGAGAAAGATGGAAGAAAAGAATAAAGTACAGTTAAAGTTTACCCTTGTGAATTCCTCATATCGTGTGGACATTACAGTACGACAGCCACGGGTGCTCAGTTGTGCCTCTCCCCGATACTGCTCCCTAATTCGGCCACCTTCTCCAAGTTGTGCCGGGCAGGGCCGTATTTGGAGTTCCTGCTGCCCTAGGCACTGTCAGCAGCCGCCCCCCCCCATCACGGCTCCTCCCCCATTGTGGCCCCTCCCCCATCATGGCTCCTCCCCCTGTTGCAGCCCCTCCCCCATCACAGCTCCTCCCCCCGTTGCAGCCCCTCCCCCGTCACGGACAATCTTCCCCCCAGTCGCGGCCTTCCCCCCCAAGCTTCATGTAGCTTCTCCCACCCACATTTCATCATGTAGTACATATAAAAGGTTTGTCCAACCACACTACAGAGACATTCTGATAGGATGTTTACATTGTGAGCCCCAATGGGGACAGTGTTGATGATGTATGTAAAATGCTGTGGAGTTCATAGTGTAATATACAGTTAGGGCCAGAAAGATTTGGACAGTGACACAATTTTCGCGAGTTGGGCTCTGCATGCCACCACATTGCATTTGAAATGAAACCTCTACAACAGAATTCAAGTGCAGATTGTAACGTTTAATTTGAAGGGTTGAACAAAAATATCTGATAGAAAATGTAGGAATTGTACACATTTCTTTACAAACACTCCACATTTTAGGAGGTCAAAAGTAATTGGACAAATAAACATAACCCAAACAAAATATTTTTATTTTCAATATTTTGTTGCGAATCCTTTGGAGGCAATCACTGCCTTAAGTCTGGAACCCATGGACATCACCAAACGCTGGGTTTCCTCCTTCTTAATGCTTTGCCAGGCCTTTACAGCTGCAGCCTTCAGGTCTTGCTTGTTTGTGGGTCTTTCCGTCTTAAGTCTGGATTTGAGCAAGTGAAATGCATGCTCAATTGGGTTAAGATCTGGTGATTGACTTGGCCATTGCAGAATGTTCCACTTTTTTGCACTCATGAACTCCTGGGTAGCTTTGGCTGTATTCTTGGGGTCATTGTCCATCTGTACTATGAAGCGCCGTCCAATCAACTTTGCAGCATTTGGCTGAATCTGGGCTGAAAGTATATCCCGGTACACTTCAGAATTCATCCGGCTACTCTTGTCTGCTGTTATGTCATCAATAAACACAAGTGAGCCAGTGCCATTAAAAGCCATGCATGCCCATGCCATCACGTTGCCTCCACCATGTTTTACAGAGGATGTGGTGTGCCTTGGATTATGTGCCGTTCCCTTTCTTCTCCAAACTTTTTTCTTCCCATCATTCTGGTACAGGTTGATCTTTGTCTCATCTGTCCATAGAATACTTTTCCAGAACTGAGCTGGCTTCTTGAGGTGTTTTTCAGCAAATTTAACTCTGGCCTGTCTATTTTTGGAATTGATGAATGGTTTGCATCTAGATGTGAACCCTTTGTATTTACTGTCATGGAGTCTTCTCTTTACTGTTGACTTAGAGACAGATACACCTACTTCACTGAGAGTGTTCTGGACTTCAGTTGATGTTGTGAACGGGTTCTTCTTCACCAAATAAAGTATGCGGCAATCATCCACCACTGTTGTCATCCGTGGATGCCCAGGCCTTTTAGAGTTCCCAAGCTCACCAGTCAATTCCTTTTTTCTCAGAATGTACCCAACTGTTGATTTTGCAACTCCAAGCATGTCTGCTATCTCTCTGATGGATTTTTTCTTTTTTTTTCAGCCTTAGGATGTTCTGCTTCACCTCAATTGAGAGTTCCTTTGACCGCATATTGTCTGGTCACAGCAACAGCTTCCAAATGCAAAACCACACACCTGGAATCCACCCCTGACCTTTTAACTACTTCATTGATTACAGGTTAACGAGGGAGACGCCTTCAGAGTTAATTGCAGCCCTTAGAGTCCATTGTCCAATTACTTTTGGTCCCTTGAAAAAGAGGAGGCTATGCATTACAGAGCTATAATTCCTATACCCTTTCTCCGATTTGGATGTGGAAACTCTCATATTGCAGCTGGGAGTGTGCACTTTCAGCCCATATTATATATATAATTGTATTTCTGAACATGTTTTTGTAAACTGCTAAAATAACAAAACTTGTGTCACTGTCCAAATATTTCTGGCCCTAACTGTAAGTGCAAAGGATATTGTTCTTAATATTATGTCACAATACCGGCATCTGAGGATCTTCTATTTCGAGGTCAGGGGCTCTCTGATGCCATGTTGCTGCCTGTCTCGTTGTCTTCCTCTTTTTACACTGCAGTGCGGTGGACAAGAGAGCATTAACTGGTTAATAACAAGAAGTATGGAGTGTGTACTGAGCCATAAACCCTCCCCATACCATGTCCCGCAGACATTGTAGGATTACTATATGGATTTTATTATTAGGGTACGGACACATTGGCGTGAAACTCGGATGAGTGCAATGTGTGATTTCATCGCATTGCACTCGGACCAATGTTAATCAATCTCTGAGAGCACACTGATGAGTGTCGAACGCTTTTTTCTCATCCAGATTCAGGATGAGAAAAAAGTCGCGACATGCTGCGACAGTATGCTATTCACGTGCGAGACTCGCCAATGCAAGTCTATGGGACCGACAAAATCACATACCGCACACTGACACACACGGACCATCCGAGAGGCATCAGTTTTTTTCACGGATACATTATCATTCTGCAGCTGAGACAACTGTAAAATGTTCCTGTAAATCAGGGGTCTCAAACTCGCGGCCCAAGGGCCGCATGCGGCCCCCAGGGCTTCACTATGCGGCCCGCGGCACCTTGGACAACTTAATGATGAGTTGCCCCAGTGCAGGGGGCCGCTGCAGTCCCCGCTGTGTGAGGACTTCCGTCCGCAGCACTAACAAGCTCTGCCACTCAGCAAGATCAATGCATGCTGCCAGCCAATGAGAGGCCCGCAGCTGACGGCAGAATATGACGTAACCTGCAGGCCTCTGGCTGGCAGATTGCATTCATCTTGATGAGCAACAGAGCTTGTCTGAGTGGCGGCTGGAGGAAGTCATAGCACAGCGGAGGCAGGAAGTCAGTACAGCGGGGACCGCGGCGGCCCCCTGCACTGGAGCGATGCATCATTAAAGTGACAAAAGTGTGAGTGTGTGTGAGAAGGTGTGTGTATGTGTGTGAGTGAGGATGTGTATATAAGAAAGTGTGTGCGAGTTTCAGTGTGTGTATGAGTGTGAGTGTAAGAGTGTGTATGAGGATGTGTGAGAGTGTGTTTGAGAGTATGTGTGTGTGTGTGTGTGTGGGGGGGGTTTGTGTGTGGGTTTGTGTGTGAGTGTGATAGATTGGGTATTTGAGTGTGTAAGAAGGTAAAACAGGATGGGGGGCATCACTATAAAAGTAGATCAGGATGGGGGGGCATCACTATAAAGGTAGATCAGGATGGGTGACATCACTATAAAAGGGGATCAGGATGGGGGACATCACTATAAAAGGGGATCAGGATGGGTGACATCACTATAAAAGGGGATCGGGATGGGGGACATCACTATAAAAGTAGATCAGGATAGGGGACATCACTATAAAAGGGGATCGGGATGGGGGACATCACTACTAAAGGGGATCAAGATGGGGGACATCACTACTAAAGGGGAATGGGAAGGGGGACATCACTAGAAAAGGAGATCAGGAAGGGCGTCATCACTAGAAAAGGGGATCAGTGTGGGGACATCACTACAAAAAGGGATCATGATTGATGGGGGACATCACTAGAAAAAGGGATCAGGATGGGGGACATCACTAGAAAAAGGGATCAGGATAGGGATCATCACTAGAAAAAGGGATCATGATGGGGGACATCAGTAGAAAAGGACATTACTACAGGATGGGGACATTACTACAAGAAAGAAATCAGGATTTGTACTTTACTACATTGAGCAAAAAATTCTGGTATTACTAAAAATATCACTTAGTCCTACAAGGGATGCGGCCCCCCGCTATAAATGTTTCTCTAAGTGCGGCCCACCAACCCAGCCGAGTTTGAGACCCCTGCTGTAAATGATTCTACACTAATAGCTGCTGAGGAAAGAACAGATTGCACACGGATGTGATCTGAGACAAATGGTAAGTGGAGAAGAAACCGGGCACTGACCTGCTTAGTCTCTCGTATCGTACAGCGGCGTTAGTGAAATCCTGTTGCTCAGCTGAAGGGTTAATCTTGCAAACAAAAAGTGAGGAGAGCAGCGGCACTCAGGAGATCTTTTTTACATACCGGCTTTATTGTGCTTTTTCAGGTTACATCTTAGGTGCAGGGCAGGGAGGTGCAGGGGGAGCAACGGTCCGTTTCGCGGACTTCTGCTTCAACAGGCTATGGTGCAGGGCAGGGAGGTGCAGGGGGAGCAACGGTCCGTTTCGCGGACTTCTGCTTCAACAGGCTATGGTGCAGGGCAGGGAGGTGCAGGGGGAGCAACGGTCCGCTTCGCGGACTTCTGCTTCAACAGGCATAGCCTGTTGAAGCGGAAGTCCGCGAAACGGACCGTTGCTCCCCTGCACCTCCCTGCCCTGCACCTAAGATGTAACCTGAAAAAGCACAATAAAGCCGGTATGTAAAAAAGATCTCCTGAGTGCCGCTGCTCTCCTCACTTTTTGATCTGAGAGAAATGTCGGACACTCGCACAGCAGTTGGATGCCAAATGGACCAAAAACCGATGACACTCATCCGACTCTCCTGGATGAGAAACTGACCAATTTTAAGGCGGCGGGAGACAGTGTAGCACCATGTCCTCAACTCTGTGCTGTGCGCAGACAGTGTACCACCATGTCCACAGCTCCGTGCTGTGCACAGTGTACCACTATGTCCTCAGCTCCGTGCTGTGCACAGACAGTGTAGCATCATGTCCTCAGCTCCGTGCTGTGCACAGACAGTGTATCACCATGTCCGCAGCTCCGTGCTGTGCATAGACAGTGTACCACGATGTCCTTAGCTTCCTGCTGTGCACAGACAGTGTACCACCATGTCCTCAGCTCTATGCTGGTGCTGTGCACAGTGTACCACCATATCCTCAGCTCCGTGCTGTGCACAGACAGTGTACCACCATCTCCCCAGCTCCGTGCTGTGCACAGTGTACCACCATATCCTCAGCTCCGTGCTTTGCACAGACAGTGTACCACCATCTCCCCAGCTCTGTGCTGTGCACAGACAGTGTACGGTACACTGTCTGTGCACAGCACGAAGCTGAGGACATGGTGGTACACTGTGCACAGCACGGAGCTGGGGAGATGGTGGTACACTGTCTGTGTACAGCACAGAGCTGAGGACATCCCAGAAGAGACAGACAGGCCACAGGCGGGCAGCGGGACAACACTGAGCCGACCTGGAAGAACAACAACTCCCAGCCCCCAACACACTGCACAGAAATCATATAGGACAGGCAGGAGAACTACAACTCCCAGCATGCCACACCCTGCCAACACAGGAAGGTGATGGCAGCTGCATGGAGGCAGACACACGGTACAGCCGCCATTATCACACACACAGCACCAGCCACAGCCCCAGTCCTCCTGCATCCCCGTCCTTCTCTCCTCTGTTCCTCCTGCTGCTCCTGTCCTACTGCACCTCCATCCTCTTCTCCTCTGTCCTCCTCTCCTCTGCCCCTCCTGCTCCTCTATCCTCCTGCACCCCCATCCTGCTCTCCTCTGTCCTCCAGCACCCCCGTCCTCCTCTCTTCTGTCCCTCCTGCACCCCGTCCTCCTCTCCTCTGTCCCTCCTGCACCCCGTCCTCCTCTCTTCTGTCCCTCCTGCTGCTCCTCTATCCTCCTGCAGCCCCATCCTCCTCTCCTCTGTCCTCCAGCACCTCCGTCCTCCTGTCCTCTGTCCTGCACCCTCGTCCTGCTCTCCTCTGTCCTCCTGCACCACCGTCCTGCTCTCCTGTCCTCCTGCACCACTGTCCTGCTCTCCTCTGTCCTCCTGCACCACCGTCCTGCTCTCCTCTGTCCTCCTGCACCCCAGTCCTTCTCTTCCCTGTCCCTCCTGCTGCTCGGCTGTCCTCCTTCACCTCGTCCTCCTCTCCTGTCCCTCCTGCTGCTCCTCTTGCACCCCCGTCCTCCTCTCCTTTGTCCCTCCTGCTGCTCCTGTCCTCCTCTCCGCTCTCCCTCCTGCTGCTCCTCTGTCCTCCTGCACCCCTGTCCTCCCCTCCTCTGTCCTCCTGCACCCCCGTCCTCCTCTCCTCTGTCCTCCTGCACCCCCGTCCTCCTCTCCTCTGTGCTCCTGCACCCCCGTCCTCCTCTCCTCTGTGCTCCTGCACCCCCGTCCTCCACTCCTCTGTCCTCCTACACCCCCGTCCTGCTCTCCTCTGTCCCTCCTGCTGCTCCTCTTCCACCCCGTCCTCCTTTCCTTTGTCCCTCTGCTGCTCCTCTGTCGTCCTGCACCCCTGTCCTCCTCTCCTTTGTCCCTCCTGCTGCTCCTCTGTCCTCCTGCACCCTGTCCCCCTCTTCGCTGTCCCTCCTGCTGCTCCTCTGTCCTCCTGCACCCCTGTCCCCCTCTTCGCTGTCCCTCCTGCTGCTCCTCTGTCCTCCTGCACCCCCGTCCTGTTGCTCCTCTGTCCTCTTGCACCCCCGTCCTGCTCTCCTCTGTCCTCCTGCACCCCGTCTTGCTCTCCTCTGTCCCTCCTGCTGCTCCTCTTGCACCCCCGTCCTCCTCTTCCCTGTCCCTCCTGCTGCTCGGCTGTCCTCCTGCACCCCGTCCTCCTCTCCTGTCCCTCCTGCTGCTCCTCTTGCACCCCTGTCCTCCTCTCATTTGTCCCTTCTGCTGCTCCTCTGTCCTCCTGCACCCCTATCCTCCTCTCCGCTGTCCCTCCTGCTGCTCCTCTGTCCTCCTGCACCCCCGTCCTGTTGCTCCTCTGTCCTCCTCTCCTGTCCTCCTGCACCCCCGTCCTCCTCTCCTCTGTCCTCCTGCACCCCCGTCCTCCTCTCCTCTGTCCTCCTGCACCCCCGTCCTTCTCTTCCCTGTCCCTCCTGCTGCTCGGCTGTCCTCCTTCACCTCGTCCTCCTCTCCTGTCCCTCCTGCTGCTCCCCTTGCACCCCCGTCCTCCTCTCCTTTGTCCCTCCTGCTGCTCCTGTCCTCCTCTCCGCTCTCCCTCCTGCTGCTCCTCTGTCCTCCTGCACCCCTGTCCTCCTCTCCTCTGTCCTCCTGCACCCCGTCCTCCTCTCCTCTGTCCTCCTGCACCCCCGTTCTCCTCTCCTCTGTGCCTCCTGCACCCCCGCTCCTCCTCTCCTCTGTGCTCCTGCACCCCCGTCCTCTCCTCCTCTGTCCTTCCTACACCCCGTCCTGCTCTCCTCTGTCCCTCCTGCTGCTCCTCTTGCACCCCCGTCCTCCTTTCCTTTGTCCCTCCTGCTGCTCCTCTGTCGTCCTGCACCCCTGTCCTCCTCTCCTTTGTCCCCCTGCTGCTCCTCTGTCCTCCTGCAACCCCGTCCTTCCTCTCCTCTGTCTCTCCTGCACCCCGTCCTCTCTCCTCTGTGCTCCTGCACCCCCGTCCTCCCTCCTCTGTCCTCCTACACCCCCATCCTGCTCTCTCTGTCCCTCCTGCTGCTCCTCTTGCACCCCCGTCCTCCTTTCCTTTGTCCCTCCTGCTGCTCCTCTGTCGTCCTGCACCCCTGTCCTCCTCTCCTTTGTCCCTCCTGCTGCTCCTCTGTCCTCCTCGCACCCCTCGTCCTCCTCTTCCTCTGTCCCTCACCCCCGTCCTGCTCTCCTCTGTCCTCCTGCACCCCCAGTCTGCTCTCCTCTGTCCCTCCTCTGCTCCTCTTGCACACCCCGTCCTCCTCTTCCCTGTCCCTCCTGCTGCTCCCTGTCCTCCTGCACCCCATCCTTCCCTGTCCCTCTGCTCTCTGCCTCCTGCACCCCGTCCTCCTCTCCTTGTCCCTCCTGCTGCTCCTCTGTCCTCCTGCACCCCCGTCCTCCTCTCCTCTGTCTCCTGCACCCGTTCCCCCCCCTCCTCCTCTCCTTGTCCTTGCCCTCCCTCCCTTCTCCTCTCCTCTTCTCTGCCCTCTCCTCTCTTCTCCTCACCTCTCCTCCCTGTCCTCCCCCTCCTCTTCTCCCCCCCCTCTCCTCTCCCTCCCCTTTTTCCCCCGCCCTCCACCGTTCCTTCCCCCTCCTCTCTCTTTCCTCCTGCCCGCCTCTGTTCCTTCCTGTCCCTGCCCTCCCCTGCTCCTGCCCCGTTCCTCTCCTTGTCCTGCACCCGCCCCCTTGTCCACCCCCCTCTCTCTCTCCTGCCCCTCCTCCCCTCCCCCCGTCTGTGCTCTGTCCTCTTCCCCCGTCCGCCTCTTTCCTGCACTTTCCTTGCCCCCCTTCCCCTCCTCTCCCTGTCCCTCTCTGCTCGGCTGTCCTCTGCACCCCGCCCTCTGTCCCCCTGCTGCTCTCTTGCACCTCTGTCCTTCTCATTGTCCTTGCTGCTCCTCTGCCTCTCACCCCTATCTCCTCTCCGCGTCCCTCTGTGCTCCTGTCCTCCGCCCCTCGTTGCTCCCTGTCCGTTCCTGTCTCTCACCCGTCCTCCTTCTCTGTCTCTGCACCCCGTCTCTCTCCTCTTCCTCTGCACCCCCGTCCTTCCTCTGTCCCTCTGCGTCGGCTGTCTCCTTCACCTCGTCTCCTTCTGTCCTCTGATTTCTTGCACCCCCTCTCTCCTTGTCCTCTGCTGCTCCTGTCCCCCGCTCTCCCTGTCCTCTGTCCCCTGCACCCTGCCCCTCCCCTGTCCTCTGCACCCCGTCCCTCTCTGTCCTGCACCCGTCCTCTCCTGTGCCCTGCACCCGTCTCTCTCCTCTGTGCTCTACCCCGCTCCCTCCTCTTCTCCTCCTACACCCCCGTCCTGCTCTCCTCTGTCCCTCCTGCTGCTCCTCTTGCACCCCCGTCCTCCTTTCCTTTGTCCCTCCTGCTGCTCCTCTGTCGTCCTGCACCCCTGTCATCCTCTCCTTTGTCCCTCCTGCTGCTCCTCTGTCCTCCTGCACCCCCGTCCTCCTCTCCTCTGTGCTCCTGCACCCCCGTCCTCTCCTCTGTGCTCCTGCACCCCCGTCCTCCACTCCTCTGTCCTCCTACACCCCCGTCCTGCTCTCCTCTGTCCCTCCTGCTGCTCCTCTTGCACCCCCGTCCTCCTTTCCTTTGTCCCTCCTGCTGCTCCTCTGTCGTCCTGCACCCCTGTCCTCCTCTCCTTTGTCCCTCCTGCTGCTCCTCTGTCCTCCTGCACCCTGTCCCCATCTTCGCTGTCCCTGTTGCACCCCCGTCCTGCTCTCCTCTGTCCTCCTGCACCCCCATCTTGCTCTCCTCTGTCCCTCCTGCTGCTCCTCTTGCACCCCCGTCCTCCTCTTCCCTGTCCCTCCTGCTGCTCGGCTGTCCTCCTGCACCCCATCCTCCTCTCCTGTCCCTCCTGCTGCTCCTCTTGCACCCCTGTCCTCCTCTCATTTGTCCCTTCTGCTGCTCCTCTGTCTTCCTGCACCCCTATCCTCCTCTCCGCTGTCCCTCCTGCTGCTCCTCTGTCCTCCTGCACCCCCGTCCTGTTGCTCCTCTGTCCTCCTCTCCTGTCCTCCTGCACCCCCGTCCTCCTCTCCTCTGTCCTCCTGCACCCCCGTCCTCCTCTCCTCTGTCCTTCTGCACCCCCGTCCTGCTTTCCTCTGTCCTTCTGCACCCCCGTCCTGCTCTCCTCTGTCCCTCCTGCTGCTCCTCTTGCACCCCCGTCCTCCTCTCCTTTGTCCCTCCTACTGCTCCTCTGCCCTCCTGCACCCCTGTCCTCCTCTTCTTTGTCCCTCCTGCTGCTCCTCTGTCCTCCTGCACCCCCGTCCTGTTGCTCCTCTGTACTCCTGCACCCCCGTCCTCCTCTCCTCTGTCCTCCTGCACCCCCGTCCTGTTGCTCCTCTGTCCTTCTGCACCCCCGTTCTCCTCTCCTCTGTCCTCCTGCACCCCCGTCCTCCTCTCCTCTGTCCTCCTGCACCCCCGTCCTCCTGCTGCTCCTCTTGCATCCCCGTCCTCCTCTCCTTTGTCCCTCCTGCTGCTCCTCTTTCCTCCTGCACCCCTGTCCTCCTCTCCGTTGTCCCTCCTGCTGCTCCTCTGTCCTTCTGCACCCCACAACTCACACACAGAGACATTACACACAGATACAACTCGCACACAGAGACACAGCTCATAGAGACACAACTCACACAGACACATGACACACATGGACACACAACTCACACAGAAGACACAGACACAACTCAAACAGAAGACACAACTCACACACATAGACACACAACTCACACAGAAGACACTTACAACTCAAACACAGAAGACACAACACACACATAGACACACAACTCAGACACAGAAGACACAGACACAACTCACACAGAAGACACACAACTCACTCAAACACACATACAGACACACACACAACTCACACACACATTTTACAGATACCTCACACATACACTTCTTTCTGCTGCATGAAGGGGGTACATATCCAGCTTCCCCTGCTCCCAGCAGCTGTCCCCAGTCAGCCCCTCCCCCACTCACTCCTTCTCTCTGCCTGCACAGCACAGTCACAGCAGGAGGTCTTTCACCTTTTTACCCGGAGGTTGGAGCTGCTTCTCCTCATCCTCCAGCACGTCGCTCCTCTAATCCTCTTCATCGGCTCTCATTTCTTCTCTTCCCGCGCAGTGCAGGAGGGCAAGAGCACGGGCCAATGAGCGGGCCTGATGACGAGGAGGAGAGGGGGGCCGGGGGTTGTATGAGGGGGCGGGACTTACGACCCGGCCAACACAGGCACGAGCGGGCCTGATGACGATCGGGGGCGGGGCTTACGACCCGGCCAACACAGGCAGGCAAAAAAAAGAAAAAAAAAAGAAAAGACGCTGAGACTCCGCCCCCTATGAATGGCGCCGCCCTAGGAGCGTGCCTACGGGTGCCTAATGGCAAATACGGCCCTGATGCCGGGTGTTCTGCCGCAGCTCCCATTAGGAACGCGGGGCTTCCGGTTTCAACAGTTCGGGCTTACAGCATCTGCGCCGCTTCACTGTGTCGTCCACCAGCCCCTCTGTACTCTCGCCAGATATGGGCGTACAGGGATCTACGTCTCGTTCCGTACCCCAAGGGCTCTGTTTTTCCTCCACACCCGCTGGTCTTTCCCTCCCGGGGCGAGCATGGTCATGCTCAAGCCCATGGCAGCCAACACCGCTTAGCTCCTCGCTCTCACTCCATCCTCTCCTATTTTTTCCCTCCTACTCCTGCCTTTTCTCGTTCCGGCTACGCTTGATTCCTCCCTCGGAGTCCCTCCAGGTCCACCCATCGTCCTGGGGTCCCAAAGTGTTGTGTATGTGTGTGAAGCTCAACTGCGCCATCCCAGCACCTGGAGAGCAGAGGCACAACTCTCCATCTAATGGAGGAGTGCAGTACCTCTGGTGGCGGCCTGCCCGGTGGAGCACCACATATACATACAGGTACATCTCATTGAATTAGAATATCTTCAAAAAGTTATTTCATTTCTGTAATTACATACATTTCTGTAATACATAACGTGAAGTGCATATATTGTATAGAGTCATTACAAACAGGGTGATCTATTTCATTTGTTTATTTCTGTTAATGTTGATGATTATGGCTTACAGCCAAAGTAGGGAGGATGAAGGGTCTGAGAGCTAAAATATTATCTAAATAGTTATCAGAGGCTTCACCTTGTGTGGTTGTGAGAGTCACAACCACTATAAAAGCATATCACGGCTCAGGGCCGGCTTCAGGTTTCTGTGGGCCCCGGGCGAAAAGGTCTCAGTGGGCCCCCTTTAAGTACATATCACAGACTATATATATATATATATATATATATATATATATATATATATATATATATACTATATATTGCCGCACACTTACCGCAAGCCCCATAGACAATGCATGGGGCTTGCCGCAAACGTGTAGCAAGTGCAGCCGCTAGGCGGAAAATGCGGCAGATGCGGGTTTTTTTTTACCGCAACTGCCACATTTTTAAGAAAACTCCTATGTGAAGGCAGCCTTACAGGAACAGTGACTGCCGAAACCAGCAAGAGCTGTTTCTGACAGTGAGTATATTACACGTTGTTAGGAGCGGGCTAAAATGCGATTGCGTTCCCTTGCGCTTTTTAAAAATACCCTTCAAATGCAAAATGTTGCATTTTTGTGCGTCTGAGGATGTTTGGTATATACACAAGCATCCTGAAGCACACAAATAATGCAAGCAGCTCAATGGAGCCACACTGCATTATGGGTGACACCGCAGCCAAGCGGAATGTCTGGCCGTCCGGATCTCTCTTCTCCTCACCTTTCTTCTTGCTGCTCCGGTCTCCTACGGTCGCTCTGCACATATCAGCACAGTGATGACATCGTGCCCCTCCATGCTGAGCTGCAGAATGCAGACAGCGGCAGAAGAGACTCTGGAGCAGAATGCTGCTGGCAAAGGTGGCTGAGACTATAGGAGCGGAATCCGCGGGGGGCTACCACTGGTACACATACCTCGTACACACTCGGCTCTGCTCCGTACACCTCGTACACACTCGGCTCTGCTCCGTACATCTCGTACACACTTGGCTCCGCTCCGTACACCTCGTACACACTCGGCTCCGCTCCGTACACCTCATACGCACGTGGCTCTGCTCCGTACACCTCGTACGCACGCGGTTCTGCTCCGTACACCTCGTACACACTCGGCTCCGCTCCGTACACCTCGTACACACGCGCCTCTGCTCCGTACACCTCGTACACACTCGGCTCTGCTTTGTACATCTCGTACACACTCGGCTCTGCTCCGTACACCTCGTACACACTCGGCTCTTCTCCGTACACCTCGTACACACTCGGCTCCGCTCCGTACACCTTGTACGCACGTGGCTCTGCTCCGTACACCTCGTACGCACGCGGCTCTGCTCCGTACACCTCGTACACACGCGGCTCTGCTCCGTACACCTCGTACACACTCGGCTCCGCTCCGTACACCTCGTACACACTCGGCTCCGCTCCGTACACCTCGTACACACATGGCTCTGCTCCGTACACCTCGTACACACGCGGCTCTGCTCCGTACACCTCGTACGCACGCGGCTCTGCTCCGTACACCTCGTACACACGCGGCTCTGCTCCGTACACCTCGTACACACGCGGCTCTCCTCCGTACACCTCGTACACACTCGGCTCTTCTCCGTACACACTCGGTTCTGCTCTGTACACCTTGTACACACTCGGCTCCGCTCCGTACACCTCGTACACACTCGGCTCTGCTCTGTACACCTCGTACACACTCGGCTCTGCTCCGTACACCTCGTACACACAATGCTCTGCTCCGTACACCTCGTACACACGCGGCTCTGCTCCGTACACCTCGTACACACTCGGCTCTGCTCCGTACACCTCGTACACACACGGCTCTGCTCCGTACACCTCGTACACACGCGGCTCTTCTCCGTACACCTCGTACGCACGCGGCTCTGCTCCGTACACCTATGGCTCTGCTCCGTACACCTCGTACACACACGGCTCCGCTCCGTACACCTCATACACACACACGGCTCTGCTCCGTACACCTCATACACACACGGCTCTGCTCCGTACACCTCATACACACACGGCTCCGCTCCGTACACCTCATACACACACGGCTCTGCTCCGTACACCTCATACACACACGGCTCCGCTCCGTACACCTCGTACACACACGGCTCTGCTCCGTACACCTCGTACACACGCGGCTCTGCTCCGTACACCTCGTACACACGGCTCTGCTTCGTACACCTCATACACACATGGCTCCGCTCCGTACACCGCGTACACACACGGCTCTGCTCCGTACACCTCGTACACACTCGGCTCCGCTCCATACACCTCGTACACACACGGCTCCGCTCCATACACCTCGTACACACACGGCTCCGCTCCATACACCTCGTACACACTCGCCTCTGCTACATTCACACTGTAAATCCCTCCTGACCCCACACATAACCTTCACCTAATTGCCATACACCTAGTACACACTCACCTTTGCTACATTCACACTGTAAATGCCTCCTGACCACACACAAACGTCACCTTATTTGAGCATCATTCATGGTGGCCAGCACAGTCCTGGATACACTGAGGAGCTGATCATGTGACCCCTGACTCCTCCCCATCCATTGACATCATTACAGGTCCTGTAAGCACACTAGCACAGAGTGTGCAGCTCTGTCGGCTCCCGTGGAGGGGGGAGGAGGGAGACCTCCGGTGCTGCAGGAGCCTGAAAATGGCCCCCCAGTTGCCCCCTGGATATGGCCCTGGCTGTGGGGGCAGTGCTCAGGGGCCCCTGAGGCTAGGGTCACACTTGTGTTGTGACCCTAGCCTTATGCAAGTATTGTATGTTGCAGCGCATAGCGTTTAATGCTATGCGCTGGAGGCAGCCCATAGAAACCCGACGTTTACCTTGACAACCACTGGTTGTCAATGTAAACATCGGGTTTCTATGGGCTCAGTTGCTGGCAGCGCATAGCGTTAAACGCTCTGCGCTGCAGCAGACAATACTTGCATAAGGCTAGGGTCACAACACAAGTGTGACCCTAGCCCTCAGGGGCCCGGTGGGCCCCCTCCAAGCAGTCGGGCCCCGGCATTTGCCCGGGTACGCCGGGTGCTGACGCCGGCCCTGTCACGGCTGCTGCAGTCCCCAGCAGGGGCGTAACTACAATGGGTGCAGGGGTTGGTTCGCACCCGGGCCCTGCGGTCTAGGGGGGCCCCAAAAGTCCCTTTGGCTCATAGAAAAAGATGAATATTATTAAAGATTTGCAATAATTGGGGGCCCCGTTGTAGCTTTTGCATCGGGGCCCCTGGGCCTGAAGTTACGCCACTGGTCCCCAGCATGGTGAATATAGAGTAGGGAGGATGAAGGGTTAAAAACCGCTCTACCGTATTCCATGAGACATCAAAGGGTGAACATAATATTGATTTATTAATCACAAGATGACAAGATAGGATGCACTTACCAGTGGTCTTTGGAAGAACTTTATTTATGACAAGCACACAGGTGACATGCGGGCTGCGTCCACTGGGACAACGTATGTTTCGCTCAAGTGAGCTTCATTAGTCAACACGTTTCAGGGCTCCCTGGCCCCTTCCTCAGGACAATGTAATATTGCCATGTTTCAGGGAGCCCTGAAACGTGTTGACTAATAAATCAATATTGTATACACCCTTTGATGTCTCGTGGAATACGGCAGTGCGGTTTTTAACCCTTCATCCGTCCTAGTTATCAGGGACATAATGTGCAACCAACCTCCCCAAATCCAATCCCAATAACACATTTGCGGGGAGATTCTTGGTTACCCCACCCTCGCTCCACCCTCTTCCCACACCCCAGTCCAGATATACTCAAGCCATGGGCACAGATCGGTGCTCACCCCCAATGATGGTGACAGTCAGTGTCTTTCCAGGGATGAGTTCATGAGTATATGCGTATTCAGGGCGGATGAGAGTTCGTTCTGCACCAGAGTCCCTGAGCCCCACAGTGATGGTTTTGCTCACCATGACTGACTGCAAGTTCTCCCGGGAACTCCCACCCGTATCACCCTCAAACCAAATAGCAGCACTAGGCCCTGGGGCCTCAGAATGGGGGGTTCTTCTTCTGCCTCTCCGGACAAGTGGCACTCACATGTCCAGGTTGTCCACAGTGAAAGCACTTGCATGCAAAAGTGCTGGCAGCTGGGACACGGCCTCCGGAAGGTTGGCTGGCAGGGATGGAAGTTAACGGCTTACCCCCTTTATCATTGGTGACGATCGGCTTTCGCACCTCCGGTCTCTGGTTGGCCTTGTAGGCGTCTGTGACCTGCGCTGCTTTGCGCATCTGGTGGCTCCCAATCCATCACGAACTGTCACACCTCAGCTGGACAAAGATGCAGGAACTGGTCTTTCACCATCAGGTCCTTTATCTGCTCAGAGGTGGTGACTGACAGCCCTTGGATCCACTGCTCAAAGGTGGTTCTGAGCCTGTGCACCACATCACTGTAACTGTCATGTGGTCCACGCTGGAAGTTCCGGAACTTTCTACGGTACACCTCAGGAGTCAGCTGGAACCTCTGTATTTGGGCCTGCTTAATTGCATTATAGTCCCCATCTTGTTCTCGAGGAAGAGCCACAAATGCCGCCAGCGCTTTGTCTCTCAGCGCTGCGATTAATTACCGGGCCCACTGGACAGGCGGCAGCTGGTACTGTAAGCAAGTCTTTTCAAAACCCCTCAGAAAGGTGTCCAGGTCTCCGTGGTCTTCCAGCACAGGAAAATGCTCTGGACGGGGTTTAAACATGGACGCATGGCTGGGCTCACCGTTCCGTGGAGTGGATGGTGATATCCCCAGTTGGGCCATCTGCAGTTAGTGGGCTCTCTGAGCTTGGGCCTCCCGCTCGGCTCTCTCGGCCTCTCGCTGGGCTCTCTCAGCCTCTCGCTCAGGTCTCTTAGTCTCTCGCTCGGCTTGGGCCTGCTGCTTGGCAGCCTCTCGCTGGGCTCACCACGCAGCAGCCTCCTGTTGTTGCTGAATGAACTTCAGCCATCCTTCATGATCCTCTGCAGGAAGTTGCTGTAGAGCCATTTGCAGATAGAGGTCCATGTTGCCCTGGTCACTAATGCGGCATGCGTCTACAGGTGGGACCCCTGCAATAGCACTGTCTATACTTTGGCTAACCCTGAGCCTGTTGAGCTCTGGCGAAGGGTTTGCTCTGCTTCCAGTTGCACCAGCTCAGCGACCATTTGTTCTCTGTTTTTGCCATTAGGATCAATGCCTTTGGTCCTACATATTCCAGCAAGAGTGTACTTTTTCTGCTGGCTGTACCATAACTCTTCAACTACAACCATGATTTCCAAACAAAAAATATGGGAAAGAAAAATGAAGAAGAGGAAAGGGGTAACTGCTATACATACAGTATTGTCTTGGATCTAGAAAACACTGAGTTTGATCTTCAAAACATTTGTGCAGTGTTCTCGTAAGAACCGTGCAAGTTTTTAGTAAGAGGAATGATTGCTCAAACCAGATCACTAATGTTCTATAATCCCACCGCACTGCCACCAATTGTCACAAAGACTTAGTCAGGAACTGCAGCTCTCTATCCTGCTGGACAAATCCAGTATTGCCAGAGGATAAGAAAGGAGCCCAACTGCCCTAATTTATGTCGTATACTGCGGAGCGGGATGTGACGGGATGTATATATACCACTAGTTCCTGCTAGGAACGTATATATTCCTCGATCCAGTCACCCTCAGGCCCACAATATCACATAAATGCAAAAAAGTTATGCTGCCACCACCGATCTCTTTCAGGTGGATCGGTAACCTATTTGGTAACATGAAAAAACAGCAGGGAGGATGTGGTGAGCTCGCTCATAGAATAAGAAAAACAAAACTAGTAAATTATAATATTTTACTCCCAAAGCTTGGCAGTGTTTGCAAAAAGAAATACAAGATATTACAAAAGAGACAATTTACAGATATGCATAAACAGTTATTAAAATAAGAAAGACTAAAACTTGTGCCACGCGGTGGCTGTCAGCAGATTTCATGGGAACAGTCACCCTGGAGATGGGTTAGGATTCTGGCCTCGCAGCATAGAGTGTTGTTACATCCTTCATTTGAGCTGGAAAAAAAGCCAAAATGGTCACTTTGATTTTATGTAAGGACACAGAAAATCAAGCCACCCCCACTTGTGTTCCCCTCCCTAGTGGGTTGGTTCTCTGGAATCCACCTCTTTCACAATTCTCAAACAACCTCCATGTTTCATATCTCTGGATTAAAGGCTCCCACATCCAAGATATGAATATAATGTTTACCCTCGCTAATTTACAAGAAGATTGATATCAAATATGACATCTCTGGGACAAGCGGAAGGCCAGAACTCATTTCCTAGGTTTCTGACCCGTTTCTAAGGAAGTGAAAAGTTCTGTCTGATGCCCAAACATTCCAGCCTGCCAAAAATATGAATTATGTAATTGTGACATGAACGTGCATTATTAAATTTGATGTTAAAGTTGATGACTTGAGACAAAGACATTCTGGAGGGAGAAGCACAGTCTCTCCTTGTGTTGCTGAACAAAGTCATAAAGTTGCATTCTTTCAGATCGTAAAATTTGGGGACCTTGCTAGGATTGCCATATAAGGAAATGCTTCTCTGTCCAAGGGATGGGGGCTCTGGTCAGTGACCATTTGCAAAGACACAGATTCTGCGGTTTAAGGGTTGGGTGGGTGTCTTTTAACATTTTAAAACATTGACAAAAATACATCTTTTCCTGACAATGGAGTTGTGCTATGCAGTGTAAGCTGGTAACAGTTGATTGGTTGCCGGGCATCGCACCCCTCAGCGATCATCGAGCAGACATTGATGGACTATGCTACGGTTAAGCCATTAATGTTTAACTTCTGACAACCACTTTAAAGATCTGAGCAACTTTGAGGAAAGGACAAATTGTTATGGATAGACTATCAGGTCAGAGTATCTACAAAATCGCAGGTGTTGTGAGGTGTTCCTGGTACACAGTACCTACTAAAACTGTACCTCGCCACTCTGCTGATGGCTAAATGTGAGTGTCAGGTGACAATCATCTCCTTCTGGAAAACGAGGCAGGTGTCCGATAGATGAAGTTATGTATATGTTTTTATTTTAGCACCACCATGAGCCCAATAATACAATGATTATTAGTGTCTGAAAAACCCTTGAAGTGGTAGTTTTCTACAATTTTTAGAGACCACTCAAAGATCCTTCAATTATCGACATCAAAAATGGATCATGGAGAAATGGAAGGTGAACAACCAGGTGTAAAGAAATGGCACAAGGATACCTTATGAAAAAGGAAAACTGGCAGAGGCAGTGTGAAATACCGGGCAATGTTCTGATAATGTCATGCGGTGTTCCGCTCTGCACTCACTTGGTGTCATGGCATCTTCTGACTCTGTTCACACTATGGAGTCTAATAAGCAACGTTGTGCTTCTTTGTTGCTCAGCCTAAGTTTGAGCATCGACTGTTTTGTGCTCACTGTTCATCAGTCTTGCAGCAGTCAACTCCCTGATCACATTTGTGGTGGTGGGTTGTGTTATGTGTTTAAATACTCTGTCCAGTTGTTTTTAAGATATCTATGAGTAAGGACATAAAGTCTGAAACGCGTCAGACGTGTGGGAGATTGTTGCCCCGTAATGTGATGACTTGTATATTTTAATTTTTTTTACAAGCTACAGATTGATTAAAAAAAACTAAATTTTTTATGGAATCACCTGTTGCTGGTTCTTCCTTGTTATCTGCAACTCCCTGCTGGCTGGTAAATGTGCTGCAGGGATTTCAGGTTGCTTCTGTCCTATCATAGCCGTCTTCACCCTTCAAGTATGGTGGAACCCAGCCTCCTATGCCGATTATAGCTTTAGCTTGCTCCATCGATACCAGTCCTCTTGTGTGGTGTTCCAGTTAAAGGAAAACATTTGCTGCTTGTTTGTTGTATGGTGGTAATGTAGTGACCCTGTCCAGATAATGTCTGTCTTTTTAAGTACCCCTGGACCTTGAGTAGCCCCTGCACAGTACAACTCACTCTCTAGTCACTCCTTTACATTTATTCCATATCATTGGTAAGCTGTAGATATCCATTTCCAGTCACCTTTACCTTACATTATAATGCATTTCTCATTTGTTGTGTTGCACCAAAGTTATTTTGCGTAGTGAGATTTTGACATGTAAATTGAGCGTTGTCCTATTGGCCGGTGATCCACTCACAAAGTTAGATAGGTGGAGCTACTCCATTCTCTTGTGTAGACAAACAAGAGCTGGAAATCCCTCAGTCTAGTACAGGATGCCAGACAGAACAGAGCTCATGTGAGAGCTCTCCCCACCACTTCCAGGCCCAGGCCTAGGAGTTAATCTTTCCCTTCATCACAAGATTTACAGCCAGGCCTAATGCATAGGATTCTTTCTTTAACCTCAACAGCCAAGATGGCTAAAGACTTTTAAGCCTGAATCCTCGCAGTCCGGATTTATGTGTGTTTCTTCAGCAGTAGGGCATACTAAATGTACAGAAGAACCTATTACCCGCGTGTTGAGAAATTTGAGGGGGTCACGTCTCACCACAATTGTCCATTATTTGCTTCAAATATATTTCTGCATGTGTCATGACAAGCTGGGAAATTACCCCAGGACTCCCAAGTCTGGAAAACACTCTTGCTATATATAGTCTTCTGCATAAAACTACAAAAAGACTCTGGACCTTCCTATAACAACTTACAAGGACTACATCTACAGAATCCGTGCTCTTAAAGTTCCAGAACCTAAATTACATGTCAGCATTCAACCATAAACTGTACTTGCCGTGGACTACCCACGTGAAACTGTGAAGAATTTACTCCATGTTACATTTCCCTGTTCCTTCTGAAGTAAAGGCAATTGTTATTCCCAAAACGTCTGTCTGTGATCACTCTCGTCTGTGGACACTGTGTGGGGGTGGATAGCAGGAAACAAAAAGCAACCATTACAGAAACTCCCTTGTTTATCTCCTGCTTGTGCTTTATTTCTTCCTGATCACATATTGTATTCTCCCTGTGTTTGAGTGCAGTGAGTTTGAGTTTTGATTTTCCCTTGCCTTTCTTTATCTGTGGGTTTCATTACTCCCCTGCTCCTAGGAGAGGGGAATCAGTGGGAATCAGTTCAGGGCTGGACAGGAGCAGGGCCAGGAAAGGAGACTCAGGCCTCTACACTTTCAGGAATATCCCTCAGGACTCCCTAGCTTAAGGGGCAGATCTGGCGCCCTGGTTTCCCCTTGTACCCATAGTCATTGTGACAGGTAAATGTTTTGTTCTGGTATTCATACAGATTTTACTTTTCACATTCACCAATTACCTATACAATAAATGGGTTGAAACGTTAGTCATATCTCTTTGATCTTTTGGTGTGCATTTCCAGGTCTTGCCCTTCAGATGTTTGTTTTCTATCTCTGTACATATCTTTTGGTAATAAAGTTCTTTGTCTGCTCAAATGGCTCTCTTTAGTCTTCTACTGATGTCTGCATCCTGCTTATTACATTTTGCCATTTCTCTTTCTTTGTTGATCTTTAGAGTCTCTTCTATTAACCAGTGGGGGTATCTTTTGCTTGTTGTTTTTTGTTTTTCTGGCTTCTTCAGTAATAATATTCTTTATATATGTCCAGAATCTACTGGAAATCTACTGTAATATTTTTGGTGAGTGTATAGAATTTACTCACATAAACTTTTACATTTTTAATTTCCTGGAGCCTGTAGGCAGCATATAATGCATTAATACCCTATCTCTGACTGAAATAGAAGATAGGTTAATCAATAACTAGCCACAATTAACTAAAAATCACCCCCGTACCCTATGCAATAAAGAGAATAAGAAAACATCGCATTACGTTTGTTTTTGCAGCAATAAGAAGTTTAATTGATATAGGGAGGGAAAACTGTGCTGCCTAGGGCCTCCAAGAAATCAAAATTGCAGGTGAGTAAATATTAATTTTTCTTGGATGTCCTAAGGCATCACATTGTGGAATATGAAAAATAACAAACAAATATCGGAGAGAACAGGAACAAGCTGTTCTCCCCATGTTTGCGTGGGTTTCCTCTGGGAACTCTTGTTTCCTCTCACATTGCAAAGACATACTGGTAGGATATTTAGATTGTGAGTCTCAATGGGGGCAGCATTACTGATGTATGTCAAGTGCTATGGAATTAATAGCACTATATAAGTGAATAAATATTATTATTATTATTATTATTATTATTATTATGCTTTCTGCGCAGGCATCAGATTCCGAGCCCCGCAGTGTGCATCACTGCACCTGTTCCCTGCTCCCTCTGCAGTATGCATACAGCATAAAACACTGCAGGGCCGGGATCTGGTGCCTGCGTTATACGCAGGCGCAATCTGGGGACATCATCTGATCTAAATTCTCGAGCATAGCGAACAGAGCATGCCCGAGAACTAATCTTGCAGACGCCAATGACGTCAGGAGGAGGAGACGAGGCGGCACCCAGTGAACAGAGGAGAGGATAATTGACAGCAGCAAGGCTTACAGGTCCTGAGGAGAGAGCGTACCTCCCGGACCTTTTCCAGGTATTAGCATACATGGCGAGAAATGTGAAAAAGTATTTATTTCGGTGTCTCTGGGGGGTATAGAGATACAAGCCACCTTCACTAAATGCAGCAAAGGTGCTGCTGAACGTGGCTCTTTTAGTTTAGTAGGCTCTGGGGGGAGGCGTGACAGGTTCCCTTTAAGTTGCCAATACATTTGAAAGTAATGATTAAAGAGGGAGTGCTCCACATTATATGCATAAGGCTACATTCACACACAACAATTCTGATCCGTCTTTTGAGGATCAGTTTTTCTGCTGCAAAAACAGATCAGCTTTCCTGGAAAACAGATTACCTATTCACACAGTGCATTTTTTACCATTTATACTGTGTTTTTTAGGTGCTGTATTTTTTTTCTCCATTCACAATGGTTCTCTATGGAAAGAGCACAGTAGAAAATACCCAACAAATTGACATGCTCATTCTTTGTGAGGATTCATTTTTGAACCCAAAAACAAATCCTCACAAAACGTTGTGTCTGAATGACAAATCCGGAAACCCAATGGGTTTGCTGTGATGTTCTGGGCCGCTGCAAATCACTACAAAAAAAAGATCATAGAAAAACACAGCAAAAATGCACAGTGCGAATGTAGCTACTATATAGAGGACTATGGGGGTGCATAATACTATATGGAGGACTATGGGGGTGCATTATATTATATAAAGGACTATGGGGGTGCATTATACATTATAAGTATTTATCTCAGAAAATTACTGTAATTACATGTTTTGTTGAACACGTCATATTTCCTTTGTGTATTCTCCATCATGCTGATCATGTCCTGATCCATCTGCTTTCATCCACATGTACGTCTGAACTGTGAACCCAGAATACCCACTGCACCCTAGAATCCTATGTACTCCTCTCCCTCTGTGTTAACAGGTACGCTGCTGTTTTTTTCCTGATTACAATTCCATGTGTCATACTTCAAATTTAGGTTTAGCATATTGATAAGTCTTTCCTTCTCACACCTAATATTCTCCTTCCATTTGATTATGTCTCTTTGTGCAGCTTTGATTCTAGTCAAATCTTCTCTTAGGGCCACTTTACACACACCAACTTATCTGTCCAACTTCTGAACAACTTACTGGTTGCAGTGAAATCATGGACACATTGCTCCATTTTGTGGCTGTGTACAAATGGAACAATGTGTCCATGATTTCACTGCAACCAGTAAGTTGGTCAGAAGTTGGACAGATAAGTTGGTGTGTGTAAAGTGGCCCTTAAATGCATTCTGTTAATTACTCCCTGCTGTGAGCTGTCCTCCTGCTCTCTCCTCCTCCCTTTTCTCACCTGGACTCATTTTTTGGTCATTTAAATGGCATAAGTTGAATGGAGCAGGTCGACATGACATTATTGAAGTGTGACATTTTAAAGTGTCACATCAGAAATATCCCAGAAATACCACAGAAGTAACCAAAAGGTACCAGCAAAACCCATCTAACTGTCTTTGTTACTTCACTTTTCAATTTTTTTTTATTTATCATGTCCTTTACTTCAATGTCTGTTTTCAATGTATTCAATACTAAAAATAACAGTGGTACGTGTAACTGCACAGTCCTCCACTCATCTCTGCTGTCCATGTGGTGCAACTGGAAGGCAAATGACATAGAGGGACACTCAAAAACTGTGTATAACTCCATTCACTATTAATCTTTACCATGTCTTTTATCTCACTGTTTGTTTTCTTATGTGCTGTTGCCACCAACTTTTATCACCCTATACACCCTCCATCACCACTCATTTACATCAGCCCCTCTCTCCTGCCCTACTCTATGTACAGCTCCCATGCTATATTCAGTTTACTGAAGATTCTCAGCCCATCATATTCCAAAGTTTGTCATAATAAATCATGTGCTAATTCCAAAAACTATCTGCTCTTTCTATTTTTACTGCTGCTCCTCTCAGGTGATATCTCTCCCAACTCTGGTCCGCCCCCTGCTAACTTCAACCCCTCTCCCACCTCACACAGAAACCTCACTAACCTTATTAACATCACCTGCACACCTTCATCCCCCTCTTTTAATTGCGCTCTCTGGAATCCACGGTCTGTATGCAACAAACTTCCCTTCATTCATAACTACTTTCTCACTAACTCTCTTAACCTCCTGGCCCTAACTGAAACCTGGATCCAGGATTCAGACTCTGCTTCCCCTGATGCTATTTCTTATGGCGGCTTACATTTCTCTCATTCCCAGAGACCTGGGAATAGACATGGTGGTGGAGTTGGCTTACTCCTGTCCCCACAATGTACTTTCCAGTTCATCCGTCCAGCCCCATCACTCTCATTCCCCTCTTTTGAGGTTCACACCATTAGGCAGTGGTATACCGCCCCCAGGGTCACCCACCCAGTTCCTTGACCATTTCTTTGCATGGTTGATACATTTCATGTCCTCAGAATTACCAACCCTCATTCTGGGAGACTTTAACATCCCCATAAGCAGCCCCACCTCCCCATCTGCATCCCAGCTCCTATCTCTAACCACATCACTCGGCCTCTCACAGCTCTCAACCTCTGAGACACACAAGGGTAGCAACACCCTTGACCTGATCTTTACCCGGCTCTGCTCTACCTCCTCCTTGGATAACTCACCTCTTCTCTCTGACCACAACATTCTCTCCTTCTCACTTACTAACCCTCACTCACCACAGCCCACCCCTACCTATCAAACATCCAGAAATCTACAGGCCATTAACCCTCATGCACTCACAGACTCCCTCATCTCATCACTGTCCCTAATCTCCTCATTCTCCTGTCCAGATCTGGCAGTAAATCACTAGAATAACACTCTCAGAAGTACCCTGGACCAAGTAGCGCCCCTCACCCTCAGAACCTCCAAACATAGAACAAAACAGCCCTGGCTCACATCACAAACTCGATTTCTCCAGCGATGCTCTAGGAGTGCTGAACGCCAAGAAGGAAAACTTGCTCACCAGAAGACTTTATCCATTATGAATTCATGCTAAAAACCTACAACTCCGCCCTTCACCTTGCCAAATAAACCTACTTCACCACCCTGATTTCCTCACTATCTAACAATCCAAAAAAACTCTTTGACACCTTTCACTCTCTCCTCAGTCCTAAAGTGCAGGCCCCCATCACCGACCTCTGTGCTGATGATCTGGCCTCTTACTTTATGGAGAAAATAAACAACATCCGCCAGGAAATCAGCTCCCAGCCTCTCAACCTCCATGGGCTCATGGACAGGAGTTGGAGCTCGAACCGCAGGAAGGAGTGGTCTTTGAAATGACGGAGCCAAACGAGGAAGTCACCTCTCATGCGTCCTTTCCTTGGATCGCTCTTGTAGGTGGAGATCGATATGGATGGCGAGAGAGATTAAGTCATCCAGGGTATTGGGTAGGCTTCGAATCGCCAATTCGTCTTTTAGCCTCCCAGATAGTCCACGCCAGAAGATACCAATCAAGGGCTTGTCGGAGCAGTGGAGCTCAGAGGCCAGAGTACAGAACTGAATAGCATACTGTCCAACAGAGAGGGTACCTTGCTGTAAGTTGAAGAGAGCCTCCATCAATGACGCCACTCGGCCTGGTTCATCAAAGATCTTGCGGAAGGTGTCCAGGAAGATCTGGAGATTGGACACGCTGGGATTGTTCCTTTCCAGGAGTGCATTAAACCACGCCAGGGCCTCACCCTCCAAATGTGAGGCAAGAAATGCCACTTTGGCTATGTCTGTGGGATACTGTTGAGGCAACAACCAGAAATGCAGTTGGCATTGATTAAGAAACTCCCTGCACAATTTGGGATCCCCAGAGTGCCTTTTGAGTTTGCAGAGATGAGGGGAGGGTCCTGGAGCTACTGCGACCACTGGCTCGAGCACTGGAACCTGTACAGGAGGAGCAGCTGCCATCTGCATATTGGTTAACTGTTCGTCCACTGACGTCATGTAGTTCAACATCTAGGTCTGCATCTCCCGTTGACAATCAAGCTCCTGGTGTAGTCCTGCGAGTTGATTGGCATTAGTGGGTTCGGCCACCTGAAGAGAGCTGAGACGGGTATCCACGGTCTGGTAAATGTAACTAGTTGATCCTGACTCTGGCAGAGGCCGGCTAGCTCTCTTTGAGTGGAGAATCTGGTATGAGCGGGGTCCATGGCCTGGGCAAAATCTGTCACGCCACCACAGGCGGGGCTGAATAGTGGACCCACTAGACCACAGAGATACCATGGAGGCTGATACCAGAAACGAGCAGGACAAGGACGTCAGATAAGGAACAAAATTTATTGAATACAATTTAGGGATAGATCCCCAAGGGAAGTCCACAGGACCAGAGTATCGGGGTCCCCCTAATGGAGTAATAAGGAGGGTTACCCCATAAACAGGGATTCTTCCAAGCGCAGCCTGAGAGGGTCCTATGAACCAGTCAAACCTGTGGGTCCGACCCAAGGTGGAACAGAACAGGAAACTGGGGAACCGGAGGTGAAGGCAGGGATGTACCTTGGTGCAGCGGAAGGGATCCAGGGGGTAGCTGGGGACCAGCGAGAGTGGTATGGATCTGCGGGTGAATTAGGCAGTAGGGATCCAGCACTGAAATTAAGAGAACACACGATAGGATGTCGGAGGACACAAGAAACTGCATGCACTGCTTAGGGACCTGAGCAGGCAACTATACCAACAATAAAGTTGCCCAGGCACCTCCCATAGGAAGTGAGGGCCATAAGTACCCACCAGCCTCTCAGCGATTGCCTGAGAAGTGGTGTCAGAAAAAGGATGTACTGGCCCTTTAAATTTGCTGAGAGCGGCGCGCTATGTGCATTCCCCCGGCAACCAGGAAGTGAGGAGGCAGGAGAGAAACACCGGGAAGCCGCTGCGGACGGAGAGGGCAGTGTGGCAGCATGGGCCGGGTAAGTATGCCTTTGGGGCACAGGATGGTGCCGGCAGCCAGATGGGACCCGATCAACCTGCACCCTGATGACGGGTCCTTGGCTGTACAGTAACATGGTGGAATAAGGAACATTTTTGAACGCACTGGCCTTGTGGAGCACTGTCTTACATGGAATTTTTGACTCATACCTGACAGTCGTAACTAAGAAGTGTTATTTCGAAACACGTCAACCATAAAAGTTTTTTCTGTGGAACATTTTTCCTCAGTTTGTGCCATGTTGGACGTTTATTATTTCAAATAAAATCAGTTTTTATGGAAGTGGTGGATTATATCTGTCTGATGTAGGATTCTAGCTGGTCAACCCTCCTGGGTCTTCTTTGATGGGTGTTTTCATTTCACAAATTGTCACTTCAGTAAGGAAGCAGACGAACTCTAGTGCCACCTAATAAAGGTAGCAATCCTAAAAATCATAATTCACTCTTTAACCAGTCTTTAATATGACTTAGGATTTATGCCAGATAAAACCCACAATCTGCAGACGCTGCATTTCGGGGTGATTGGCCCTCATCAGTGCAGTATGTGGGATCTGATCTGGCTTGTGGAGATTTAATCCTGCATCACAAAGCATTCTCTATTGGTGAAAGGTCTGGTCGCCAGGCGGCCAGTTTATCACCCGAACTATTCTGAGAAGCCATAATGTTGTGAGGGGATGTATTATGTGGTTTAGCATAGTCTTGCAGAAATATGCAATGCCTTCCCAGAAATATACGTTTTCCAGAAGGGAACATAAGTCTTTCTAAAAGCTCTATATAATGCTGAGCATTGATGGTGCCTTTCAAGATGAGTAAGCTTCCCATTCCAAAGGCATTATTACAACCCCTGGCAAAAATTATGGAATCACCTGGACCGGAGGATGTTCATTCAGTTGTTTAATGTTGTAGAAAAAAAGCAGATCACAGACATGGCACAAAACAAAAGTCATTTCATATGGCAACTCTCTGCCTTCAAGAAACACTAAAAGAAATCTTGAAAAAAAAAATGTGCTAGCCAGTAACGGTTACTTTTGTAGACCAAGCAGGGGGGAAAATTATGGAATCACTCAATTCTGAGGAAAAAATTATGGCAACACCCTGCATATATGCAAATTTGCACTTCACTAAGGAAGTTGAGAAACTCCAGTGCCACATTTAAGCAGCTTCCTCAAAGTAATAATCGCTTTCCTACAAGCTTTTAATATAACTAAGGGATTTATGCCAGATCAGAACCCCAAACTACAGACGCTGCGTTTCGGGGTACCTGCCCCTCATCAGTGTAGTGTGTGGGATATTCTGATCTGGCATGAGTGAGTGGGCTAAGACAAGGTCTGGGAGCTTGCTATCAACCTTATGGAGACAGCGAAGTAGGTGAGGAGATTGTAAGCCAAATTTGTATATATGCATATATCTGAGAGGAGGGAAGTGGCTTACAATCTCCTCACCTACTTCGCTGTCTCCATAAGGTTGATAGCAAGCTCCCGGAAACGCCCCTCTCTGGGCCCTGCACACATAGAGCCCCGTCGCCTTCAGTCCATCTCAGACACAGGTCTTGCTGGCTCCTGCTCACTGGTAAGTATACACACTAGTCAGGTTTTTTAATACAACAGTTAGGACCGCGTCAGAGATGGGTACACTTTGAAGTTAGTGACGTGGCTTGATATAACTTTTTTTGCGCAAAAAAACGGATAGACTAAGTACCCTGTAATTGTTATACTATTTTTTATACTGCACTTGCATTTAATACTTTTACTGCAGTGTACTGTTGTTTTTGGTCGCATTTAGCTTTTTTTCTCCAAATATGTTGGCGGTGTGAACATGTTCTTACAGACTTGTTCTCTGTGTGCAGGACTCATTTGTTTCTAATTAAGTTGCCTCTTGCTTTGCAAGAGATGGAGTTCCCGCCCCTCTCTGGGCCCTGCACACATAGAGCCCCGTCGCCTTCAGTCCATCTCAGACACAGGTCTTGCTGGCTCCTGCTCACTGGTAAGTATACACACTAGTCAGGTTTTTTAATACAACAGTTAGGACCGCGTCAGAGATGGGTACACTTTGAAGTTAGTGACGTGGCTTGATATAACTTTTTTTGCGCAAAAAAAACGGATAGACTAAGTACCCTGTAATTGTTATACTATTTTTTATACTGCACTTGCATTTAATACTTTTACTGCAGTGTACTGTTGTTTTTGGTCGCATTTAGCTTTTTTTCTCCAAATATGTTGGCGGTGTGAACATGTTCTTACAGACTTGTTCTCTGTGTGCAGGACTCATTTGTTTCAAATTTGTATATATGCATATATCTGAGAGGAGGGAAGTGGCTTACAATCTCCTCACCTACTTCGCTGTCTCCATAAGGTTGATAGCAAGCTCCCAGAAACACCCTGTAAATTTTCATTCCCAAAACGAACACCTGCATCAAATTAGATCTGCTCGTTAGTCTGCATCTGAAAAGGAGTGATCACACCTTGGAAAGCTGTTGCACCAAGTGGACTGTCATGAATCATGGCTCCAACATGAGAGATGTCAATTGAAACAAAGGAGAGGATTATCAAACTCTTAAAAGAGGGTAAATCATCACGCAATGTTGCAAAGGAGGTTGCTTGTTCACAGTCAGCTGTGTCTAAATTCTGGACCAAATACAAACAACATGGGAAGGTTGTTAAAGGCAAACATACTGGTAGACCAAGGAAGACATCAAAGCGTCAAGACCGGAAACTTAAAGCAATAGGTCCCAAAACAGGAAATGCACAACAAAACAGATGAGGAACGAATGGGAGGAAACTGGAGTCAATGTCTGTGACCGAACTGTAAAAAACCACCTAAAACAAATGGGATTTACATACAGAAAAGCTAAACAAAAGCCATCATTAACACCTAAACGGAAAGAAAATAGGTTACAATGGGCTAACGAAAAGCAATCGTGGACTATGGATGACTGGATGAAAGTCATATTCAGTGATGAATCGCGAATCTGCATTGGGCAAGGTGATGATGCTGGAACATTTGTTTGGTGCCGTTCCAATGAGATTTATAAAGATGACTGCATGAAGAGAACATGCAAATTTCCACAGTCATTGATGATATGGGGCTGCATGTCAGTTAAAGGCACTGGGGAGACGGCTGTCATTACATCTTCAATAAATGCCCAAGTTTACATTGATATTTTGGACAGTTTTTTGATGTCATCAATTGAAAGGATGCATAATGCATCCTGCCATAGAGCAAAAAGTATGAAAACATTACTTGAAAGAAGACACATAAGGTCAATGTCATGGCCTGCAAATAGTCCAGATCTCAATCCAATTGAAAATCTTTGGTGGAAGTTGAAGAAAATGGTCCATAACAAGGCTCCAACCTGCAAAGCTAATCTGGCAACAGCAATCAGAGAACGTTGGAGCCAGATTGATGATGAGTACTGTTTGTCACTCATTAAGGGCCGGGTTACACGCTGTGATGTGGCAGCGATACAACCAACGATGTGGATCGCTGCCACATCATGAACTGATCGCTGGTGAGCTGTCACACAGGCAGACTCACTGGCAACCAGTGGACCAGCGACATCATGGAAAAGAATAAAATATTCTTTCCACGATGTCTAGCTCCCGCTGCCAGGCTGCGGTAAGCGGGAGCAGGCTGGTAACCATGGTAAACAGTGGGTATCTAGGTAGCGCGCAGTGCTTAGTTACCCGATGTATACCCTGCTTACCAGCCTTCTCCGCTTACAGGCTGGTATCCAAGGTACACAGCGAGTAACTAGGGACAGACCAATAAAATCCAACAGAAACGAAAAAGGGGCACCACTATGACCAGTAATCCTTCTCAGGCAGTGGAATATGCATGTGAGGCGGGAAGCACTCGTGCGACCGGTGGTGCCAGTATAGCACAACAATTCATCATCAAAATGTAAGAAAAACAGTACTCACCAGGTCAGCAAGTAACGGGATCTTTATTGCAGGAACATACAAAGTGCAGGGAGGGGGCGCCGAGGTGATTTAACGGGTCCGTTTCGGGCCTCGGCGCGCCCTCCCTGCACTTTGTATGTTCCCGCAATAAAGATCCCGTTACTTGCTGACCTGGTGAGTGCTGTTTTTCTTACATTTTGAACTAGGGACAGAGCTGCTAAGAAGGCTGGTAACCAGGGCATATATCGGGTAACTAGGCGCTGGGTGCTGCCTAGATACCCGCTGTTTACCATGGTTACGAGCTCCCAGCGCTTGCTGTGCAGCGCTGGGAGCTCATCCATCGTTGGTCTCCCGCTGTCACAGGTGCCGATGCTAGGCGCCCAGGTGGAGACCAACGATGGATTTATGGCCAGGACCATAAATCTACGATCAACGACTTATCGTTGATCGTTGATACGTGTCACACACAAAGATGTCGATTCGACATCACTGCAATGTCACCAAACCAGTGACGTTGCAACGATATCGTTCACAATATCGTTGTGCGTAACGGGCCCTTAAGTCCATGCCTAACAGACTGCAAGCTGTTATTAAAGCCAGAGGTGGTGCAACAAAATACTAGTAATGTATTGGAGTGTTGTTTTGTGTGTTTGTTTTTCTTGATTCCATAATTTTTCCCTCTGATTGGTCTAAAAAAAATTACCCTTACTGACTACCACATTTTTTATCTTGATTTCTTTTAGTGTTTCTTAAAGCCAGAAAGTTGCCATTTGAAATGACTTTAGTTTTGTGCCATGCCTGTGATCTGCTTTTTTTTTCTACAACATTAAACAACTGAATGAACATCCTCCGAGCCAGGTGATTCCATACTTTTTGCCAGGGGTTGTGCATCCCAATACCATCAGTGATGCAGACTTGTGAAGTGTACATTGATAACAACGTGGATGGTCTCTCGTCTCTTGCTTCCGCAGGATTTCCATAAAGATACTTTTTGCTTCATCTGACAACAGAACAGCTTTTCAATTTGTCTCAGTCTATTGTAAATAAGCTTTGGCTCAGAGAAGACAGTAACTTTTCTGTGTTGCGTTGTTATATGGCTTTTCTTTGTGTAGTGCAGAATTTTAACTTGCATTTGTGAATTGCACTTAAAAGTGCATGCACAGACAATGATTTCAGTGAGTAGTCCCGAGTCCTTGTAGAGATTTGCTTGATCGATCCATGCCTGTTCTTCAATGCAATGCCACATAAGAGCCCGTACATCACAACCATGCAATATTAAGAGTCAGTCAGACAGACAGGCAGTCTTTGAATCTTTTGATATATGCTGTAGCTTGTGGGTTATTTAAAGTCCTTTCACTTTTACGTTGAGGAAAAAAATTTCGAAAATTGTTCCACAATTTTTAGAATCAGTTGTTCACAGATTGGTGATCTCCGACCATCTTTGCTTCTGAGAGAATCTGCCTCTCCAACATGCTCTTTTTAAACAGTAATGCGACTAAGGCAACGTTCACAATGTGCAATGTGCCTTGTGCCTGCCGGCAAAATGAATGTGAAATTCACTTTGCCGTAGAGACACTGTGTAATTATACGCAGCACTTTTATGGGAGAAAGCGCAGGTGTAAAAATAATTGACATGTCAATTCTTTGCGCAGCTGCGCCCGCGCTTTCTCCCACATTGTGCCCATTGTTCCCGTTGGAATTATGCATCGCCGTTCAGACTGTACGTAATTCCAGCGGGAATACGCCGGCGCTGATGTCACACAGAAGAGGAAGAATCCTGTTCCTCCTCTCCTCTGTGACATCTGTCATAGCCCCATTTGATTTCACAGTGCATTATACACTGCAAAATCAAATGTAAAATAATGTCAAATGTATTAAAAATAATAAAGAATTTTATACTTACTCGTTCGCCGGGTGCTTGGGAGCCGGGAGCCAGGAGATCTTTAGCAGATATCGACCTGCAAGGGCCTGTGAATGCTGATTGGCCCGCTCGCGGTCATGTGATATGTGACATTCTATGATGTATATATCACATGACCGCGAGCGGCCAATCACAGCGCCCAATGACATCACACAAGGTCCTTGCAAGTCGATGCCTGCTGCTGCTCCCGGCGCCGGAACACCCAGTGGAGGATAAGTATAAAAATCTTTATTATTTTTAATACATTTGACATTCTTTTACATTTGATTTTGCAGTGTATAATGCACTGTGAAATCAAATGGGGCTGTGACAGATGTCACATAGGGAGGAGGAACAGGATTCTTCCTCCCCTATGTGACATCACTGAACAAGTAGCGCAGTAAAAACACGCAGTGTGTGAATAGACAGCGTTTTTTACAGGGCTTTTTTGCGCGGGTGCAAAACACTGAAAAAAGCGCCTGCGCAAAAATGCACAAAGAAAGCACTATGTGTAAACATAGCCTTAGTTAAAAATAATTGTTCCTCCAAATCAGTGTTTCCCAACTCCAGTCCTCAAGGCACACCAACAGTTCATGTTTTCAGGATTTCCTTAGTATTGCTCAGGTGATAACTGAATCACTTGCAGAGGTGATGATTCCAATACTAAGGAAATCCTGAAAACATGCTCTGTTGGTGTGCCTTGAGGACTGGAGTTGGGAAACACTGCTCCAAATATATTAGTACGACTTACTTGTCCAGCCTTTTATTGACCTTGTGTTAACTTTTTTGAGATGTGTTGCTATCATCAATTTCTAAATTACCGTAGTTAATTTATTCACACAAGATATGGAAAAATGTCTAACTTTCACATTCTGATCAATGTTTTGTTATAAATAAATTTGACTATAAGAGATTTCCAAATTTCTTACTTTCATAACATCTTGGACAACATCCTAACTTTTGGCATTGTGATGCTGCATACAGATCATACATACAGGTGCATCTCAATAAATTAGAATATCATCTAAAAGTTCCTTTATTTCAGTAATTCAATACATAGAGAACACATATATTATATACACAGTGTGCAGAATTATTAGGCAAGTTGTATTTTAGAGGATTATTTTTATTATTGATTAACAGCTATGTTCTCAATCAACCCAAAAGATTCAAATATCAAAGCTTAATATTTTTGGAAGTTGGAGTGCTTTTTTTTTAGATTTGGCTATGTTAGGAGGATATCTGTTTGTGCAGGTAACTATTACTGTGCAGAATTATTAGGCAACTTAATAAAAACCAAATATATTCCCATCTCACTTGTTTATTTTCACCAGGTAAACCAATATAATTGCACAAAATTTAGAAAAAAACATTTCTAACATGCAAACACACAAAACACAAAAAAAATTAGTGACCAATATAGTGACCTTTCTTTATGATGACACTCAACAGCCTTCCATCCATAGATTCTGTCAGTTGCTTAATCTGTTTACAATCAACATTGTGTGCAGCAGCCACCACAGCCTCCCAGACACTGTTCAGAGAGGTGTACTGTAGTGATGAGCGAGTACTAAAATGCTCGGGTGCTCGAAGCTCGGGCCGAGCATCCCGAGATACTCGTGTACTCGGCCCGAGTAACGAGCCCAATGTTATCCTATGGGAGACCCGAGTATTTTTATGAAATAACTGCCGGCAGCATGGAAAAACCCTAAAAATGTCACAAAAGTCTCAGTAGAGTGCTCAAATGATATGGCAACACCATGGGGAAGACCCCTGGAAGCATTTCTCACTCAAAAGTCACAGCTGTGAACAATGTTGTCCGAGTTTCACGCCAATTTTACGGAGTCACCAGAAAACCTTCCAAAATGACACCAAAATGAATATTTAGGGTGGAAATGTTAAGGGCACATACCCAATAGTGAGATACAGCTGGTGTATGTCACTTTTTGTGATTACATAAAAGATTTTACGTGAAAACATTGTGAGACACTCCGATGACCCTGAGAAGAGACGTACATGAAGCCCTGTCTTGAAATAATGTGCCCATTTTGAGGAACTGGGTCTATTGTAGTATTTTCCTTTGCCAGGGCAGTCCAAAATTGAGAGACTCCACATTGTCCCTGGATAGAGACGTGCAGGAGGGCCTGTAAACATGAAGTGGGTGTATTGTAGTATAGCCCTTTGGCCAGGGCAGCCAAAAATTGGGAGGCTCCACATTGTCCCTGGATAGAGACGTGCAGGAGGGCCTGTAAACATGAAGTGGGTGTATTGTAGTCTAGCCCTTTGGCCAGGGCAGCCAAAAATTGGGAGGTTCAACAATGAGTCATGCATACAGACATGCAGTAAGGCCTGTAAACCTCAAGTGGGTGTATTGTAGTATAGCCCTTTGGCAGTGCAGCCAAAAATTGGGAGGTTCAACAATGACCCATGCATACAGACATGTAGTAGGGCCTGTAACCCTCAAGTGGGTGTATTGTAGTATAGGCCTTTGGCAGGGCAGCCAAAAATTGGGAGGTTCAACAATGACCCATGCATACAGACATACAGTAGGGCCTGTAAACCTCAAGTGGGTGTATTGTAGTATAGGCCTTTGGCAGGGCAGCCAAAAATTGGGAGGTTCAACAATGACCCATGCATACAAACATGTAGTAGGGCCTGTAACCCTCAAGTGGGTGTATTGTAGTATAGGCCTTTGGCAGGGCAGCCAAAAATTGGGAGGTTCAACAATGACCCATCCATACAGACATGTAGTAGGGCCTGTAACCCTCAAGTGGGTGTATTGTAGTATAGGCCTTTGGCAGGGCAGCCAAAAATTGGGAGGCTCCACATTGTCCCTGGATTGAGACGTGCAGGAGGGCCTGTAAACATGAAGTGGGTGTATTGTAGTCTAGCCCTTTGACCAGGGCAGCCAAAAATTGGGAGGTTCAACAATGAGCCATGCATACAGACATGCAGTAAGGCCTGTAAACCTCAAGTGGGTGTATTGTAGTATAGCCCTTTGGCAGGGCAGCCAAAAATTGGGAGGTTCAACAATGACCCATGCATACAGATATGTAGTAGGGCCTGTAACCCTCAAGTGGGTGTATTGTAGTATAGGCCTTTGGCAGGACAGCCAAAAATTGGGAGGTTCAACAATGACCCATGCATACAGACATACAGTAGGGCCTGTAAACCTCAAGTGGGTGTATTGTAGTATAGCCCTTTGGCAGGGCAGCCAAAAATTGGGAGGTTCAACAATGACCAATGCATACAGACATGTAGTAGGGCCTGTAACCCTCAAGTGGGTGTATTGTAGTATAGGGCTTTGGCAGGGCAGCCAAAAATTGGGAGGTTCAACAATGACCCATGCATACAGACATGTAGTAGGGCCTGTAACCCTCAAGTGGGTGTATTGTAGTATAGACATCTGGCACGGCAGCCAAAAATTGGGAGGTTCAACAATGACCCATGCATACAGACATGTAGTAGGGCCTGTAACCCTCAAGTGGGTGTATTGTAGTATAGGGCTTTGGCAGGGCAGCCAAAAATTGGGAGGTTCAACAATGACCCATGCATACAGACATGTAGTAGGGCCTGTAACCCTCAAGTGGGTGTATTGTAGTATAGACATTTGGCAGGGCAGCCAAAAATTGGGAGGTTCAACAATGACCCATGCATACAGACATGTAGTAGGGCCTGTAACCCTCAAGTGGGTGTATTGTAGTATAGGCCTTTGGCAGGGCAGCCAAAAATTGGGAGGTTCAACAATTACCCATGCATACAGACATACAGTAGGACCTGTAAACCTCAAGTGGGTGTATTGTAGTATAGGCCTTTGGCAGGGCAGCCAAAAATTGGGAGGCTCCACATTGTCCCTGGATAGAGACGTGCAGGAGGGCCTCAAAACATTTTTCCCATTCAAAAGGAGCGGGTCTCCTGTCGTTGTAATGCCCATTCTAAAAGAATGGGCGTAAAAATTTACCACTGCGGGTATACCTCAAACAACAGCTTAACTATTGGAACGGTCATCATGGTGGCACATGAGGAGAAGGAGGAGCAGTCCAGCGATTAGCTAAAGTCCAGAAGTGTGTACCCATGGGTGAGTGGAGGTACATGGCAAATTCCCAGAACAAAATTTTAATTCAGTTGTCATTTGCTGGTGGTGTGGTGAAGTCTGGCCCAATCCAACCCTTGTTCATCTTGATCAGAGTCAGCCTTTTCAGTTGACAGGCGGGTGCGTTTATCAGTAATGATTCCACCTGATAAAACGCTAGCGGCAGGGCAGGCCAGGACTTCCAAGGCGTAGAGAGCCAATTCATGCCACGTGTCCAGCTTGGAGACCCAATAATTGAAAGGCACAGAGGAATCTCGCAGTACAGTTGTTCAATCTGCAAGGTACTCATTCAGCATCTGCCCAAACTTAGCATTTCTGGTGGTACTACCCCGCACCTCAGGGGCTGTGATACGTGAGGGGCTGAGAAAACTGTCCCACATCGTAAAGACTGTTCCCCTTCCTCTGGCGGATTGGACTTGTGCCCCTCTCAGCCGTACACCTTGGTTGTCCACCGAATCCTGACCTATGCCGCTAGCGTTTTGTGAGGGGAATGATTTGCCTACTTCCGTGACTATGGCCCTGTGACTGTAATGGTCTGGTGACTGTAATGGTCACAGGAGATTAGGATTTTAGGCCCTAACCTGTATCAGGGTAGTACGTACACCAGTCTGGTGACTGTAATGGTCACAGGAGATGAGGATTTTAGTCCCTAACTTGTATCAAGGTAGTACGTACACCAGTCTGGTGACTGTAATGGTCACAGGAGATGAGGATTTTAGTCCCTAACCTGTATCAAGGTAGTACGTACACCAGTCTGGTGACTGTAATGGTCACAGGAGATTAGGATTTTAGTCCCTAACCTGTATCAAGGTAGTAATTACACCAGTCTGGTGACTGTAATGGTCACAGGAGATGAGGATTTTAGTCCCTAACCTGTATCAAGGTAGTACGTACACCAGTCTGGTGACTGTAATGGTCACAGGAGATGAGGATTTTAGTCCCTTAGTCATAACCTGTATCAAGCTAGTAAGTACAACAGTCTGGTGACTGTTATGGTCACAGAAAAGCTTGGATTCCGATCTGTATCACCCTGCCTATATCCTCCTAGATTAGTCCTGAGAAGGACTGTTGTGGTCAGCTCAGCAGCAGTTTGCAGCCCTGCTCCGGATCTACCTATGAGGGCCGCAAATCTGTCCCTAAGCAGCAGCAGACACTCTCCCTACACTCACTGTCTGGATGCCTGTGTGCAGAGCACAGCGCGGCCGGGTCTTATAAAGGCTCGGTCATGCTATGCAGGCCGGCCAATCACTGCAAAGCCACAACTAACAGGGCTGTGGCATTGCAGTGGTCTGCCAGCCAATCCCTGCACGTGGGCTGGCTCTCAAAAGAGCGCCAACATGCAGAGATGACGACCACGAGCACAGCACGAGTATAGCCCGAGTACAGTGATACTCGTGCGAGTACCGAGTAGTGGCGAGCATGCTCGCTCATCACTAGTGTACTGTTTTCCCTACCTTTATTACAACACCCATATACAACTCACGACAGTACAATACCCCAGTTGAGAAATATTAACCTTCTGGGGTCAGTTAGCATACTCAAGCAACATTTTTAAACTGGAGAACAATTTGAGTATCTCATGCAAATAAGTTTATTCATTTTACATAAAAGACAAAGACAGGTGATTCTTACAGTAGAAAATTAGGGATGTATCTATTCCATATCTATATTCCATATACAGCAATGTAGTACAAGCATGTTTACATAGAACTTGGTACATATCCATATAATGAGAAATAAAGTGCATAAACAACAGTGCAGGTTCTGCTGTGAGTTCTATATTCAACAACCTATGTTCACCTAACCCACTACATCATATTAAGGATGCTGGAGGATTAACTTAAAATCAAACCTTCTCAACCAGCTCCCAATGGGCATAGATCATAGCTCTCTATAATCACAGATTCTGCACATTCATAAATCAAATAGCATTTCCCATTACGTAAATAAGGGGGAGGACAGCATTACATAAATGCAAGTATTTCTGAGGGAAATCCCTGAAAGAGAAAATGGATCCTTACATATTGCCCCTACACGTGTTTCACACACTGGCTTCCTCAGGGGGCGAAGGTACGGTGGTGTAGGCAGGCAAATCGCTCTGTTCCCACTCAATTCCACGCCATTATATGCCCCGTGTCGGCGGTGACCGCCACACGCATTTCCAGGCTGTGACATCACCGTATGCACCCAATCACATCATCACTCATTGCCGGCGAATCATATCGCGGCACCACTGCGCATGCTCCCTTCCAGGACGCGTCACCAAGACGGCCGGGCATGCGTAGTGTGCACAGACAGACAGCACAGCGGAGGAGGCGAACATGGGAGCTCAGTGCTTATCACATTAGAAAAACAATTTTAACCCTTTCCCGTCTATACCCAAGTCATACAATGCAATCCAACAGTCCACAACACAGACTTCGTGGTATAAATCATCCTCTTGAGTATATCCGGTCAAATAACTGTGCCTTCCAATTGACTGGTCCTCCGACATCACAGTAGCATGGAGCTATCAGATAATGGAAGCAGGGCAGATAGCCAAAATATTCAGGATTCCTACACACAATGTAAGAGCCCAAGGAGAGCAAGAAAAAAGAAAAGACAAGATAAGATTAAAAAGCCATATGGGGGCAGATGGGACACAACAATCACCTACAGAAATGGTGCATATGAAAACCCCTCATTCATACCCCGTGGAGCAAGTGTATCCAGGACAACAATCCACTTTGCCTCCATTTGGGCTAAGGTTTTCCTGAGGTCCCCTCCCCTGGATCCACCACGGACCACATCAATCTCCCTGACTCTCAGTGACACCGGGTTGCATCCGTGGTATGTTTTAAAATGTTTATATATGATTTTAGGTTCCCTGTCGTCCTCAACCTCCTTGGCAGCAATGAGGTCACGAACGTGCTCCCTTATTCTCACCCTCAGCTCCCTTGACGTAAGGCCCACATAGATCTTGGAACAGGCACAGAGCGCAAAATACACCACGTAGGTAGTACCACATGTGATTCTGTGCCTGATCACAAAACTGCGTGCCTCATCTGAGGAGTGAAAGTGGGAGGCACGCTCAACATTCCTGCAGGAGAGGCATTGACCACATGGATAGCAACCCGGCCTTGGTCCACTGGAGCCAAAAGGAGACACAATGTGCGGCACGTAGTGGCTGTCCACCAGGATGTCCCTCAGGTTCCTTGACCTCCTTGGTGTCATCAAAAGTCTGTCTAGAATATACGCACGTAACACGGGATCTGTTTGGAGTACGGACCAGTGTTTTAAAAGAATAGAGTGCATAGTGCCCATTCATGATTATATGTCCCCGCAAATCTAGTCATGGGGTTTGTCTCTGTTTTTTTCTTCGGTACTTGCCCCAAGAGATGATTCCTCAAGGTAACTCTTGCCCTCCGGTATCCACACTTAATCACCCTGTTAGAGTATCCTCTCTCCCGAAAACGCTCCTGCAAGTCCATGGCCTGACATTCAAATCCCTCATCCGTGGAGCAGATTCGCCTCATTCTTACAAACTGGCCAATGGGGATGGCGCGGATAGTGGCCGAATCATGGCTAGAGGTCGCGTGCAGAAGGGCATTCACGGAGGTCGACTTCCTGTGAACGTCCGTTTGGAGGCAACCCGAAGGGTCCACCTCCATAATGACATCCAGGAAGTTAATCCTCTGCGAACCTCACTTGTAAGTCAATTCAATGTTGTACTGGTTCTGGTTTAGATTACACATAAATCCATCCAGCTGCTCCACCATGCCCCTCCACAAAAACAGGACATTGTCTATATATCGCATCCAGCACTGCACCTGGGCGCAGCCCTGCACACCCACGTCGCCAAAAATCTCCCTCTCCCATTTCTGTAGGTGATTGTTGTGTCCCATCTGCCCCCATATGGCTTTTTAATCTTATCTTGTCTTTTCTTTTTTCTTGCTCTCTTTGGGCTCTTACATTGTGTATAGGAATCCTGAATATTTTGGCTATCTGCCCTGTTTTCCATTATCTGATCGTGCCATGCTACCGGGATGTCGGAGGACCAGTCAATTGGAAGGCACCGTTATTTGTCCGGATATACCCAGGAGGATGATTTATACCACGAAGTCTGTGTTGTGGACTGTTGGATTGAATTGTATGACTTGGGTATAGGTGGGAAAGGGTTAAAATTGTTTTTCTATTGTGGTGATAAGCACTAAGCGCCCATGTCCGCCTCCTCCGCTGTGCTGTCTGTCTGTTTGTGCACACTGCGCATCCCCGGTCGTTTTGGTGATGCATCCTGGACCAGGAGCATGCGCAGTGGTGCCGCAATATGATTGGCCAGCAATGAGTGATGACGTGACTGAGCACATACGGTGACGTCACAGCCCGGAAATGCGGGCGGCGGTCACCGCCGACATGGGGCATATAATGGAGTGGAATTGAGTGGGAACGGAGCGATTTGCCTGCCTACACCACCGTACCTTCACCCCCTGAGGAAGCCAGTGTGTGAAATACGTGTAGGGGCAATATGTAAGGATCCATTTTCTCTTTCAGGGATTTCCCTCAGAAATACTTGCATTTATGTAATGCTGTCCTCCCCCTTTTTTAAGTAATGGGAAATGCAATTTGATTTATGAATGTGCACAATCTGTGATTATAGGAAGCTATGATCTATACCCATTGGGAGCTGGTTGAGATGGTTTGATGTTAAGGATGCTGGAGGATTCACTTATTATAATTTAGTGGGTTAGGTGAACATAGGTTGTTGAATATAGAACTCACAGCAGAACGTGCACTGTTGTTTATGCACTTTATTTCCCATTATATGGATATGTACCAAAGTTCTATGTAAACATGGTTGTACAACATTGCTGTATATGGAATTGTAACAAGGGATACATCCCTATTTTTCTACTGTAAGAATCACCTGTCATTGTCTTTTATGTAAAATGAATAAAATTATTTGCATGTTTTCCCTCCCTGTAGATCTCACATTTTAAGAGGGACCATAGGTTCTCTATGGGGTTCAGATCAGGTGAACAAGGGGGCCATGTCATTATTTTTTCTTCTTTTAGACCTTTACTGGCCCGCCACGCTGTGGGGTAGTTGGATGCATGTGATGGAGCATTGTCCTGCATGAAAATCATGTTTTTCTTGAACGATACCGACTTCTTCCTGTACCACTGCTTGAAGAAGTTGTATTCCAGAAACTTGCAGTAGGTCTGGGAGTTGAGCTTCACTCCATCCTCAACCTGAAAAGGTCCCACAAGTTCATCTTTGATGATACCAGCCCATACCAGTACCCCACCTCCACCTTGCTGGTGTCTGAGTCAGAGTGAAGCTCTCTGCCCTTTACTGATCCAGCCTCTCGCCCATCCATCTGGCCCATCAAGAGTCACTCTCATTTCATCAGTCCATAAAACCTTTGAAAAATCAGTCTTAAGATATTTCTTGGCCCAGTCTTGACGTTTTATCTTAAGTTTCTTGTTCAAAAGTGGTCGTTTTTCAGCCTTCCTTACCTTGGCCATGTCACTGAGTATGGCACACCTTGTGCTTTTTGATACTCCAGCAACGTTGCAGCTCTGAAATATGGCAAAATTGGTGACAAATGGCATCTTGGCAGCTTCACGCTTGATTTTCCTCAATTCATGGGCAGTTATTTTGCACCTTTTTTGCCCAACACGCTTCTTGCGACCCTTTTGGCTATTTGCCATGAAACACTTGATTGTTCGATGATCACGCTTCAAAGGTTTGCCAATTTCAAGACTGCTGCATCCCTCTGCAAGGCATCTCACAATTTTCATATATAGGGAAGATGGTGTGTCACGGTCCGCGCTGCTGTCTCAGTGGGATCCCAAGGGATGGATGTCTCCAAGAAGTCACAAGGAAGGCAATGGTTCCAAAGCAAAGATCTCCTTTATTCACCTTTATTCTTGGAGACATCCATCCCTTGGGATCCCACTGAGACAGCAGCGCGGACCGTGACATACCATCTTCCCTATAAAGTAGCTTTTTCCATGTACGAGTGGCTGGTGGAGGTCCTGCAGCAGCTTTAAACCGAAGGCTTATAAACCAGTTGTGGGTCACACAACTGGACCAGGTGAGTGTATACCTATTGATATACTCAGTGTGTCACTAGTGATAGGGCACTATTGCGCCTCTTGTCTCCCCCAATTTTGTATCTCACAATTTTGGACTTTTCAGAGCCCGTCAAATCTCTCTTCTGACCCATTTTGCCTAATAATTAAGCACACCTTATATAGGGTGTTGGTGTCATTACACCATACCCCTCCTCATTAAAGAGATGCACATCACCTGATTTACTTAATTGGTAGTTGGCTCTCAAGCCTATACAGCTTGGAGTAGGACAACATGTATAAAAAGTATCATGTGATCAAAATACTCATTTGCTTAATAATTCTGCACACAGTGTAGTGTCATTACAAACAGAATGATCTATTTTCAGTGTTTATTTCTGTAAATGTTGATGATTATGGCTTACAGCCAATGAAAGCCCAAAGGTCATTATCTCAGAAAATTAAAGTAGGGAGGATGAAGGGTCTGAGAGATAAAATATTACTTAAATAGGTATCAGAGGCTTCACCTTGTGTGGTTGTGAGAGTTACAACCACTATAAAAGCATATCATGCTGCTACAGTCCCACAGTGTGGTGCATAGAGTAGGGAGATTAAAGGGTTGAAAACCCATGCTGCCGTATTCCACAAGACATGAAAGAGTGAATATAATATTGATTTATTAGTCAATTAGTGTTTCAGGGCTCCATAACCCCTTCCTCGGGACACATCAATATCATATTGCCATATTTCAGAGCGTTTCAGGGAGCCCTGAAATGCGTTGACTAATCAATATTATATTCACCCTTTGAGGTCTCATGGGACAAGGCAGTGTAGTTTTTTAACCCTTCATCCTCCCTACTTTAATTTTCTGAGATAATGACCTTTGGGTTTTCATTGGCTGTATACCATAATCATCAACATTTACAGAAATAAACACTTTAAATACATCACTCTGTTTGTAACAACTGTATATAATATATGCTTTTCACTTTATGTATTGAATTACTGAAATTAACTTTTTGGTGATATTCTAATTCATTGTGATGCACCTGTACATGCTTCCATCACCAAGTTAGTTTGCAACCAAGCGACTGCTATGTTTATAATAAATGATTTAGTGTTGATGTACCAGTGATGGCTGGTTTCCCAGGAACTCTGCCAGCATAGAATGACTTAAAAGCAAGTACATGTGGTCGAAACGTCGCTTCTTTGACCATGGAATAAAAAGACAAAGGATCATTTTCACCATCAAAGGTCTGTGACGCTGTTCTTTTTTATCTTTGATATTACATGACATACCGGATGTGAACACTCCGGGGTGGACGTGCGTCCAGTCGCTGGCTGGGAACCGGAACAGCCTTGCAAGTATTCCCTGGTGCTGTGACCATTATCTCTTCCCACTAGACTGTTCCTACCTGCTGGTTTCTCCCCTTCATCATCAACCCCCACCCCCATTTTCTATGATTGACAGCTCTGGCTTCATGTAGCCAGGAAGGCTGGAGATAACTCCTTATTACCTGAAGGAAAATCACATGTGCATACAAATGAATTAAACTGGTATGATGCGAATATGCAACAGTAGGCATTAATGGATAACACTTTTTTACCTTTATTGTTTTTCTATAATGTTGATGCACATCATAGGAAACATACTCTAAACAGAATGCCAAAAACCACATCTGATCACATACAGTTTTTGCCCTCAAATCAGATGAAATCGTGCCAGTATTATACGGGATCCGTATGCCGGTCCATTATAATATTCATCTGTCTGGATCCGTTCGCCCATTTTGGGTCCGTACTGAACACCTGAGTGTTTGTCACAAACCCCAGACAGGGACTTACTGAGAAGTCTGTGCTTACATCATTATACCCATCTGTCTCGCCGCTGCAGTCACTTCTGGGTCCGCTTTGCACTGCCTGCTGAACAGCCAATGACAGACGCCCAGTTTATGTGACAGCGTCTGTTATTGGCTGTTGTGCCCCACCCATTGGGTCTGTGATTGGTTGCTGGCACAGTGGGTGGATACAATAGCCAAATCACAGACACTGTCACAGACACTGGATGTCTAGCTGTTCAGGATCCAATGCAGTGAATATAACATGAGGCTAATGAGCGTGACCCGGAAGTTACCACTGCAGTGAGGCAGGCAAGTATACTGCGTTAATCACGTGAAGTCCCTGATCGCAGTCTGTGCCCGAACACTCAGGTGTTCGGTACGGACACTGAACTTCACATGTGTGACGTTACCGCACATGCTCGGTAGGCATGCTAGAACTAGTAAAACCAGATCTGGCACCCATTGACACACATAATAAATCATGCCGCAGTATGCCGGATCCGGTCATAAAAGGTTTTGTTAGCAAGCCCAAAAAACACTACATATGTTTTTTGGGCTTGGTAAAATCAATTTCAGCAGGATCTGACAGCAACCAGATGCAAACGAAAGTGCCAGAGTGCCCATTGAAAATCAATGGGCACAAACCAGATCCAGTTTGCATTCTGGTTTTAAAAGAAAAAAATAAATGAGACGGATCTCCGCCAGATTCTAAAAACCGCATATTTAAAAGCATTCTTAAATATGTCCCTGCTATGTACTGTGTAATGGCCTTGTTGGACCGTACAGTAACATGGCCTGATCATACCACATCTCTTGTGCTGAGATAATCTTATATAGGTGTCCCTGCTATGTACTGTGTAATGGCTGTGTCTGACCATACAGGGACATGATCTGATCATACCGCATCTCCTGTGCTGAGATAATCTTATACATGTGCCCCCTGCTATGTACTGTGTAATGGCTGTGCCTGACTGTGTCTTTCGAAAGAAAGAATTATTTGCGATTCCATGCTGTAGTGTAAGATTATCTCAGCATATTTTAGGAACAATTTTTATTGAAACATTTCCAATTGCGGACATTATTATTATTCCAAGATCCATTGGTGAAAATCAACTTTGTTTGTTGGACAATCCATTAAATGTGTTAGTCACAGGGGCAGGGCCACTGGCTTCTACTCAACAGGTTCTGCTTGACTGGCAAGTTTCTCTAAAGGGCCTGTCACACGTGTCAATGTCACCTGCGATATCGCTCATGCGTCACATATTATTCATCGCCTGAGCGATGTGGAATTATCACAGGTAAGATGTCACACGCGTCAATATGACCCAGCGATGCGGTGATGTCGCCATCTTGCGAGCGATTTTATTTAGTCACTTGTACGATGTCAAAATAGAAAATACATCGCTGAGTTTAGTGTCACACGCAGCGATGCACAAGGTCTACTGAGCGATGAGCGACAGGTTTTACATCTGGCAGTGAAACCTGCGATCGGCAATCAGCGACATGTAGCTGGTTGCATCGCTTGGTCACACGCTTCAATGTCGCTCCTGCGTCACTTTTATGTCGCTCGAGCGACTGAAAATCCGTGACGTACGAGCGACATTGACGCGTGTGACATCCCCTTAAGTGTATAGAGGACATAAACCAGGGAAACATGTAATGGAGACTCTCTCTGATTCACAGTGTCATGGCACAGTGTAGGATCAACATCGGGGACTTATACCATTCCCAACACTACATCACAGCTTATTGCCTCTTCTTATTTTGTCTATGAAGAGACAAAGTCTTTAATTCCTTATAATGTAGAGACAGATATAGTGCCACCCGTTCAACGAAATAACGAGAGAAGTCCAGACTATTAGGTACATTTATTATTGTATTACAAGTTCTAGTAGGTCATCAGTTTCCAATATGGTGACATAATAGGGCAATATAGAATAATATTACAGTAATTAACATTTGTCTAGAATATCCAACAAATCTGAAGACATTTTACAGTTCATTCGAGAAGAAAACTATTTAAAATATAAATTATGTCTATTGGATAAAGACCGCATTATCCCCAACATGGTGTCCTTAAGTGACGGGTGTGGGGTGCGTGTTTAAAATTGAGGTAAGATTTAGACAAAAGTGTATGTATGTCATTAGGGGGCACTCGGTACAGGCCGATTGGTGAAAATTAAAAGTGATGCTAAGCAGTACATGGAAAAGGAGTAGCCTTTACTATACCCATAGGCTTACTCCTCTACTTAACATTACTTCCAGGTAATTAATGGGACAGAAGATCTTTGCACAGAAGGCTTGTTTTTATAAAAAAAAGAATTATACAATGAATCGTGCTGGTCCTGTTTCTTTTCTCCGTAGAAGATGAATCACAGTTTGGACTGAAGAGGTTTCAGATATTTATGGAAGGACGGATGAACCTTGGAGAGAAAAAGAAACAACATTAGATGGAATACATTTAAACAAGGGATGCATCCTATAATAGGCTGATTACTACAGACGATAATGGGTGCTCGGATGCAGAAACAAGGATCGGTGGATTTCCTGAAAAAGTGAGGATACACTTTGAAATATGTACACATAAACCACCTGCCGTATATACTTGAGTATAAACCGGGTTTTTCAGCACACATTTTATGCTGAAAAGTGCCCCTCTCTGCTTACACTCGAGTCAGTCCTATTTGCTGTAGGGGGGTGATAGGGACCTGGAGGAGGCTGGAGGTCTGCAGATTCAGCGGGAGGTCACGTGGTCCTGCTCATTAGTGTAATGTAATATGCACTGCATCGCCCTGTCCATCACCTACAGGTGGAACTGCGCACATTATCTAATATAATAATTGCCTAAGCCAGCTTCCGTCCGTTTCTGCTCGAAATGACTTCAGATCCGGACCGGACTGAAGCTGGGTTAGGGCCCTTTCACATCAGCGTTTTTTGAAATTTGCGGCAGATGCGGTGAAAAAACCGCATCTGCTGCAATTACCGCATACCGGCTGCACTTGCGGCGCGGTTGCGGTAAACGCCATGCAAAGTATAGGCGTACTTGCGGCAGGTGCGGCAAGTGCGGTTTTGCACTTGCGGCAGGTGCGGCCGCGAAAAAAAACGCGGCTGACCGTGGTTTTTTTCGCGGCCGCACCTGCCGCAAGTGCAAAACCGCACTTGCCGCACCTGCCGCAAGTACGCCTATACTTTGCATGGTGTTTACCGCAACCGCGCCGCAAGTGCAGCCGGTATGCGGTAATTGCAGCAGATGCGGTTTTTTCACCGCATCTGCCGCAAATTTCAAAAAACGCTGATGTGAAAGGGCCCTTAGGCAAGTAAACACACACACAACACACACACACACAACACATACACACAACACATACACACACCTATACTTGCCACCGGCCCTGCGTCCGCCGCCTGGATCCTCAGACGACATGTCGCCGCCCCCGAACTACTGGATCCAATATGGCGTTCGGGAAGTCTAGCAAGACTTCCCAGACGCCATATTGGATCCAGTCGTCCAGGGGCGGCGACATGTCGACTGAAGATACAGGCGGCGGATGCAGGGCCGGTGGCAAGTACAGGTGTGTGTTGTGTGTATATGTGTGTGCGCTCGCCACTCTGCCCACGGCCCTGCGCTCGCCACTCTGCCCACGGCCCTGCGCTCGCCACTCTGCCCACGGCCCTGCTCTTGCCACTCTGCCCATCACACCTCTCCTCTGCCCGCTCCTTCCCCATCCTCTCCTTCATCTCCCGCTGCTCCCCCCCCATGCAACCCCCCTGGTGCGGTCCCCTGGTGCTCTCCCCCGTACGGTTCCGTCTGGTTCCCCGTGCTCTCCCCCCGTACGGTTCCGTCCGGTTCCCCCCCGTCCACTCCCCCATACGGTCCCCCTCATCTCCCCTGTACCGTTCCGTCGGGTTCCCCGTGCTCTCCCCGTCCCGATGCTCCCCTCTCCCCCTCCTGTGCTCCGGACTGCAGGGGTTAAAAATAAGAAACATCTTATATTCTCACCTGTCCAGGCTCCACCAGCGATCCAGCTACCGTATATCTTCAGATGCTGTGTGCAGGACCTCGCGTCGTCTCACAGTCACATGACCGCTCACGTGACGGTGACATCACGCGAGGTCCTGTACACAGCATGTGAAGATATAGCTGCACTGCCGGTGGAGCCTGGACCGGTGAGAATATAAGATGTTTCTTATTTTTAACCCCTGCAGTCCGGAGCACAGGAGGGCGAGAGGGGAGCACCGGGGACCGCAAGGGTATCAGGACGGGGGAGAGCACAGGGAACCCGACCGAACGGTACATGGGAGATGAAGGGGACCGCATGGAGGAGAGCACAGAGGCCTGCACGGGGGACCTTACGGGCGAGAGCATGGGGGCCAAATTTACCACTGTCACCGGTGTGTATTGTTCCTGCTGCACTGTCACCTGTGTTTATTCTACCAGCAGCAGTGTCACCTGTGTGTATTGTACCAGCAGCACTGTCACCTGTGTGTATTGTACCAGCAGCAGCAGCAGTGTCACCTGTGTGTATTCTACCAGCACCAGTCACCTGTGTGTATTGTACCAGCAGCCCTGTCACCTCTGTGTATTGTACCAGCAGCACTGTCACCTCTGTGTATTGTACCAGTAGCACGGTCACCTCTGTGTATTGTACCAGTAGTTTGTCACCTCTGTGTATTGTACCAGCAGCAGCAGCCCTCTCACCTGTGTGTATTGTACCAGCAGCACACTGTATACTCTGCTAAGCACTCTACTCTGGCGAAGAGAGGGCCAGGGAACAGCGGCCAGCTGCGGCCTCGAGTCGCCCGGCCCCTCTTTCCACACCCCACTGCGGTTCCCTGGGCCCCTCCTGCCCCCACCCGCCTGCTCTTCCCCAGCTCGCTCCTACCCGCACCCGGCTGCTCTTCGCCGCCTTCATCTTGCCCGCTCTCCCCCAGCCCCTCCTGACCGCACCCGCCCTCTGTCCCCTAAAGCAAGCAATCTGCTATATTGGCCCAGAATTTAAACTCAGCTTCCCTTTGCATTATTCTTAAATCCTCATTTATCAACTACATACATAGTCTAGAATACCAGATGCTTTAGCATCGGGCACACATCTAGTATTAGAATAAGTGTACATGTTAGGTCCCCTAGCACCGCTCCCCAGCTCACCTCTCCCGGGTCGGCATCCTCTGCTCCTCTGCCGACCAGGCATCCGGCGTCCAGGCATACTGTGTCTCGGAGCCGCCGCCGGTTTCCCTTCCTGTCAGCTGACCACCGGCCTCACACATGAGCACATTGCAATGGTCGTATTCATGTGACCAATCAGCGGTGCACTAAGTGCACTCCTCCCCTGTGACTCTAGGGGCCGGCACGGCCCAACCCGACACGCCCCTTGACCAATAGCTGCTCTTCCTCTGGTATATCAGGCCACCTCCACTGATGGGAGGTGCCTGATTATTAAGTTAGTTTGCTTCTGCCTTGCTGACTGTTGGTCAGGCCTTCCTTGTACTCTCCTCCAGTAGAGCCATTCCTACTCTCCTTGCCTTGTAACCTGTTACCTGGAACCCTAGCTGTGCTCTTCCCCGGTAGCACCATACCTGCTCTCCTAGCCTTGTACCGTTACCCGGAATGGTTAGCTGTGCCGTAGCATAGGCTAACTTTACGAGCCGCCCGCCGGTACTAGCAGCTGTGGTATTTAGACCCCCTGGGCTTGCCCCTGACAATCCCTGTATAGGGGTTGGTTAAACTAGGACCAGCTTACCCAGGGGAGTTCGGTACCACGGCCTGGTGGGTCCACTCTAGGGCGCCTTCCCGCAGAAGCGTGACAGTACACAACCCCACATCACTGTATATAACCCCATACTGGCTCTCACAATAAAATAATAAACGTTTTAACTCATCCTCCAATGCTTCTCTGCAGACACCGTAGCGTCCTCCCTCTGATATATACGGTATATTGTATTAATAAGCGTTCCTGTACCTCCATCTTTATACAGCAGTGCAGATTTATTCCATAGGTTAATTGTGGTTCCTGTTTATTTGCTCTGCCTTAAGCCACGTGAATTCTGCAGTTTTCTGCCTTTTCTACTCGTTGTATGTCACACAACCATGCAAGCTGACAAACAGCTAGTGTGGCGCCCCTGCGACCAGGTGGCCACAAAGGGAAGTGCAGCCAGTTAATGCAAGACGGTTGACAAAACACTCACACAGATGCACACACCGATCCTACGCCTAGGACTCTAGGTTGGGCAAGGTGTGGCAGGTGTTAAGAGTGAGTGAGGGTGGAGCGTAGAGTAGCATTGACAAAGTGGGTGGAGAGACCAACACTAGAAAACCCGGGAACACACAGTGGTAGTTATTCCCAGGAGGAGTGGTTCCCTGAAGGATGCAGAATCCTGAGTGGCACAGACTCTAGGAGAGAAAGTTTGCTCCATTGCAAGGGAGGCTACAGCCACAAGCAGAGACACCCCACAGCTGAAGGAAAATAGGAGGACAAGGGCCCAGCAGCCGCACACATCTTAGCTGACCGGAGGAACTCTGAGCTGAAACAGTGACTGACAGAGAGAGCCTGGTGATCCCACAGCCATACCTGGGACTCTGGAGACTAGGCCGCTACATCCAGAGAGCCGGCTCTGTAGAAGTGACCGGGGGCACTTTAGGACCCTAATCACAGGACACACCGGTGTGGGGCAGGTGCTTTATGACCTGCAGCCTAACTTTCCACCACGGTCTAAGAACACAGTCGTCATACTAGGACTGGTGACCCTGTCTGAGAGGGAAACATTCACCCAAAAGCCTGTGATGACCAGACTGAACCCGTGGGTGAAGTAATAAGAGGAGGGACTAAAAGCCTGAAGGGACTTAGAGGGAGCAACGCAGAGGAGCCACCTGAGCTGCACACAGTCTAGTAACCCGGAGCAGTGCTGAAGTGTTTAAGAGTGACTAAAGAACTGTAAAGTGTGTAAACTGCTGTTGAAAGACAAAGTAAAGTACCCAGTAAGCTCATCCCTGCCTAAAAGGTACCATCACACACGGCAATATTGCTTACAATTTCACTGGCAATTTGCTGATTGCAGTGAAATCATGGACACATTGTTCTATTTTGTTGCCGTGTACAAATGGAACAATGTGTCCATAATTTCACTGCAACCAGCAAATTGCCAGTGAAATTGCAAGCAATATTGCCATGTGCCTTAAGAGTGTTCCTTTCTAGTGCTGCATACCAGGACAACCAGCACCGTGGAGAGCTGCACCTTTGAAGTAAGTGCACGACACCCAACGCAATCCCTCACCAGGCCCATCCATTACCACTACATATGCCCTGGGGACTCTCAGCCCTACCCGAGGAGGGCTCGCCATCCGCGCTGCTCCAAGTCACCGTTCCCAGCAGGAATACAGAGGTAGTTCTACTAACCACATACCCTGGGTGGCGTCACGACAAATCCCTTGTAAATAACCCCTTTTTGGACTGGTCCCAGGCCACAGGACCGGGTCACGACTACCGTGATACCCCAGAGAGACAGCACCGGCCTGATTCCCGGGTACCCCATAAGCCTGGGGGTGCATCACTAGAATTATTCTTTTTAATTTTCTCTGGGCAAGACCCTATTGCGCATCTTTTATCCACAGTATTTTAGATACAGAACCAATGACACAGATAACACGCAGCCACTTAGCAGCCAAACAGAATAAAGTATAAAGGAATAAAAATAAGGCAAAGCATAGATGAACTGACTACAGCTGTAGAATTAATCGATTAGGCTCCTAGTACACAGCTAGTATTAAAGTTAATGAAAGTTGTACAAATCTGTATGATTGCTACGTTTAGACAGAATTTTCTACATCCTCCATTTTTACCACTTTTTCACCATGCACTTATTTGCTCATACAACGCCATTAATATCACAGCGATTTTACAGACATGATAATGACTATTCTCATTGGGGCTCTCCATATAAATTCCCTATCCGTATGTCTTTGGAGTGTGGGAGGAATAAGTACTACCGGAGGAAACCCATGCAAAGATGGGAAGGAAATGCAACTCCTTGCAGATGTCCTTGGTGGAATTTGAACCCAGGACTCCAGTGCACACTAATGATCTTAGCATTTTCTTCTTTTACCCTTCTGCCTTCCCACAGGGAAGTAGGTGTAATGAGATCCCTCACTAAAAATTTTTTAACCCCATCACCACCCAATTTTTTTTTTTTTCTTCATTTTTCTCCTCTTCTTCCAAGAGCCATAAAATTTTTATATTTCTGTCAATATAGCAAGTATGAGGCCTTGTTGTTTTTGTCCCCAAAAAAATGTGCGTTTTTGTTGTAATTTTTCGAATCGTATAACGTTTTTCGGGATCTGGGGCTGTGTAACTGCTTATTTTTTGCGTCCCTGAGCTGATGTTTTTAATTATACCATTATGTGTAGGTGTAGATGCAATGTTTTAATCACCTGTTATTGCAATGTTGTGTTGATAAAAAAAAAAAAAAACTGTAATTTTGGTATTTTTACCCCATTACGCAGTTTACTGATCAGATTACCGTAATTCATTTTATATTTTGATAGAGCAAGCATCTCTGAATGTGGCAATACTAAATATGTATATTTATTGTTTTTAATTGTTTTATTATCTATGGGGCTATTTGAACGTGTGTTGTTTTTTCACTTCTTATTGATTTTACTAATGGGACTTGAAGCCTGCAGTGTCCGATAACTTGTGCTACACAGCCATGCATCAGCATAAATGATCATCACCTGTGAACGCCGGCGATCAGCCAGCATTCACAGGAAGATTGTCATGACAGTGACATGGGTCATCATCTGACCCCTAGCTGTCATGACAAATTATTGACACCCTGTGATCATGTGATGGGGCCGCCATTGGAAGTGGGGAATGGTGTGATCCCCGTCGGCGCGTGATATAGCACGCTCTAGGAGTTTGACAGCACAATCTAATGGATTAACTAGCGCAGGCAGATCTCTGATCCACCAGCATCTGTTAGCTGTACATGTAGGCTGAACATATCATCTGACATGTGAGGGAAAAGTTGTGGGCTCAGCGCGTGAGCCCACATTAAAAGGAGGGGAACAACCAAGGACATACCTATACGTCATTGGTCATGAAGGGGGTAAACAGTTTTCAGATCGAATAAATGATCAGTGCAGGATCAAAAAGTGATTGAAAAGTGGAGGGGAGAAAAAAAAGGTGACATTTTTCTAATACGACACAGTGAGTCCATACCTCATATTTTTTGTAAATATTTTATATCTTTTCATGGGACAACACGGAAAAGATGACACTTTGATACAATGTAAATTAGTTAGTGTACAGTTTGTATAACAGTGTAAATTTGGTGTGCTCTCGAAATAACTCCACACACAGCCATTAATGTCGAAACCACTGGCAACAAAAGAGAGTACATCCCTAAGTGAAAATGACCAAATTGTGCCCAATTAGCCATTTTCACTCTTTTGAGTCATGTAACTCATTAGTGTTACAAAGTCTCAGGTGTAAATAATTTGGCGTTTATCGCTCGTACACTGTTATACTGCTCACTGCATGTTCAACATGGCTCCTCATGGCAAAGAATTGTCTGAAATGTGGAAAAAATAATTGTTGCTCTTCATAAAGATGTATTAAGTTATAAGAAGATTCCCAACACCCTGAAAAGACCTGCAGCATGGTGGACAAGACAGTACAGTGGTTTAACAAGACAGGTCCCACTCACACAAGCCGATCAAAGAAGGTAAATGCATGCGCTCAGCGTCATATCCAGAGGTTGTCTTTTCAAAATAGATGTATCATTGCTGCAGAGGTAGGTTAAAGGTGTGGGAGGTCAGCCTCTCAGCCTTCAGACTGCACACTGCAATGAATTGGTCTACATGGCTGTTGTCCCAGAAGGAAGCTACTTCTATATATTATGAACAAGGAGGTCCACAGTTTACTGAAGACAAGCATACTAATGACATGGATTACTGAAACCATGTCCTGTGGTCCAATGAGACCAAGATAAACCTATATAGTTTAGATGGTGTCAAGTGTGCAACCAGGTGAGAAGTACAAACACTGTGCCTATAGTCAAGCATGGTCATGATAGTGTCATGGTTTGGGGCTGTACGAGTGCTGCCAGCTATGGGGACCATGAATGCTCACATGTATTGTGACATAGTGAAGCAGAGGATAATCCCCTCCCTTTGGAAACTGGGCCACAGGGCAGTATTCCAACAAGTTAACGACCCTAAACACACCTCACAGCCATTTTAAAGGAACTCTGGATAAAGGTGCTGGAATGGCCAAGCATGTCTTCAGACGTAAACCCTTCTGAGCATCCTTGGGACATCCTCAAACAGAACGTGGAGGATCGCAAGACCTCCAACATCCACCATCTCCATGATGTCGTCATGAAGGCGTAGAAGAGGATTCCAGTGGCTCCTGTGAAGCTCTAGTGAACTCCATGGCCAAGAGAGTTAAGGCTGTACTTGAAGATAATGGTGGACACACAAAACATTGACACTTTGTGCACAATTTGGCTACTTGTACTCATGGATGTACTCACTTTTGTTGCCAGCGATTAAGGCATTAATGTCTGTGTGTTGAGTTTTACCAAATTTACATTGCTATACGAGCTGTACACTCATTACTTTAGACTGTATCAAAGTGTCATATCTTTAGTGTTGTCTCATACAAAGATGTAATAAAATATATACAAAAATGTGAAGGTGCAGTCATTTGTATTATATATTGTAGTGTCTTATCTTCATTTGTGCTATCAATTCATGAAAAAAGAAGTTAATTACTATTAAACCTTTGTCCTCTATTGCCCTCGATCTCAGCAGATACTACAGTATTATACATAATATACATTGGTGAACTCCCACTCTGCAGTATGTATGCCAACACTAAATGTTCATTTGCTATGTAGTACAGCCTTCTAGTTAGGTCCCTGCTCTTTCACCATCCCCTAACCCACCACAGACCTCCGAGCATTAATTAACCCAGAGCGCCATAGTTATTTACAATTAACCTATTTACCACCCAAGGATACCAGCGTTCTCAAACCTCTAAAATAGTAATTATACAGCAAATTTACAGTTTGTGGAAAAGTCCCCTACCTGTGTTTTATTCAGGGGTGACTTCTTTGCCCATTCAAACATGTTTTCATAAACATTTCCGTCATATCTTCCGAGCACAGAGCCCAGCTGAGTGTCTGTGTAATCAAATGCATCCACCAGAGCTACTGCATTAGGTCGGACTACCGCCAACAAATCCTTAATCCGCTGCTGTATATGCTCCAGCTGGGAAGGTGCCATGATGCCGGCCTGCGGAGAGGAAAAATGCCATTAGTCCCATGTTACCTGGCATTCAATTATATAGGTATACACAATAGCTATGTACACTTCAGCAAACTTATTTATTTTAAGTAAGATTAACAATGGAAAGAGTGAATATAACCATACATTACAGTCTGAGGGACGCACAAAATGGTATTGTAGGGAGCATGTGGCCCCTGTACCATAGCTTGTGCACCAGTTAATCTTCAAGAATGCCTCACTTGCCCCTCGTTATCCACCCACATGGAGGATTCTCCTGCGTACAAACCTGCAGAAAGTCTCCAGTATTTCGGCTGATTCCATGCAGCGTGTAGAGGAGACAGAGCGAGCTCAAGATCCGAACAGCAGCCACATCCAAGACCTCAGACAACTTGTCCACAAAAAGTTTCACGACCACATAATGACAGTGTGCCTGGAAATGAAAGGAAAAGACATGATTACTTACCGGTAATTGTGTTTTATGGAGTCCACGACAGCACCCACATGAGAGAGGGGATCCGCCCACCAGGACAGGAAACCTACAGATAAAAAGGGGCGGTCCCCCTCGCTCCCTCAGTTTGTTTACAGAGCATGAGAGGAACCGCATAGTTAAGAGAAGCACAACAAATCCCACAATACATAGAACAAGTACAACCCAAACAACCCCCGTACGATGCCAGTGGAACAAATCACACACAAAAACGTGAAAAGGGAGGGAAGTGAGTGGGTGCTGTCGTGGACTCCATAAAACACAATTACCGGTAAGTAATCATGTCTTTTCTTCTCGCCACGACAGCACCCACATGAGAGAATTGCAGAGAGCAAGACAAGGGTGGGACTACAGTGCTGAGGACAAATCTCCCGAAAGCCAAGGCAGAGTCAGAAGACAAAGTCAGGCGATAGAGGTGTAGAAAAAGTAGACGGAGACTACCCAGGCGAAGCCTTACATATAGAGTCAATGGAGACGTCGGCTCGCGCAGACCGTGAAGAAGCCAGGGCCCTAGCCACACGCGCATGGACACCCTCTGGAGGACTGCGTCCCATCATCGAGTAGGCCCGGCAGATGGCATCCTGGATCCAACCAGACAATGTGCTCTTAAAATCAGCAAACTCCATCCGGAAACCCTGAAAGGACACAAACAGAGCCCCACTCCGCCGAGAGGCGCCGTTCCGAACACGGCAGTGCAACACAAAACCCCTGACATCTACCGTATGGATCGTCTGCTCCTCTGAGAAGTAGGAGGAGGAAAAAGGAAGGGAGGAAAACCTCCTGACTGACTCAGAAATGAGAGAAATAGAACCCTACACTGCCTCCAAGCCTGAGGCCTACCCAGTAGGGAAGGATACTCCGACGACATCAAAAACGTGGAAACTGACCAGCCCAGAATACTGGGATTGGGAAACCAAAAGAAGGACGGAGAACCAGCACAAGACCTCAAGGGAAGGCAGAACCACCCCCGGAAGGGATGAGGGACCAGGCAAAAAAAATCAGGCTAACTGAATCCAGAGAGGAAAAGCAGGTCCACTGAAAAGGGCCAAAACCCCACTAACCCACCGAACAGAAAAAAGCGGCCAGCAGGGCCGTCCGGAGGGAAGGCATTCACGGAAGCAGACACCAAGAGCCCAAAGGAGTAGCCGAAGCAGCGAATACCAGATACAAATCCAAGGGGGCACACTAGCAACCTGCACCGGAGCACCATGGACACACGCAGAGAGGAACCAAGGGACCTACATATCACCAGCAACATGGACCCCGTATAACGCCCCCAAGACAGACACCAGAACCGTCAGTGTATAAACGGACAACCGAAGAAGGGGCCCCACTGTAGAAAATCCAAATTGGCCATACGGGGGGGGGCACAGGAGAACGGGATGGTGAAAATCCTCAGAAGTCCTAACACACCAAGCCAGAACGCGAGCAGCGGAGCCCGTAGAATTCTGCAAGTAGGGTGGAACAAAGAACTACCCCAGCCGCCATGCAGGAACTTATGCCGCCGGATGCGGCCCATGCACTGGAGGACAACTGAAGAGATAGCAGAACCGGAACAGGATGCAGCAGGCATGGGTCTGCCACGGACACTGGTCTGAACCATGAAACCACGGACGCCGTGGCCAGAAGGAAGCAGCGAGGATCACAAGGCAACCACACCCCTGAAACACTCAGCACCAACGGCAGGAGGGCCAACGAGTCGGGGGGGGGCCACTACGCCTAGGCCAGAAGAAGCCCCAGGGAGCCCGCAGGGAGTCAACCATGCCAGTAATGACGGAAAACAGCCGGGAGGCAACCATGCAGACCCCGCTAGACGCCCTAGTGGAGGACAAGGCTATCTCCGACCACTCCCCCGATTTGCAGGGCCGACAAGGAAGAGATGCTCAGGTTAACGTGAGGAAGTCGGCTGCAAGACTCCTTCTGAGAAGTAGTCCAGGTACAACAGGAGCCCTACAAATAGGACTCCTCCGGGACAAGCCAACTACGTAGCTACCCAAAGCACCAATCAAGAGACATGGGAGGCCAGGACCGAGGTCCGCCCAGAGGAACAAAAAATACGACAGATGATGGAAAGAAAACTCCACATGAGTCCCCACCAACTACGGAAGAAAATGGAGGAAGGCCGGCGTAACCCAGAGAACTCCCACACGGAAGAAGAAACATCAGAATCAGCAATGGACCATCAACCCAAAGCCATGGGATACCCTAAATGGGTCCACCATCCCTCAGGGCCAGCCGTCGTGACCAGAAGACAGACACCGGAGAAACCGCCCAGGGCACCCCCCTGGAAAGGGCATTCAGGGCTGACCACCAGGACAGGACCCTGTACAGTCCCAGGAGCCGGACAGGAGGACCGCGAAGCCGCCCCAGAAGAGCAGATGCAGCCTGAAGAATACCATGTAGGAGACCCCGGGAAGGAACAGAGCCCACCATACCGCCGGGACATGACCACCGGAACCCCAACTGGGAGATTGCCTCCTGCGGGGACATACGAGAGGGCCGAAAGGACTCCCAACTCTCTCCGAAATCAGCAACCTGTCGGCTTCCAGGATAAGGTACAGCTGCCCAACAGAGGCGAGGAGAAGCCTAGGAAGGACCGGCGAACAAGAGGATGGAACCTGGACGTGACCCAGCGTCCACAAAGGCACTACCAAGGCTACGTAGCCCAGGAGCAACAATCCAACCAAGCATGGACCACCCAATACACCAGCCAGACAAGCGCCAGCAGAGAGGAAATCGAAGTACGGAGGCGAGGTCCACAAGAGCAGCAGAGTTCACCACAATGAGGAAACCTCCAAGAGTGGGCACACCAGGGTAACCAGGAGACGCAAGACGCCCACCCCCCGCAAGCAAGGAGGGAAACCCCCGAGGGCCCAAGGAAAGACCAAAACGACGGGTGACAACTGGAAGGGACAAGAACAGCCAATGAAAACGACCACTACAGTGAGAGCCATTGGAAGAAAGGATGCATGGCCAGAAGGGAATAGGTGTACAACAAATCCCCCCGAAGCAACTAGGAAATAAAATGGAAATCTGCACGGATTATAACGTACCTTCCTGTTTGGAGAAACAGGGAACAACCTCACTGGGTAGCCCGGACAGGAGCCAGTGTGGTGACCAAATACCCGGCAGAACCAATAGAATCTAAGCGAACCAGTGATAGCGGAGAAAAAGGCATTCAACCGCATCGAGCAATAATAGCCATAAGAACCAACTGGGTTGGAAACCAGGAAGAAAGGGGAATAAAAAAACCGCCACCTGCAGGCCCCCCGGGATCTCAAGAAGGACCAATGCTCCAACAGACCCCGGATGTCAGACACGAGGAGGAGAAGTCCATACACGGAATCACGAAGAAACGAACAATCTCCAGTGACAGGCCTGACGAACACTGAAGGGCCCAAGAGCGAGTCGTCCGATTGAACGGCACATCCGCCAGACGGAAGAGGAGGAATAGGGATTCCAATGCCCTGCAGCCGCCTCGAAGAGGAGATCAACTAGAGCCCTGCCAACAAGGACTCACCCAGGCCAAGGAACGCGCAGGACTGGGCAAGACCCGCACGGCCCCCACCCAGCGGGCTGGCCAAAGTGCCCATCTATCAGAACTGGATAAGCCAGCCAACCTCGCTGCCAGCTGCAAGGAAGATGCCGACACGACTGCCCCAAGGCAGCACCCCCACGAAACACGGTGATCAACAAGTGTCACGTGAAACTCATGTACAGAACTGGGACTCCCCAGGTGATCCACACCAGCAGGGATCCAGCCGTCCCAAAGCAGAACAGCCGGCACAAAGGCCCCAAGCAGGTATTGATGCACAGGAGCATATCCGCCATACAAGCAGATCAGACAGGACCTGTACCCCCACTGGCAAGGCGGCCCGCATTGACGTGGAGGCCACTGCCGAATACACCAAAGGCACTCGAGATCTCGCCACCAGAGTGGCCATCCTGTAACAAGGGAAGCATGACCCCTTGGCCATGGTCAGTCGGGGAAGACATACAAGGGGACACAGGCTTCCCAGCCTGGAGGAAGGAGTCCGAGTCTTAGTCACCGCACATAGGGAAACAGTTCTTCCCGGACATAGAGCAGATATCAGCAGTTTAGTCGAGGATGCATCCTGCAATGTCTGCGCTACACAAGCCAGTCATAACCCTTCAACATATGACTCAGGAAGGGGCTGACACCAAGAGCATATGGCATATGTATCAATCTTTTGGCTTACTTAGCCTAAGAAGCAACAGAAACAAAAAGAAAACAGGAAAAATAGAGGGCATCAGCATAATAGGAGAGAACACACTCACCCAGTGAAGCTGTGTAACTACTGACCGGGACAGGAGGTGGAGGGTCAGCCTGAGATGAACGTGTCCCAGGCTACTGCGCTCAGTACGTGCAGCATACCCTGCAGCCCTGCTGTGGCTACTGGTGTTGCGTGCTCTGCCGGCTGGCTGCTCTTCCTCATCAGGCGGATGCAGCCCCCCCCGCCCCACGGGAAGACATCGTGGACGGCACCATGCAGATCAGCATCGCCCCCTTCCGACACAATCCTCAGCGATGGGGCCACCTCCCCGGCCGCCCGGAAGCATACTCCAACACTTCCGGGTCAGGAGCGATTACCCTCAGTGCGCCGGCGCGTCCCGGAAGCCGGCGCAGAAGGCACCAGGCTGTCGCCTGCCGCGGCTGCAGCAATACCTCCGCACCCCACAGAGCCCAGAGCTCCGCCGCCGCGACGCCCCGCCCCACCGCCGGAAGCACAGGCCCGTCCGCCACCGGACGCTGCCCCTACCCCCCGCGAAATGGCGGCAAAACGCCGCCGCCACAGAGCCCCAGCCCCCAGGAGGCACAAGGCCTGCCACCCGCAACAGCCGACCACACCAGCCAGTATAACTTACCTAGCCCAGGTCGCCTGGTCACGGATGAGTGCAGACTGCTCCAACTGCACCACGCTCCCATGAGTCAGGGTGACGTCGCACGCCGACCTCATGACATCCATTATCAGTCGAGGGGAGAGCCTGAAGCAGGACTTCCCGACGCTGCATCTGGTGTTCCAGGCCCTGCCGTTCCCACAGAAACCGACACAGAGGCTGATTGAAACCAGGAAAGCTTTTGCTGTAGGTTCCCATCAGGACAGGAAACCAAACTGAGGGAGCGAGGGGGACCGCCCCTTTTTATCTGTAGGTTTCCTGTCCTGGTGGGCGGATCCCCTCTCTCATGTGGGTGCTGTCATGGCGAGAAGAAAATAACATATTATTTGAGCAAGAAAACAAATTTCTGGCTTAAAGGTAGGGTATAAAGAGGGTTAGTCCTGGTCTTACATCAGTGGCCCGGACCAGATCCACAGAGTTTTTGTTCCAAGCATCTTCTTTACGCTTCCCACGTTTCAGATCGGCTTGGACATTTTTGCAGGCTGCTACGACTAGCCTAGAAGATAGGTATGGAAATGAATGACAGGTAAGAACAAAGAAAAGGTCATCTAACCCTAAATGTACTGACCAGGAGGAACTGGACCCGTTGAAGCAGTAATTACCGCGAAACAGCGAGCAGTCGTCCGCCAATTCCCCACTCCCTCTCCCCGCTGTAACCACACCGTACCAATGCCAGTTGGATTGTATGAATACAGAAAGATCAGCAAACCAGTGAGTGCCGCCCTCCTTTCTTCTACATATATAAGCCAAGTAGTTTTGTCTATTGTGCGGCGAGCAACACCGCAATCCAGAATCCCACAGGTGGACACATCAGGTCTAAAAGAATTAAAACAGCCCCTTTTGTGTCCCGTGGTGCCCGGTGATCACTCTCCGGATGCGGACCATATTATAGAAATGCTCCTAGATCATTACGCTCGTTAACACCCAATGAAGCAAGCACATCCCTACTGGCGATACAGAAAGAAACACATTGAACTAATGGTAGGTTTATCTATAGGAGATGAATTCTTGCCATACTTTTAATCCTTACAAAAAAGGGATTGCTCTAGGATTACACATGTGTCTCACGAAATGATGTATTAAGAGCAGCCTACACCTGTTCTCAGTGAGCGGATATGTCCCTTTATTCTTCATACAGAAAGAGGATCATCTTCCTTTGATGTTATGTACCACATAGACAACATACGCCATTCTACATGTTATAAAGTCACACCAGACCCATATTCAGTACTTTCTGTCTATTCATTAACAACCAACTACTGCAACTACTGACTTACTGAATCACTCTTTTCTCTTCTCCCCCACAACATCCTCTCACCAGATGATTACTGGTAAGGGGTATTTCCACGCTACCGTTTAGTAATAATTTACCAATTGTCATCTCTCTCAGTATTGTGAAAATGTGTCTGTGTTGACTATAGATTTTACCCATGATTTGAGTGATGATGAAAATCAGTCTAGAAGGAAAAATAATCAAATTTGTCTAATAAGATATATTACAAATTTGCTGATTTTCAGGTGTACTGTTAATTTATGAAGTTAACAGTTACACTTTCACCTATTCTTTAGTTCTACAGCCTGATTCTCAAATCTTTTATCAGTTATTTATACTATGTAATCTCATAAACATGGCTCTATGGCAGCGATCCCTTCATATGCAGAGTGATAACCTTTATAATGGATGAACGCGTTGCACTATACCGGCTTGGTTATAAATGGATTTGCTCTTTCTCTTAGGACCGCTTTACACACACCAACTTCTGTGACCAACTTCTGAACAGATCTCTGGTTGCAGTGAAATCATGGACACATTGTTCTATTTTGTGGCTGTGTACAATGGAGCAATGTGTCCATGATTTCACTGCAACCAGAGATCTGTTCAGAAGTTGGACAGACAAGTTGGTGTGTGTAAAGTGGCCTTTAGTATAACATCAATAAATTATAATGTCTGTCCCATCTCACCCCCAGGATGCAGTAAAATTTATATTGTAGATTGCAAGCTCTTGTGAGCAGGGTCATCATTATTTTTTGCTTTTCAATTATTGTGATTTCCAAAACGGTTACTTATGACTGTTTGTAAATTAATTTGATTTGTTAAGCGCTGCGGAATATGTTGGCGCTATATAAAGATTATTGTTATTATTATTATACTGAACTCATGGTCATTGATTGCACATGACTAAGTCTGCAAATTACATTGCATCGCCATTCCAAACTATTACCCTCATCAATGTACTTATCCTGTAATAGACCCCGGAAAAACAGAGGACAATGACAGGAGATTTATACTCTCTTTCCAATTCAGTCCTATGTAATAGAAAATTAGGTCAGTCTTCAACAAAAATTAGTGTAGGATTGAATTGGATAATGTTCTGGCAGAAATAGCGAAGCTAAAGCTCATTGTGTCCTCATAAATGGTGATAGATCGTTTGAGAAGAAAAGAAAGAAATGGTGAGATGAATTGTCCTGATAAGTATTCATAGATGCTGGTCATGATGTCGACTACTCAATAGACAGAAAATCCTAAATGTGGGCCTGGTGTGTTACAGTGTCTGTGACTTTATAACATGTAGAACAGATCATGCTGTCTATGTGGCGGTCTATTCTGGAGGATATAACATCGGCAAGATGATCTACCTTCTGCATAAATAAGAATAAGAATATATATTTGCTCATTAGGAGTAGGTTGGCCTTAGGCTGGAAACACACTGTCCGAGTGACATGAGAGTTACTCGCACGAGTCTCTGATCATTCACCCGGGATGGCCCCCTTCTCTCTGGACAGGAGCAGTGGAGCTACATAGAAAAACATACCGACAGTATCCTGTGCAAAGAGGCAGGGGTCGTGACAGGGGAATGATCCGAGACTTGTGAGAGTAACTCGCTTGTCGCTCGGTCAGTGTGTTTCCAACCTTGAAGCAAATCTGTCACCAGGTCTTTACCCCTACGTAATGTTCCTCTCAAATTAGGTAGCAAAACCCTGATTTCCCTGATGTCACTTCCTAGGCGGCTTGCTGTATTTTGATCAAAATCATTGTTTTATCAGCAAAAGATTTCACTAAAGGACTAGTAAACCTGCTGCCAGGTAATCAAGTATATTAATGAGCTCTGATTTTCAGCTTTCTGCCTATGCACAGTGTACACAGAAAGCTGAAAATCAATGGTGTAGGCTGGGTTACAGAGCTCGATATTCAGGGCAGTGGTTAATTTGCAGCAGATAAAACAGTGATTTGATCAAAAATAACTGCAAGAGGTCAGTAAGTGACAGATCACTGGAATAAGGGTCTCTGCCCCTACATCGTACTGCTCTAGATGGGGACGTCCAATTATTGCAAAAAAAAAAACATAGGTAGATACAAGATAGACAAGGTTTTCGGGGATTCAAACCGTGACAAGCAGCCTAAATAGTGGTGCAGCCTGCCACATTGCTGCTTGTACTGTGGTTGTAATCCCTGTTTTTACCTGTCATTAAAAATCACTTGTTTTTTGCAATAATTGGACATTTGATCGTGCTTGTTTACAACTGGATTCATGTACCTAAGGTGCGATTAGTCCTGTCCATATGGGATGTAGTTTGTTTTGATGATTATTGTAGTACACACAAACAAATCCCCAAATGAAGTATATTAACTGCTCTAGGTGGGGGTAGCGAAAATCTGGTGACAAATTCCTTTTAAAATTAACAATTTTAGCAGGCATAATCGTAGGACATTCTCTTTCAGTAGGGATTGAATGTTTAAGAAATCCATCTGATTAGATTATTATTATAAGACCAGGGTCAGATGGCCATATAGCCCAGACGAGGATCACATTGCAGTGCTCGGACTGGCCTCGGCGCTCCTGACTTGAGCATGACAACTACATGTATTTCTATGCAGCTGTGACGCTCAGGTCAGGGGAGCCACTAGCCAGTCCTAGTGTTGCGATGTGATCGTCTGAGTTATACGACTATCTGACCCCACCCTGACAAGAGACAAGCACATTGGATTATGTGTACTGATGCACTTAGTCTTAAGTGTGACTGAGCACAGTGAAGCGCATTTCTGTAAGGAGGTTGAATATGACCATGCTTTATTGTGGCTGTTATAATCAATATATTTGCTTCTAGTGTGTAATGACTCTTAGGGTACCTTTACATGCTGCAACCGTGGTGAGAAATATTGACGGCGATATGTCGCCCTGCGACAATCGCCGTCAAAATCCCTCCCAATTGCGGCGTGAAATTGGGGAATTTGGCAGCGATCTGTCGCCTCGGCACGGTTGCCCGATTTCAGTGCACTGCTCTGAAATCAGGCAAACGGCGCAAAGTGACAGATCGCCGTCAATATTTCTCGTCGCAGTTGCGGCGTGTAAAGGTACCCTAAGGAGAGAAGTAGAATACGCTCGATCACATAAAAGGGTGGGTTTTTGGGACAGAACTCACCAGTGACCGGGAAGAAGCACGTTAGCGTGTTACAGCTGTCATGTTTAGCTAACTCAAGCATTTTTTGAACACATGGAATATGGAGTAAATGTTTCGCTGATCAGTGAGTGAAGACACATTGCTACGATCTGAAGATAATACCATGGAGGAGATGAAGCTTTACACAGCGTGTAGGTAAATGAATAATCTGTGCAATGCAGGTGCAAGGGAGAGAGGCTCTTGATTATCATTCTTTACACCAGTTAATTGATCAAAGTTCTTACTGAGGAAATCTCTATTCAGAATGCTTTAATAGGAAATCGAAAATTAACCTTTTCAAACAATACCCTATTACATAAGAAAGTTGCGTGATACAGCCCAATTAACAGATTACTTATTAAACATGGTGACCATGCCATGCCACCCCCTTTTTACTTTACTTACCAAGCTGCCCGTTGTTTATAGGCTTCCACTAGACTTCCCAGATCGTTGATGTCGGTCACCACTGACCGCCCAGCCAAGGGTTGAGCTTGCACGCGCTGCGAGGACACTCATTGAGGTAGGAGACCATTCCTCCAAGGCGTTCTCCAGACAAAGCTGCAATATAGCTTTTAAACAGGAACCTGCATAGGAACACAGGGACATATAAATATGCCAGTTTTTAATTGCTGTAACCCTCTCATGAGCCCCTCGGTTACCTGGCTGTCTGCAGCATCATCACTGTATTCTCCCCCTCATAGGTACATGCAGGAGTGAATGTCACATAAATGTCAGGGATTCCACTACTACAAGAGTATCCATGCCCTCCACATGCCATCCTGCACTCTTCAATACCATAGCTTGCAACCCATGTGGTAAAAGCTTTCAATCCCGCAGAGAGGGCATGAAGCTGTGAAAACATATGACAAGTTATACACCATATACTGTATATAATATAACACTTGGTCCTCAGCCATTGCTATAACTTAAATTCACCTCTGGAAGCTCACTGAGGTTCCCTTGGTGGATGTCACCTGTTATTCTATGGTATGTTTGGCTCATGTAGGAGCCTACAAACTGGAATGCATAAGCTGTGGCTAATAGTGGGAACAACTTGTATTGCTGGGTCTGGAAGTCAAGGATCTGTGGTTCAGGCTCCCTGCAGAAACAACAAGAGGGTATTCAAAGTCAATTACAATTAAGTGCATACACATTAGATAACTATGGCTGAAGGCCATCTCCCCTGACTCACCCATACTCAGGAACACTCATCTCAGACAGTTTGTAAGAGATACTGTATATATACACATACATGAGTTGAGTAGGTTGTAGACTGAACACTCACCCAGGTCTGATCTCGGATTGATGTCTTACGGCACTGTAGCGGACAGCAATAGTGCAAGCTCTGGAGAGGCTACGCGCAGAGTCGCCTACAATCATGGAACGGATGAATACCATAGTACCATAGGTCAGCTTATCACTAAGTGGCTTTACGTATGTTCCATCTGGTTCCACCTAAGGAAGACATATAATGGCTGCACATAAAAAGGAAGCGATATTCGATGAGAAAGCTTCAATAAAACATGCAGGCATAAAAAAAAGCCCTAAACGAGATAATGGGAATTTGATAAGTATTTATATTCACATTCATCACGAGCTATTGTTTATGTCCACTCATGCAAATGTTCAGCGGTTTACCATAAAACACACCATTGTTTCTAAAAATGCAAACCTGTCTATTGAATATATATCTCAACCACGTGCTTTCTTAATAAAGCAAGAACAGGTGAAGTGAGACTACTAGCAGTTTCCTTTTCTTTATCACATTACATTGCAGAGTTTCTTACCTGAGCATATTTCATCAGCATGTTCTCTCGTGGGATGCGGACTTTGTTGAATTTCAAGAAACCGTTGTCTGTTTCATGAAATCCAAACTTCGGACCAATATCTCCAACAGTCACACCTAGTAGATAGGATCGCCAAGAGGAACATGAAATATGAGACCACAACATTTCTCTAATGGATATACAAAGTATTATAAATGAAACCCACCTGGCAAAGGCTCATGAGTACCCAGATGCCGAATAGGAACAATAAAGGCATGTAGACCCTTGCATTCTCCTTGGGTGTAGAGTTGTGCCAGTACTACGGCATGGTTTGAGGTTTTACCCACTGCGTTTGAAAAGCAAAATTATTATTTTCCCCAATTCCAATGGGTACTATGCTTACAAACGGGATTTTTAAGACTATACTCAGAATAAGAGGTCAAGATTTTATCATTGAGAATTTCCCCCTTCAGGGCCCTACTGATCAGCACATTGAAGGGAAAGGGACACTCTCGGAAATATTGTGGACTCTTTACTGTGCTGATCTTCAGTGGACTGTGGAAGTAGGACCTCTAATGATTAAACACTGATAAACCTCATCATAAGAATAGACTAAGTGCTGGAGAACCCCTTTAACTCCAAATCCACAATTCCCACCCCACCGCGATCTTACACCCTCCAGGCCACCACTTGATGGAGGAAACAGTGGGGCTGTTCAGAATGAACTCCTGCGTAGATGGGTCATAGGTGGCTGTTGTCTCCAGTCCTCGTAGATGTGTCCCTGGAATTAAAGGAGTAAAAAATAATTGTAAGAAAATTTAGACAAAGCAACCCTTGGTACCTCCCAAATAGTGTAAAGGGCATGGCAGTGCTAACCTCCCAGAGAAACCTGCAGAACATACAAACTACATACTTAAATCTAATTGTGCGGGAAATCTGTATATTGTTAAAATAAAACCCGTGATGAGGTCAAATGTGGCAAAAGTGTTGGTTACCATGTCCCATTTCAGTCTGAGCGTATGTTCCAATGATCTCCAGGTTCCAGGCAGGCATGAAGAAGCGTTCCTGCTGCTCGGGAGTAGCCTGGTTCAGCAGAGTGGGCAAGAACATGCCTAAGTGCAGGTCAAGGGGCTCAGGACGGCCCCGATGTACAAAGCTGCAGAGGAATGAGGGTGGGGTAGAAGGAAGTTTTGGAAAAAATCGGGCAATCATCAGACAGAAAGTAAAAGGGAGCGTGAAGAAGTTTGGAAATTGAATGGTGAAGGGATTTTAATAGGAAGAAAAGAGGAGAGAGGGAGAGAGAAGAATATGGTAAGTGAATTGATTACCGTGGAAAAAACAGAAGACTGAATTGGTGTGCCAATCCCAATCATTTTATCCCATAACCAGATATCATTGAACACTTAAAGGATTATCCAACATCTTTATTTTTTGTTTTTATGAACAGCTGCCAATATAATAATAAAAAACGTGTACATTCTGACCCTCATTGTTAGATAGGGGGCACTATAGAGGGTCAGCGGCGGATAGTCTTATCAATAAAATAAAATAAAAATTTTTTATTACACCGGCAGCTGTTTGTAAAAAAATAAATAAATACAAAAATGATTGACTGGTTAGACAAGATCAATAAAATAGTGTGAACAATCTTTAAAATCAATAGAAAAATAATCTCGGCTGTGTTAGTAAAGGTTCACCAGGCCAGACAGATAAAGCATTATAAACAAATTACTAAGAGTGACATAGGATGCAATGTAGTACTGATCTACAAGATAAAATTACTTTGTCGCCATTGAAGAAATGATCCGCACACATTGATGTGACTAGGTCACTCATAGAAATAACACAATAGCCTATCACAGTGTGCAGCTTCTCCAGGCTACTGGACCAGCAAAACTGCCTTCATTGGGAACCAGCACATCTGCACCCTTCCTACATTTGGACCACAATTTAAAGTGAATGTTTAGCTTGGATCACCAGATTAATTATATAAACTCAGTTACAAATCATCTGGTATCAGGTATTGTGAAGCTTACTGCAAATCGTTAAAGGGAGCCTGTCACCAGATTTTTGCAACCTAATCTGAGAGCAGCATAACACTGAACCAGAGATCTTGATTCCAGCTAAGTGTCACTTACAGTCCTGTGTAGTGTAGTTTTGATAAAATCACTGTTTAATCAGCTGGAGATTATTATTAGTCTAGTAAAAATTCAGCAATGAAAAGGGTCTGCTGGAAAGTTAAAAAAACAAACATAAAAAACAACACTTGTACTTCCACAGTATTGACACAGACACTTAAAGGGAACCTGTCACCTTCAAAAAGCCACCTACCCTATAAAAAACATGTCCCTGCATCATCCTATGACCATTTCACAATCCTTTTGTCAGCTAAATGCTGGCTATAAAAGTACTAAAAAACCTTGTTATTCTTACTCATTATCCATTATAATGAGTAGGGACCATATTCCTTAGCCCTCAGGGCGTGTTGCTTTGCTGCCTCCTCGTCAATAAGATCACGCCCTAATGGGCATGATCTTGTATTCATATTCTAGGCAGGTCCTGCCTGCTTTGCACCGGTTTGGGTGACGTTAGTACACCCACGCCGCTCGTCCTGCTTCAAGCAACGCATTGCGCATGCGTGCTTGACGCCGTGGGTGTACTAACGTCACCCAAACCGGAAATAACGCGTTTCACGTCATTACATGACCAGACAGCGACGTGCAAAGCAGGCAGGACCTGCCTAGAATATGAATACAAGATCATGCCCATTATAATGGATAATGAGTAAGTATAAAAACGTTTTTTAGTACTTTTACAGCCAGCATTTAGCCGACAAAAGGATTGTGAGAATGGTCATAGGATGATACAGGGACATGTTTTTATAGGTTAGGTGGCTTTTTGGAGGTGACAGGATCCCTTTAATGATCTTCTTTTATTCCCCTGCATATACAGTCACTGCAAACAATCATTAGCTATGTTGATCCTCACTTCAACAGAATCAAGCCTATATGCTGTCAGCCAGTCATTCAGCCGGCAGTTCCCAGCCTCTTCTCCGATACACAGGACCACTCACTCTGCTCAGCGCTCCTGCGTGCTCTATGACATGACATGACATGGCACCAGAACAATCAGTTATTGATTGTCCTGTATGTCTAGATGGTCATTGTTCTCGGCAGCACATGTGCTGGTAACACATGACAATATGCTGTAGAGAACAATTTTTTTTAAGCCAGCCAACAGATCATTTCACCCTATAAATGTACGAATGTTGAGACTAGAATGCTCGTTACTCATAATTGTGCAATGGAAACGCACTGTGCTTTTTCACAGATAAGTAAAGAAGTCAGGGATTTTTTTTTTGCCAAGCTATGTTTCTGATGTGCTCATGACAACACTTTTATAGGCTATGAATGACGAGCAGACCATACTTCAGATTCAAGGCCATAACTACAATATATGCAGGGGTTGCCAACGCATCCAGACCCTCAAGCCCTAGGGGGCCTCAAAAGTCCCTTTGGCATATATGAAATTACAAATACTAAAGACGTGCAATAATTGGGGGCCCCGTTGGATCTTTTGCATTGGGGCCTTTAAGCTTCAAATTATGACACTGTTCAGACTGCCATGGAATGATCAGTAATAGAGCGCTCAGTGCCCATAGACTGCCATTGTTCTCATCAGCACAAGTCCCATTTACAATGTGCTGCAGACAGCGATGTGTCATCAAACCAAATAATCATTTCACCTGACAAACAAACTTTTTTGGGTGATCAACTGTACGATTATCAGGCGACGTGTAATCCTAAGAATGCAATATTGTGCAGGGTGAATGCACCTTTAGCTCTAGTGCCTCATTATTGTCATAGGTACATCTCTTATCTGTGCAAAGCAGTGTCGTCAGGGGGACAACATCCTAGATCAATGAAAGAAAGCATTCACAATTCTATAAACACACTAAAAAGTGTTTGGATGGGATCTTCAATTTAATGGTGGTTTTACTGCACACAGATGCCCCCGTCCTCTCTCAAGGTGCATTGCCTTTTCCATCAATTGTAATGGCACAAGCTTCTTTTCATTTCAAAGTAGGTCAAAGCTGCACCCTGCACAATGAATTCACTTTGTCAAAGCACATTGGCTATGGATTCACATTCCCTATAATGGCCCTCCAACATCTTAGGATCAAATACCGGCTTATGTCTGAGCCTCAGAGACTGTATGTGTTCCCATTACGGTATTAGAATAAAGCCTCCATATCACTATCAGGGCTTAATGAAGCCGATATATTACACTATAGCTGCTGCCCACCTAGGAAAAGTAAAATAAAAAGGAACAACACCATAGCAGGTGGATTTCCTCCTTAGCGAGTCAACGTACTTTATGAAGTTGGCTGTGTTAGGCTGGGGTCACAGTTGGCATGCGTTTTTTTAGTGCCTTTTAAAAACTCATGCGTTTTACCATGCGTTTTTACATGTCAGCATGAGTTTTTTAAGGTGTGTGATGCTTAAAAAAATAGTGCATGTACTATTTTTTTGTGCGTTTTGAAAAACGCATGCGTTTTTATAACATGGGCCCCTATGGAAAACGCATGCAAAAACGCATGGTACATTAGTACCTTTTAGTGCCATTCAAAAACGCATGCGTTTTCCATAGGAGCCCATGTTAAAAAACCGCATGCGTTTTTAAATGGCACTAATTGTACATGCGTTTTTGCATGCGTTTCTCATAGGGCCCCTTATTAAAAAGGCATGCGTTTTTGGAAATGCACCAAAAAGCATGGTACTGTCACACATGCGATTTTGCTATTAGGGCATGCGTTTTTAACATGGGGGCCTATGGGTGCGTTTTTACATGCGTTTTTGAAAACTCAGGTCTCCAAAAACGCTTGTAAAAAATGCAACTGTGACCCCAGCCTAAGATATGGATGAGATCTGCCAAATTATCCAATGAAGGGAACGCTGTCCAGGTACAGGAACAATAAGAGACTGAATGCACTGCTGAGATATTAGGGAGTCTACCTCATTCACACTGATTGTAACAGCATCTAGTAAGAAAATAATTATACAGATAAGCCAGAGCAAGACACAGAAGAGCAGAGTAGGGTCGAATTAATACAATATATTAATCCGTGCTGCCGGGAAAGTCAAACAGGTCTATGTGTTTTTTGCATGGACACATAATCCGTAAATAATATGGCCTTTTCAATAGTGACAGATAAAGTTGCATGCCCAGTATTAGGGTACCGTTACACGTCGCAACATTGCATGCAATTTCACTGGCAATTTGCTGGTTGCATTGAAATCATGGACACATTGTTACATTTGTACACGGCAACACAATGGAACAATGTGTCCATGATTT
>JARQOC010000006.1:293643253-293701172 GCA_033576535.1 Allobates femoralis
ACCGCAAATTCAAGCTCCGAGGCTTTGACAGCCGCCAGAGTTAAAACTTCACCGTCAAATGCTGTCCGTGGTCCTTGAGGACCGTGGACAGAGTGACATTCACACCCCAGACTCGCAATACACTGACATGCATACAGCCATGCACACTCACCACACTCACCCAAAAACACGCATATAACTCGCATCACTGTCGTGCATCAAACATGCTCCGTGTTTGATGCACAACAGTGTGCCTTCAGCCTTAGCCAGTTGATATGAGGCCTATTTTCTTTACACTAATGGTCAACATGGTGTGGGTCATGGAAAACAATGAGATTATGGACTGTAATTAGTGATTAGAAAACAACATTGGAGCAGCACTAAAGTCTCACTAGCCACGTTCAACCTGGTCACTACTCCATATCACCCTCTCTGCCATGCCTGCAGGTCTCTCCCAGCACTGCCAGTGCCATTTGCCACTCTACCCAGTTCAAAACTAACCATGCCCCAGCTCGGTCTGTGCATAGGTGCCAATGGCTTGTAGTCTCTCGGCAAGAGGCAGCCACTTCTTGAGCTGTGATTCACTGCACTGATTTGCTAGCATGTTGGTAAACATGCTGTAATGTAAGCCCAAGGGATCCGTCTGAGAGGACTGACATGTTCTATGGAGGAGAGACAAAGGTCATAAAATGAGAAGAGTGGTGGTGAATGCAGAACAAAAATATAAGAAGAAAATAGAAGTACAAGATATAGCTATATTAAATTGTGGAACTTTTTTTGTTATAGTTAATTTACAGTAGTTAAGGTTCCCAATTTAGTAATGGACCCATTATAATGCCCGTGGGGTTATCATGCAGGTGTCACATAACTGAGAACAACCGAGGATTTAAGGCCAAAGAACGGCACCACTAGCCTAAAACCAAAGGCAGAATAATCACATACAGTTAGGCGATTCTTCCAGAAAGATGCTATCCAAGAACGGCCACGGGCGATGCTCACTTGTAGTCCCAGGTGAAAGGGACAGTTCGCGTAAACATCTAATGAAGATAGTGGCACTCGTCCGGGAAGGAGTAAAAGAATTTTTACTGAAGCTCTTGTTAAAAGCAAACACAGTATAATAGGAGTAAGCTCCAGGCCTCGAGAGATGCACACAGGTCATGTTTTCAGGATTTCCTTAGTATTGCACAGGTGATAATTGAATCACCTGCACTGGTGAAGATTCCAACCCCTGTGCAATACTAAGGAAATCCTTAAACCGTGAAAACCCTGAAAACCTGCACTGTGTGCGGCTCTCGAGGCCTGGCGATCACTAGCCCTGCAATATAGCATGGTGTTCAGGGGAGAGGGGGTGCCTTGAAGGGGTGGGACTGCAGCAGTTTCGTGCAGTCCCACTGGACCTGTAGAAGCGCAACTGCGTGAAAGAGCTGTAGTCTCGCCCCTGAACACCATGCTATACTGTGTTTGCTTTTAACAAGAGCTTCAATAATTTTTACTTCTACCAGACTAGTGCCACTATCTTCATTGCAGGTTTCATATATGAATTCAGGTAGATATTCATCAATAATGTTGCTCAGGGGGTTTACCAGAACTCATGTCAATTCTAAAGTAAAAAATATGTCAAATTTTAAAACACTTCCCCACAGTTCATTCCTCTGCTAGTCATATTATGTCTTTTCAGAAATCCCTTTTTTTTTTACATTGCATGCCCCTTTGGTTTACTTAAGGCCCTTCCACCAGCAGCAGTTTCTGGGCCCATATAGAGTCATGTGCGACAGCCATGGCGGAGGAGGCCACACGTGCGATGCCCACGCCGGAGAAGGCCAAGAATGTGACACTTAATTGTATATTTCTTACTTAAAGTGCACTTATTTAAAATGTAACTTTTAATAATTATTTGTTAAAATAACAAAAAAGTGTTATCCCACTCCTTGTGTCTATAAAAACACACACTTCGTACGGGGATGGGGTAATGTCCCTACAATATCCCTGTTCCTTGTTCTGCCTACCAACGGAGTTTTAAACACCTAATTTATACGGTGTCCCTGTTCCTCGGCGGCTTTCCCTGAGGTCTCGTTACCTACATTCAGGATACAGTTAACAGTCAAACATCCGCAGTGTTCAAAGTTCTATCTGAACACGGATCAAACCCCAATGTCCTTTCATCTGTATCCCTTCCTGGCAATGGGGGTCTGTGCTTGTGAGGTCAAGAGGTTATACTACAATCTTCTAATGCTACATAGCATAATGCTTACATCTCATGTGTCAATGTTCCCACAAACTACGGGCGCCTGATGCCCACCCCATAGGATTAAGGCTACACCTGGGATTCAAACTACACCCAGAAACAATAGGAAGGAGCTGTTCAATCATGAAATATTACCCCTTTCCACTTTTACGGGTCTCATATATACCTCCAAAAAAAACACAAGTTATCCCCCTACCGCTTTTGCCTCTAGATGAACAAAACGGTCAAATTATTTCATCAGTTTCCCCTCAAACACTACACTTAATTGTAGCAGCCACCTCTCCATTCTATGGAACCACACGACAGGGACCCTTTCTCAGAATAGATGCAGGTCAACGACTGGGACTTGAATGTCATATTCCATTGATACGTTGTAAATGTTTACCATTAAACTCCTTTAAAAGGGGAACTCGAGGGAGAGAAAACTTTTTAGTACAGCCCTCCTACATGATGAAGCAGAGCTGTACACTGTAGCTCTAGAATCTATAGATCGCTTAAAATTCAATTAAATTATACCTGCTCTTTTGCTCTTCACCCTCCTTCGTGGCACAGTGAAATTCAGCCTGACAGCCTGGTGAGAAGAGGAGGTGTGTTGGCATCATGGATGCTGGGAGCTGCAGGATCATCCTACATTCCAGCCTCCTCACACTTCTGTATGTTGAGGGGGCGTAGCATGGGGCATGGCACACTACAATCCTGCCCGGATACACCATCCTATGTAATGTGACAAAGTTGATCTCGCTTCAAATAGCAATCCTCTGCTGTACAATGATATGATGGTGCATAATGTGTACTGACGATGCTGGGAGAACAGGCAAAGCACTGCATTGATGGCCATGGTCTCCCCTCCCCCATAGCTACTTGGTAGATTCCCACTAAGGATCTGCATTGTCTCGTCAGTCACAGCAAGGCATCCAGAGTCTGAAGCATCTGTTACACATAGTATAAGTGCACATAAGTTATAGCACCCACCAGTATTATCAAGTAATATTTAAAGGTAAAAAAATTGCTATTTTAATGTTCCCAAGTACAGATTGTCTTATATTGTGATATCATTCTAAATCTAGGAATATATGTACAGTATTATGGTTTATTCTGTTTATGAATCCATATGAAGGTACTTTCTGTTTGTGTTATAGTCTTGTACCCAGGCAGTTTTAGGCTATGTGACACCTCAGGTCCATGTATAAAGAATTGCAATATGCAATACAAATATTACAACTATTAATGTTCACAAGCTTATTTTGTGGCAATTTATCAATGCAGTTCTGTGAGAACACCCCTGTCACATTACATAGGATGGTATATCAGGGGCTGGATTGTAGTGTGACCATGGGGCCGGTGGCCATGTGCCCTGCCACACCCCTTCCCCATACAGAAATGTAGGGGGGCTGGAATGTAGGATGATCCTGCAGCTCCCAGCATCCATGGCCCCGACACACCTCCTGTTCTCTGCAACAGCATAAGGCTGTCAGGCTGAAATGCTATGTCGCACAAGGGAGGGGAAAAGCAAATGATCAGGTATGATTTTATCAATTTATAAGTGATCTATAGATCCTAGAACTTCATATTACAGCTCTGCTTCATCATGTAGGAGGTTGAACGTGCGATTTAAACAATGTGATATTGTGTTAGCGCTACAGACACAGCCAGAAACACCGCTCTATGAATAATTACCTTGCGGATTTATTGTACCAATATCAAGTACCCGGTCTCCACAACGCGTTTCGGCGCTGATTGCGCCTTTCTCAAGTGAATCACTTGAGAAAGGCGCAATCAGCGCCGAAACGCGTTGTGGAGACCGGGTACTTGATATTGGTACAATAAATCCGCAAGGTAATTATTCATAGAGCGGTGTTTCTGGCTGTGTCTGTAGCGCTAACACAATATCACATTGTTTAAATCGCACGTTCAACCTCCCGCTGGGAAGCGTGATATCCAGCAGCTTGACCATCAGAACCTGCCGTACAACAATCACCACTCCCTCAGAGGATCACTTGGATCAGCAGTCCGTGCACCAGAGGATCACACAAACTCGTCTCTCCAAGGCCCCGGACGGTGTGGAGATCCCACGGGGTCACTACTCAGCCCACAAACTAGTTGTGCAGTCGGCACAACTAAATAAGGTGAGCACGGGGGTCATATCACCGATCCCCATTCACAAATATAGCAGTTTGGCGCAAACCCCTGTTTTCTTTATATCATCATGTAGGAGGGCAGGGACTGTACTAAAAAAAACCAAAAAAAAACAAAAAAAAAAAAAAAAAGAGTTCTCTCCCCGGAGTTTCCCTTGAATGAATTAGGCAGCCCAGGATGACATTGCCATATAGCTCCTCTCAGACTTGTAGGGCCTTATTACACTCTAAGATTTAGGGAATAATTATATTAAGTATTATGTGCCAAATACCGGAGGAAATCTGTAGCTATTGTTTTCTGTATTTCCTTTTGGAAAAACAGCTGATATGTGTGCTCATCATAAAAATGATAAAGTAGTTTACTCTCCAGCTATATTGCCGACTAATATTGAAAGGTCATTTGCAACCATTTTACGCCCTGTAGGTTCGCCTCTACATTTGCACTTTGGTGCTGGGAGGAACCACTGATAACTTAGCACTTTGGTCAGTGCAGTTATTTACTTAGTGCACAGCAAGTTCCAGTCAGACAGATGGCGGTGTACATGGCAGAATGCCATCTAGAATACTAGAGCAGAGGTGAAGTCCAAGGTATCTACAGGTGACATATTACAGGGTTTAGTGTATACAGAGGTGACAGTCATTGTACACATCCCACACTGTCAGCCTACGTGACATCAGAGAGCTGAAAAGAAGGAGGAAGAGAAACTGAGACAGCTCTCTCCGTGCCGAGAGACGGGTGACACTGCCGCCATTCATATTCACTAATTGTTAGCATATACCATACAATACAGCGTTAGAAACCAAGAAAACTACATTACAATGAGGACCTATTCTAGTCAGGACTGCTATATAAACAAAACATTTTTCTCTAAAAAGAGTCACACAGGATTCAACAAAAACTATAGTAGGTTCAACAATGGCTCACTTACTCTAGAGCCGAAACATTGCCACCTCTTCACATAGAACGATAAAGACCAGCAAGGAGTACTGCCCACTTCACCAGCATTATAAGGTTAACTCCCCACACACACTGCCACATGCCTGCAGCAAGTTGGGTGCAAAATGTGCATGTACTTCATGTAGCATTACAGCGAAATGTACCTTTACTACATTGCAAAAGAGTTACCGTATTTTTCGCTTTTTAAGACGCACTTTTGTTCCCCCAAAACTGGGGGGAAAACAGGGGTGCATCTTAAAAAGAGAATGTAAAAAAAAAAATATTACCTAGGGGAGATGTGGGGTGGGGGGGGGGAGGGGTGGATCGGAGGTGCTTGATGTGGTCCAAGGAGGTTGGAGGCCAAGGCACAAGCTGTGGGGGTGTTGCGCCGGTCTCCGGTGGGCGCCGCCATTATTATTTACCAGCATGCATTGCCGGTCTGCATTGCATTACATGCTCTTGTAAATGGCGGCGGATGGGGGTCTGCGCATGTGCCGCGGCCATTTCTATGTACTCCAGTACTATGTTCTCCAGTCTTCAATAAAATGGCCGCGGCGCATGCGCAGATCGCGATTCACGGACAATTCTAGACACAAGAGCATGCATGCTGGGAAATAATAATCGCAGCGCCCACCGGAGATCGGCGCAACACCCCACAGCTCCTGCCTTGGCTCCCAACCTCCCTGGCACCCCCGCAGCTCCTGCCTTAGCCCCCAACATCTGTGGCAGCTCCTGCTTAGGACCCAACCTCCATGGTCCCGGAGCACCACCACAAACCTCCCTCGGTAAGAGTTGGGGGTCTATGTAGCAGGATGCATGTCCCCCATTTTAGGACATATATGAGGAGGGGGAACATAAACCAGGATTGGGGCATGCATACCAGGAGGGGACCATATATTAGGAAGGGGGCCATATATCAGGAGGTGAACCACATACCTGGATGGGGGCATGGATACCAGGTGGGGGACCATATATTAGGAGGAGGACCATATATCAGGAGGTGGAAACATACCAGGATGGGGGCATGGATACCAGGTGGGGGACCATTTAATTAGGAGGGGACACATATACCAGAATGGAGACAAATATACCAGAATAGGGAACATATATAAACTGATTGTAAGATGGACACTGGCATTATAAGATGAACCCCATTTAACATTAAAAATATTTTTTTTTCTCTTTTCCTTCACCAAATTTGGGGGTGCGTCTTATAATCAGGTGCGTCTTATAAAAGCGAAAAATACGGTAAATATGCTAAGGCTGGCTTCACACCATGGTTCTTTGGATCCTGTTCTGTCCGGTTTGAACCGGACAGAACCTGATCTAGTTTTGCCTCCCATCTATCACTATGGTGCCGGATTGGTCCTATTTGGTCATCCGTTTTTTTGTAATCTGTGCCGGATTTGTTTTTGTCTGGTTTTGTACCATCCCCAAAAACGCAGCCTGCAGTGGTTTTGGGCTCCGGTAAAAAAAAAAATAATAAAAAATATAATATCGGACAAAACTGGACAGAATCGAATCCGTGTCGATCAGGTGCCTGTAACATGGGAGTCTACAGATCCGTGAAAAAGTCGGATTGTTTCCCGATTCCGATTTTAAGCATGGAGCATGTTCAGAAATTTCAGCACCATGGTGTATTTCATGTACAGTATTCATGTACAGTATTTCATGCACAGGCTGTGAATTCAGCACCAAGGACAGCGGCAGAGCAGACACAGGATCCCGGACCATATTTGGCCACACTTTCTACACATCCTGTCCTGTCAGGTTCTGTCAGGGTGATCCTGCAAAAAACAGGATCCACCCTGACAGACAAAAACCGTGGTGTTAAGGTAGCCTAAGACAATCTGCCACAGAAATTAACATACTTTGGAACATAACTGTTCTAATAAAGATCTTTCATGTTGCAGATAAACTTTGCTATGCTTTAAAAATGCACTTTTATTATACAGCAGGAATAGTGCAGGACCCTGGAGTGGATCCTCTAATCATGCAACCATGGGTGTGATTGACACCTTCCATACAATACATGGTAGTCACCATACTGCACGCTATAGTGGTGGCTGGGAATGCTTGGGGGACCTGACATGTTCCCTTTAAGGGGGGACATTTAAATCCCACCAAGAACAACATCTGCAAGGAATATGTATGTTCTCTGGTTTCCTCCAACACTCCAAACACTTACAGATATGGGCCTTAGATTGTGAACCCCAATGGGGACAGTGATGATGTCTGTGAAGTGCTGCTGAATATGATGAAGCTACATAATTAAGAATAAATACACTATTCGGACGTTTCTGTAACTACAATAAAGTTATATGGAGCAACAGCACGAATCCTTGGGTATCTTTCATCAAACGCCTCTTTGCTATGAAGATGTAGGTGTGTGCATGGGGGAGGGGGGCAGCAGGTTTGAGATTTTCATCCTTATTTCGAGAAGTTACAATACTCAATTACAATGACATAATTTTAGAATCATCATTAACTGAAGGCCCTCTAAATTCAACCCATGTATGTAAATGGCCAATACCGAGCTATCAGGAGACAGAACATCACTATGGATGACTTAACGTAGAGCCATCTGTTAGCTGGCCACACTTATGGTGGCTGATGGCCGAGCGCTCATTTGGCCATCAGGTATTATTCTTCACTTCCCCATACACATGAATATTTAAATCAGCTGACTTATGAAGTGTTTTTTAAAGGGGAGAGTGGAGAAAGCCACTTCCAGGCGGCTAAAGAACGAGCATCAGGGCATTGAAAACCTAACCATACAATCCTCATCTCTCCTGAATTCACCAGTCAGAGATAATCAGAAGGCCCCCATACAGTGGGATCTGGCCAACTTTAGTTTAGTGTGTACGGGGACCATTAGATTGCATCTACATCACAAATTCAGTGTATGCTGCAATTCTGTCCAGCAATGACCACCAGGAGCCAAGTACAATGTACAATGAGCAGTTTCATTCTGGACTCTGGAGTGAGGTACAATTCAGGCCCTAGGTGACCTGAACATACAGTTTATAGGACGTTATCTGCAGAAGAGATTAGATTTTACAGTTATTTACAGGGTCACTTCGTACAAACTCCAAACTACAGCGAGTTATCATCTCTCACAAGGTCGATCTAAACAGATAACAAATATATGGAATTTAATGGTCTGGAATGTCTCACCTATATGGAGGAACCTACACACGATCATCTTATTCTCTATCCTCACGAATTATTAGGAACCTTTTAATTGCGGAGATTGCCATACTCTCTTAAAAGGAGAGATTCAACCTGTTAGAAATCCCCTGTACACCTGCTTTTATATTCCCAGCACTGATATTTACATGGTCTCCCATCAGCCTATATTTACTGGGTAGCAATGATGAATGCTAAATACTGGACAAGTGACCACAACATTGCATCATTGGCCAGAGGCGAACTGTTGTCCATACAGTCTACGCCCCTGCAGTCCATGATTGGATGATGTGCTCTTAAAATTGTCTATGACATGTGAAGGCTGCAGGTAAAGGGGGTTACCTAGCGCTCACTACCACATTGGAAGAGAGTGGTGCTGATGATGCTACAACTCATACACCATGACATGGAGATATCATATACATGTCTTATTCTAAAGAACAGGTCAGATGCACGATACCTGCTGATCATGCATACCTCTTGGCAGGTAAATGGGATTGTTATGACATCAATACCGCTCACTTCCAACGCTGAAATGAGCAATTCTATATGGAGGAGGAAATCCCCTTTAAGGGGGATTTCCAAGAGTTAACATAATACCGTAGTTAGTATGTGCCTGATGGCTAAGCTTCCCACTGACCACAAGAACATGGGTCTTATGTCCCAATTTGAATGGAGCGTTGGTCAAACATGCAACATGTGGCTTTAGGACCATATCACAAATGCTTGACTGCATCTTTACTCAGATCCCATTATCTGCAGGGCAGCGATCACCTCTCCTGTGATATTAACCTACATGATCTCCACAGAAAACATTTTTTTCATGATGTCAGCCTCCAGGACTCTTACCTCTTGAACCAGTAGATTTCCTCAGGGTCTGATATTCCATGTTCTCGCATCTTCTGGACCATCTGAGCACTTTTCTTGATGGCCACCTCATAGCGCTCACTCCGGGACAAGAAGTTGGGGTCTTCATGCTGGAAGTCCGGGTCATTGATCACTAGGCTTTCTACAACAGTATCATATTACGACAGTCAATTATATATATATACTGACTATAAAGATTACATGGTCTGCACCTTACAATAACACAAAAATGATCTTTCTCCCTGTGTACAATGATCCACACACCCACAATAAGGTCTGAGCTTTTGCTCTAAATGGAATCCAAACTGGAAATGATGGAGGTCAGCGCTACTCAAACACGAAGTCTTGCCCTCTCACTGGGGACCTCTGATCTCAGACCACCCATTTCCTGACAATCCTCTTTGGGCTTAGAGATTTCTACTACTGGAAATCAGAAGGTTCATTCAATCAATGCTGTGCCAAGGAGGGTGGGTCACACTTCTTGCAGAGATCTAGGACACGTGGACTGGATCTCCCCTTTAATTATATAATAATGTCCATAAAGTACCCAGAACTGATCCCACAACCAGCAGGTACCAGGAGGTTGGGACCTCCCCCAGCACTGACAGCCAGTGTCACAGTGACCACCATCACTGCCCCATACACCACTGACTGCTTCTCTCCCCCCCCCCATCCCATACTGTGTCCCACCCCCCATTCCCATACTGTGTCCCACCAATCTCTCTCCTCCTGCGGGTCCTCTCTGGGCTCCCATCCAGGACATATGTGATGGTCTCCGGGTTGAAGGAGGCGGTAGCCCTCTCCCTGCTTAGGTCGGGATTCATCTCTGCTGTCACCTCTGCAATCACTACCGGCCTTTACCCCCTATTACTTGTGACAAGGCTGCACCGCCTCCGGCATCACGTGACCAGAGCGGGCGGAGAGCAGCGGGGGAACTACAACTCCCGGGGTGCAACGCGCGTCACACCGATCACGTGGGAGCGCGGGAAGTATTATTATCTTACAGCAAGGTGAGATGAGGAGGGATGGTGTGCGTTGTGAATTGTCCGCAAATGGCTTCTGTTCCTATAAACACCCGGCCAGTACCTGCTGACTGACGAGGTACAGGAGCCGCCCTGAGTACCTACAGTGAGTATCACACACTTACTCAGGCTGTACAGGGCGAGAAGTAGTGAATATATAATGTGAGATGAAGGCTCCTCCGACCTAAACTGTTCAAAGCCAAAACTATCCTCGTAGGCTGTACAAGGCCAAGGACTTACCTCATAAACCGTACGAGGCCAAGGACTTACCTCATAAACCGTACGAGGCCAAGGACTTACCTCATAAACCGTACGAGGCCAAGGACTTACCTCATAAACCGTACGAGGCCAAGGACTTACCTCATAAACCGTACGAGGCCAAGGACTTACCTCATAAACCGTACGAGGCCAAGGACTTACCTCATAAACCGTACGAGGCCAAGGACTTACCTCATAAACCGTACGAGGCCAAGGTCTTCCCTCATAAACCGTACAATTCCCTCATAAGCAGTAAGGCTCTGTTCACACATCGCGCTTTTGCCGCATAGTTTTACACCATGCTTTTCCCCTCAAAGCGCATCGGTGTTCCTGGCATAGTGAATGGACTTTCACTTTTGCCGTTCAGATGCTGCGTAATTTACTGACGTGCTTTTGGGGCCGAAAGTATGTCTGTAAAAAGAATCAACATGCCAAATGTTGGCGCTTTGTTGAGCGTGCTTTCCTCCGTAGGCGCTGGAATTACACATTGCCGTTCAGACAATGCGTAAATGTAAAAGGGGAAAAAATGAAATAAAAGTTTGTCAGTGTGCCGCCACCTGTGGTATGTGGCCAGATGTGACCACCGCTGCTTGTCTCAACTCCAAAGGATGATGATAGGATGACGCAAGGTGATAAGCCCTCCACAGGCAGGGATGATTTAGCCCCTGGGTCGGGTTAATAGTTTTTGGTGAAGTGGTTGTGAGGTAACGGTGGGATGCAGGACTTAGCTCATAGAATGATATATAGACACAAGACTAACCGTCTTTCTTTTACCTTTAATGATGAAATTCGGGTAGTACCGGGTACTGTTTGCTGAAGTTCACGGGGTCCAAGCTTGGAGGCAAATTGAGGCTTTCCACGCCAGGCAAGTCCTGAGGCTTTCCTCTTGAGTCATGTCCGGTGGGCCCTGGCTGCATAAAGTGGTGCTGTGGCCCTCTCTACTTTGTACTAGCCGTGTGACTGGCAGCGTGAACCCTTCTTCTGACTGAATTGCTATTTATCTCTCCTGGGCTTTGTAGTGCAGCTGTGTCTTCTTGGCTCTGTAGTAAACGGGATGGTATATAACCATCCGCTCTCCGGATTTGTTCGCTGCGTATATAATCCCTGACGACCTCGGTCCCCGGTGACCGTACATTGCTTAATTCTGGGCATACTGGCACTGTTACCACTCCCAGTCCTTCTTTCTCGCCTCCTCAGGCCCTCGCTACAGGCTCAATACACCGTCCGTTCCCTAGGACGGACCTAACGCAGCTGCTGTCCCTAGGGTGACTCTCCAGCCTCCTCCTCAACTCCCCTCAACTGTCACCTGAGCTCTCCTGACTGGAACTGACTAGCTTTGCCTCCTGCACCTGCATTCATAGGGAACCTCTACTGACATCAGCTGTTAGAGCTCCCCTTACAGGCCCAGGGTGGGATATGTTATATGTGTGTTTCACCAGGTGGATGCCTTGCCTCAAAGCTTGTAATGTGATTACTGGACCCCGGGGCGCCACACGGGCGCATGAGGAAAAGCAGGAAGTGATGTCACACGGGGAGGAGGAACCCTGTTTTCCTCCACCCCGTGTGACATGTTGGGGCTGTAGTTTTGCTTTCGAAGTGTATATACATACACTGCAAAAGCAAAATAAGTGATCAAAAGGTATTAAAAATAAAATATCTCTCCGCCGGCTGTCCTGGGACCCAAGGGGAAGATGTCCGATCGATGCAAGGACCTGAATCATTTGATTGGCCAGTAGCGATCAGCTGATGTGACATCAGCTGATAGTGACGTCACATCATCACCTGAGAGTTTACACTGCCCGCCAAAACTGATCAGTTTTGGCAGGCAGTTTAAATCGTTCAGCTGATGCTGTCAGGTTAAACATCAGCTGATCGTTTTGCCGCTGGTCAGCTGATTCAGGTCCTGCAGCAATAGTATGTGCACACCTCGCATCCCGGGACAGTCAGCGTAGAGGTGAGTATTTTATTCTATTTATTTTTATTACCATTGTTCACTTTTATTTCGCTTTAGCAGTGTATATACATACACTGCTAAAGCGAAAGTACACATACATGTCACACGGGAACAGGATTATTCCTGTCCCTGTCTGACATCACTTCCTCCAGCGATTTTGGGAGAAAAATGCAGCCGTGAAAAAAGTGCTAAATAGCGCGGCAAAAAACGTGCCCGCAAAAAAGCGCAGGAAATACACTACGTGTGAACGTAGCCTGTGTGGGTGTGGACCAAGCTGTATGAGGGAGAGAACCCCCCACCATAAACTGTATGAGGTAGCGAACACCCCACCATAAGCTGTATGAGGTAGCCAACACCCCACCTTGCACTGTACGAGGTAGAGAACACCCCACCATGCACTGTACGAGGTAGAGAACACCCCACCATGCACTGTACGAGGTAGAGAACGCCCCGCCATGAACTGTACGAAGTAGAGAACACCCGCCATGAACTGTACGAGGTAGAAAAGACCCCGCCATAATCTGTATGAGGGAGAGAACACCCCGCCATAATCTGTATGAGGGAGAGAACACCCCGCCATATGAGGTAGACAACACCCCACCTTAGACTGTATGAGTTAGAGGTAGAGGACACCACACCATAAGCTGTGTGAGGAAACTGTACAAGGAAGAGAACACCCCACCGTAAACTGTATGAGGTAGAGAACACCCCACCATAAACTGTATGAGGTAGAGAACACCCCACCATAAACTGTATGAGGTAGAGAACACCCCACCATAAACTGTATGAGGTAGAGAACACCCCACCATAAACTGTATGAGGTAGAGAACACCCCACCATAAGCTGTATGAGGTCGAGGACACCCCTCCCTAAGCTGTAGGAGGGAGCGGACACCCCTCCCTAAGGCTACTTTCACACTACAATATTTCTAAATCCGATGCTGTCCGATGAAAATCGGACAGCATCGGATCCAAACTGATCCCTGCAATCGGATGCCAAATAGGCATCCGAATCTGACTTTTTGCAGGATCAGTTTGGGCTGTCACCTAGCTCCCCCTCCTGTCATCTTGCTGTCTCCCTGCTGTCCCTCTACTGTCCCCCTGCTGCCCCCCTGTTTAGCACAAGTGTCCCCCTACTCTCTCCCTACTGTCCCCCTGTTTTACCCTAGTGTCCCCCTGCTGTCCCCCTGTTTTACCCTAGTGTCCCCCCTACTGTCCCCTCTCCTGTCCCCTCTGCTGTCAATTAAACATAACAAATCTTTATTCTCACCTTCCAGCGCTCCCTCGGCGTCTCCATCAGCTTCCGATCGGGTGTACAGGACCTGTGATGATGGCAGAAGCGTCAGCGGTTACCGCGGTAACCGGTCATGTGACCCGATCAGCTGATCGGGTTCTGACATCATCACAGGTCCTGTTACCGAGCGGCTGCAGCTGGAGACAACGAGGGAGCGCTGGAAGGTGAGAATAAAGATTTTTTATTTTAAACACTTGATTTAACTTATATTTAACTTCTGCAATGTATGTGCAGTGCCTACAAGTAGTCTTCAACCCCCTGCAGATTTAGCTGGTTGACACATGCGGAATTAACTTGGCATTGTGACATTTGGACTGTAGATCAGCCTGGAAGTGGGAAATGCACTGCAGCCAAAAACATTTGTTACATTTTTTTTTTTTTTTTTTTAAAGCGTTAAAAGTTAATTCAGAGGGTCATTTATTATTCAACCCCTCAAACCACCGGCATTCTGTTTGGTCCCCCTAAAGTATTAAGAAGTAGTTCAGGCACAAAGAACAATGAGCTTCACATGTGTGGATTAATTATCTCTTTTGCCAGCCTTTTCTGACTATTTAAGACCCTCCCCAAACTTGTGAACAGCACTCATACATGGTCAACATGGGAAAGACAAAGGAACATTCCAAGGGCATCAGAGACAAGATCGTGGAGGGTCACAAGGCTGGCAAGGGGTACAAAACCCTTTCCAAGGAGTTGGGCCTACCTGTCTCCACTGTTGGGAGCATCATCCGGAAGTGGAAGGCTTATGGAACTACTGTTAGCCTACCACGGCCTGGACAGCCTTTGAAAGTTTCCTCCCGTGCCGAGGCCAGGCTTGTCCGAAGAGTCAAGGCTAACCCAAGGACAACAAGGAAGGAGCTCCGGGAAGATCTCATGGCAGTGGGGACATTGGTTTCAGTCAATACCATAAGTAACGTACTCCACCGCAATGGTCTCCATTCTAGACAAGCCCGTAAGGTACCTTTACTTTCAAAGCGTCATGTCAAGGCTCGTCTACAGTTTGCTCATGATCACTTGGAGGACTCTGAGACAGACTGGTTCAAGGTTCTATGGTCTGATGAGACCAAGATCGAGATCTTGGTGCCAACCACACACGTGACGTTTGGAGACTGGATGGCACTGCATACGACCCCAAGAATACCATCCCTACAGTCAAGCATGGTGGTGGCAGCATCATGCTGTGGGGCTGTTTCTCAGCCAAGGGGCCTGGCCATCTGGTCCGCATCCATGGGAAGATGGATAGCACGGCCTACCTGGAGATTTTGGCCAAGAACCTCCGCTCCTCCATCAAGGATCTTAAGATGGGTCGTAATTTCATCTTCCAACAAGACAACGATCCAAAGCACACAGCCAAGAAAACCAAGAGCCTGGTTCAAGAGGGAAAAAATCAAGGTGATGGAGTGGCCTAGTCAGTCTCCTGACCTTAACCCAATTGAAAACTTGTGGAAGGAGCTCAAGATTAAAGTCCACATGAGACACCCAAAGGACCTAGATAACTTGGAGAAGATCTGCATGGAGGAGTGGGCCAAGATAACTACAGAGACCTGTGCCGGCCTGATCAGGTCTTATAAAAGACGATTATTAGCTGTAATTGCAAACAAGGTGTTATTCCACAAAATATTAAACCTAGGGGTTGAATAAAAATTGACCCACACTTTTATGTTTAAAATTTATTAAAATTCAACTGAGCAACATAACTTTTTGGTTTGTAAGATTTATGCTTCTGTTAATAAATCCTACTCTCGTTTGCAGTCTGAAGGCTCTAACTTATTTACATCTTATCAAACCACCTAAATCTGCAGGGGGTTGAAGACTACTTGTAGGCACTGTATATACATTGCAGAAGTTAAATTAGGCGGCATACAATAGTTTTAGTGTACTGAGCATGTACTGAGCATGCTCAGTACACTAAAATCGGGTCCGAGGAGACATCAGATGTTTCCTCGGACCCTGCTCCATAGGGCCCCATGTTAAAGGGATCGGATCGGATGTGCACTAAATGCCATCCGATTTGGTCCGATCCGATTTTGTCCGATTTTATTTTCGGTGCAAAACTCGGAGCATGCTCCGATTTTTGCACCGATAAAAACATCGGACAAAATCGGATCAGACCAAATCGGATGGCATTTAGTGCACATCTGATTCGGTCCGATGCCCATAGGGCTGAATGGGGCCAAATTCGGATCCGATGCTGTCCGATTTTGATCGGACAGCATCGGATTTGAAAATTCCGTAGTGTGAAACCAGCCTAAGCTGTAGGAGGGAGCGAACACCCCTCCCTAAGCTGTAGGAGGGAGCGAAAACACCCCTCCCTAAGCTGTAGGAGGGAGCAAAAACACCCCTCCTAAGCTGTAGGAGGGAGCGAAAACACCCCTCCTTAAGCTGTAGGAGGGAGCGAAAACACCCCTCCCTAAGCTCTGTGCTTAGGGTCATTATCTTGTTGGAAGGTGAACCTTCAGCCAAGTCTGAGGTCCAGAGCACTCTGGAAGAGGTTTTCATCCAGGATATCTCTGTACTTGGCCGCATTCATGTTTCCTTTAACCCCTTCCTGACCTATGACACAGCATATGCGCCATGAAAACAGGTGCGTTCCCGACCCATGATGCTTATGCTGTGTCATCACAGGATCACATCCCTGCAGCTCCAGTGAGAGGTGTTACTGACCTGTCACTCGAGCTGCAGGTACGTGGGCACCTCTAGATTACCCTGGGGGAATGGCTTTGCCCCCCGTGCCTCCTATCGCGGTGATTGGTACTTCAAAAGTGAAAGCCCTTCCTCCTCAGCCTCATCCAATATGTGGATGGAAGGCTGTAGAGGGAGGTACTCAAGATGCTGCAGCCCTGCCACTGCCCCCTGCCTGTCCCCTGCCCGCCGATGCCCCCTGCCATCCCCTGGCGGCAGCTTGAGAGCGAGGAGCGATCGCGGTCACTGGCCGCAAGATGAGGCTGCAGAGGAACCTGACAAGTGAGGAAGACCGGAGGAGAGAGCAGGAGCCGATCACCATAGCAACATAGACGCTTGTGTCGACTCGGCCGTGGGCTGCAATTCGCAGCATGGGGGCCCAGAATGCTTGGGCCTCTCCATGCTGAGGATTCCAGCCCCCTGCTGCCTAGTTGTACCTGGCTGGACCAAAAATATGGCGGAGCCCTCCGTCATTTTTTTTCTAAAATTCTAGAAATAAAAAAAAAAGGGCTTCACTGTATTTTTGTTTGCCAGCCAGGTACAACGAGGCAGCTAGGCGTTGGTGGCAGTCCGTAGCTGGCAAGTTGTACCTGGCTGGACCAAATATATGGCGAAGCCCCACACCATTTTTTTTAATTACTTCTACTTATAAAATAACATGATATGAAAAAGATCCTTGCAGCACACAGCTACTACCAATGATGTACATAAGCTACTAGCTATATATATTTGAGGAATTAGTTTAAAAACTTACGTTTTTTTCAAAAAACTCAAAAATCTCCAATTTTTTATTTAGTTCTGAAGTTCTTGGTACATACATTGGCCAATGTCTGTTTGCTCATCAACTGCGACAAAGTGAATTCAGGGTCTGATGAGTCCTACGCTGATATCCTTATCCTCCTTGTCCGCTTCCCCACTACTAAGTGGGCAGACACCATCTAGACCTTCCATCACCTGTAGGTAATGAGGATGCACATTGCAGCATGGATCCTGCAACTCCATATGATAAATAACAAGAAAAAAACTGCACAGCACTCAAAGACAAATGTGAACTGGTGCTAGCAAAGCTGCAGGGTTATATAATATGAAAAAGATCTTTGCAGCACACAGCTACTACCAATGATGTACATAAAATAACATGGAGCTTTGCTGTATTTTTGGTTGCCAGCCAGGTACAACTTGGCAGCTGGGGGGCTGGAATCCTCAGCGTGGAGAGACCCAAATGTTTTGGGCCAGCCACGCTGCAAATTGCAACCGACAGCCACCCCAGAAAATAACGCATTCATTAGAGGCACGATTTTCTGATGCTGTACCCCAACTTTTTCAGTTGCCCCTGTGCTTGTGGCAACATGGTGTCCGCTAACAAGTTGAATGGAAAATTAGCTCCAATTGTTAGCGGACACAATGTTGCGTATGGAGAGCCCCTGTGTGCCTAAACATTGGAGCTCCCCCACAAGAGACCCCGTTTTGGAAACTAGACCCCCCAGGGAAATGATCTAGATGCTTAGTGAGCACTTTGAACCCCCAGGTGCTTCACAAATGAATCTAAAAATGAAAAAAGAAACTTTTTGTGGGAAAAAAAAAGTACTTTTTCATTTTTAGGACCAATTTGTGAAGCACCTGGGGGTTCAAAGTGCTTACTATGCATCTAGATACGTTCCTTGGGGGTCTAGTTTCCAAAATGGGGTCACTTGTGGGTGAGCTCCAATGTTTAGGCACACATGGGCTCTCCAAACGCGTCATGGTGTCCACTAACAATTTGAGCTGATTTTCCATTCAAATTGTTAGCGGACACCATGTCGCGTTTGGAGAGCCCCTATATGCCTAAACATTGGAGCTCCCACACAAGTGACCCCATTTTGGAAACTAGACCCCCCAGGGAAGGTATCTAGATGCATAGTGAGCAGTTTCAATCCCCAGGTGCTTCACAAATTGATCCGTAAAAATGAAAAAGTACTTTTTTTTTCCACAAAATGTTTCTTTTTTCATTTTTACAGATTCATTTGTGAATCGCCTGGGGGTTCAAAGTGCTCACTAAGCATCTAGATAAGTTCCCTGGGGGGTCTAGTTTCCAAAATGGGGTCACTTGTGGGGAAGCTCCAATGTTTAGGCAGACAGGGGCTCTCCATATGTGACATGGTGTCCCAAAACAAGTTGAATGGAAAATTAGCTCAAATTGTTAGCGGATACCATGTCGCGTTTTGAGAGCCCCTGTGTGCCTAAACATTAGAGCTCCCCCACATGTGACCCCATTTTGGAAACTAGACCCCCCAAAGAACTTATCTAGATGGGTGGTGAGCACTTTGAACCCCCAGATGTTTCTCATTCATTCGTAAAAATGAAAAAGTACTTTTTTTTCACAAAAATTTTCTTTTAGACGAAATTTTTTCATTTTCACATGGGCAACAGGATAAAATGCATCCTAAAATTTCTTGGGGGCCTTTCACACTTGCGTTTTTTTCCTGATTTGGAAGATCAGGCAAAAACCCGATTCTTAGGCTGCGTTCACACGCTGCATATTTGTCGCGTTTTTTTACGCGCGTATTTTTAAGGGGAAAAACGCTCGTAAAAAAAGCACGAGACAACAACTTCAATTGCGCTTTTTTACGCGCGTTTTTTCCAGTGCTTATAATGGGGCCTATGGAAGAAACGCGCGTAAAAAACTGGAAAGAATTGACATGTTCATTCTTTTCACGCGCGTGTTTTTTGGTCCAAAAACGCTGCGTAAAATTACGCGATGTCTGAATGGCATAAAGTGACTGTCCATTCACTTTGCTAGGAAACGCAGACGCACATGCCTTTTTGGGGCAAATACGCGCGTAAAAAAACGCGCCAAATTCGCAGCGTGTGAACACAGCCTTACAGTATTTTGCACATTCACTTTAATTTTGTCAGGTAGAATCTTGTTGCTTCATGTTTTCTCCTGAAATCATTAAAGAGAATGGGCAAAAAAAATGAATCCTGTAAGGGCCGCTTTACACACACCAACGTCTGTGTCCAACTTCTGAACAACTTACTGGTTGCAGTGAAATCATGGACACAGTGTTCCATTTTGTGGCTGTGTACAAATGGAACAATGTGTCCATGATTTCACTGCAACCAGTAAGTTGTTCAGAAGTTGGACACAGAAGTTGGTGTGTGTAAAGTGGCCATAAGAATCAGGTGTTTTCCTGATCTTCCAAATCAGGAAAAAACCGCAAGAGTGAAAGGCCCCTTAGGCAATTTCTCCTTTGTATACCGATACCTCACATGTGGTCATAAACCACTGTTTGGGCGCACGGCAGGGCTCAGAAGTGAAGGAGCGCCATTTCACTTTTTGAATGGAAAATTTGCTCCAAAACCCAAATTGCGCTCCTTCCCTTCTGAGCCCTACCGTGCGCCAAAATAGTGGTTTATGACCACTTATGAGATATTGATGTACTCAGGAGAAATTGCCCAACAAATTTTAGGATCCATTTTATCCTGTTGCCCATGTGAAAATGAAAGAATTGAGGCTAAAAGAACATTTTGTTAGGCTGCTTTCACATAACGATTTTCGGATTTCCGATGCTGTCCGATCAAAATCGGACAGCATCGGATCCGAATTTGTCCCCCATACAGCTCTATGGGCATCGGACCGAATCGGATGTGCACTAAATGCCATCTGATTTGGTCCGATTTTATTATCGGTGCAAAAATCGGAGCTTGCTCCGATTTTTGCACCGAAAATAAAATCTGACAGAATCGGATCGGACCAAATCGGATGGCATTTAGTGCACATCCGATTAAGTCCGATCCCTATAACATGGGGCCCTATGGAGAAGGGTTCGAGGAAACATCGGATGTCTCCTCGGACCCCGTTTTACTGTACTGAGCATGCTCAGTACAGTAAAACTGCTCCTAACTGGGAGCACAAGTGTTAAAAAAAAAAAAAAAAGTTATTCTCACCTCTCCACGAGCCCCCGCCGTCTTCCGCTATCTTCTTTGAGGCTCCCGGTGGCTCTCGCAGGCTGCCGGTGTCAGCAGAGCGCTTCCTCTGCCTTATAGGACCTGCGGTGATGTCACAGTCATGTGACCGCGGGTTACCATGGTGAACCCGCGGTCACGTGACTGTGACATCACCGCAGGTCCTGAAGAGCAAAGGAAGCGCTCTGCTGACAGCGGCAGCGTGCGGGAGCCACCGGGAGCCTTCAAGAAGATGGCGGAAGACGGCGGGGGCTCGTGGGGAGGTGAGCATAAGGTTTTTTTTTTTTCTTTTTTTCACTCCGATTTTATGCCGGAATCGGGTGCCTATTTGGCACCCGATTCCAGGCATCAGAAGGGAGCCGATGCTGTCCGAATTATATCGGACAGCATCGGCTCCCTCAAAATCGGTATGTGAAAGTAGCCTTAGGAAAAAATGGACATTTTAATTTTTCTTTCACATTGCTTTAGTTCTTGTGAAGCACCTGAAGGGTTAATAATCTTCTTGAATGTAGTTTTGAGTAGCTTGAGGGGTGCAGGTTTTGGAATGGTGTCACTTTTGGGTGTTTTCTATCATGAACACCCCTCAAACGGACTTCAAATGTGATGTGGTCACTAAAAAAAGGGGTTTTTGCTGGAAAAATGAAACATTGCTGATGAACTTTGAACCCTTATAACTTCCTAACAAAAAAAAAATGTTTGTTTCCAAAATTGTGCTGAGGTAAAGTAGACATGTGGGAAATGTTATTTATTAACTATTTTGTGTCAGATAACTCTCTGGTTTAGCAGAATATAAATTCAAAATTTGAAAATTGTGAAATTTGCCAAATTTTTGCCAAATTTTTGATTTTTTCACAAATGCAAATATGATTAACCTAAATTTAATACTATCATGAAACCCAATATGTCACTTAAAAACAATCTCAGAATCGCTCGGATCCGTTGAAGCGTTCCAGAGTTATAACCCCATAAAGGGACACTGGTCAGAATTGACAAAAATGCCAAGGTCTTTAGGGTCAAAATAGGCTGGGTCCTGAAGGGGTTAATTGTAACCAGTCATGCTGACCCTGCAGCTGAAAAACGCCCCCATAGCATGATGCTGCCACCACCTTGTTTCACTGTTGGGATTGATTGGGCAGGTGATGAGCAGTGCCTGGTTTTCTCCACACGTACTGCTTAAAATAATCACCGAAAAATTCTATCTTCGTCTCCTCAGACCAGAGAATCTTATTTCTCATCGTCTGGGAGTCCTTCATGTGTTTCTTTGCAACCTCGATGCAGGCTTTCATGTCTTGCACTGAGGAGAGACTTCTGTTAGGCCACTCTGCTATAAATGCCAGACTGGATGAGGGTTGAAGTGATAGTTGACTTTGTGGAACTTTCTCCCATCTCCCTACTGCATCTCTGGAGCTCAGCCACAGTGATCTTGGGGTTCTTCATTACCTCTGTCACCTAGGCTCTTCTCCCATGATTGCTCAGTTTGGCTGGACGGCCAGGTCTAAAAAGACTTCTGGTGGTCCCAAACTTCTTCCATTTGAAGGATTATGGAGGTCACTGTGCTGTTAGGAACCTTGAGTACTGCAGAAATTCTTTTGTAACCTTGGCCAGACCTGTGCCTTGCCCCAATTTTGTCCCTGAGTTCCTTTGACCTAATGATTCTCATTTGGTCTGACATGCGCTGTGAGGTCTTAGGCTGGCTTCACATTGCGGCGTGATCAGGTCCGGGGCTGTCAGGGGTGACAGCCCGGGACCGGATTTTTGCTCCATAGGATACTATCGGGCTGGATGGAGCCGGATGGCAGTTATCTGCCATCCGGCTGCCATCTCACCGGATGAATCCTGGAGAAGTGGGATTTTTCTGCCGAATCCAAAAACGTTGCATAATAAATTTAATAAATTTGCACAAATATCTACATTTCTGTTTTTTTCAGTCGAGATTAATGAGAAAAAAATGAACTTTTTGAATTTACCAAAATGGCTGCAATGAAACAAAGAGTGAAAAATTTAAAGGGGTCCGAATACTTTCCATATCGACTGTATGTTCTATTACCGTATATACTCGAGTATAAGCCGAGTTTTTCAGCACAAAAAGTGTGCTGAAAAGTGCCCCCCTCGGCTTATACTCCAGTGAGTGACGGCTCAGTGTGGGGGGGGGGGGGGGCATTGTCCGGGGGCTGGAGCAGGCGGGGGGAGCCTGTAAGAGGAGCGGCCGCTCACGTGGGGCCGCTCATTAGTGCAATGCAATATGCACTGCATCCCCCTGTCCATCAGCAGCAGGGGGAGCGGTGCATATTACATTGCACTGTCAGCGCTCCCCCCAAGTGGTATATACAGGCCCCCCCTTGCTGCCGCACACCTGTAAATGAATAGCTCATTCATACTTATCCTCCTCGCTGTCACCGCGCATCCTTCAGTCTTCTTCCTGCTTGTACCCGGCGGGCGCAGCAGCAATAACGTCATTGCTTCTGCGCCGGTCACATGACGCCGGGTACAAGCAGGAAGAAGACTGGAGGATGCGCGGTGACAGCGAGGAGGATAAGTATGAATGAGCTATTCTTTTACAGGTGTGTGGCAGCAAGGGGGGCCTGTATATACCACTGGGGGGACCTGTATATACCACTGAAGGGGGCCTGTATATACCACTGGGGGAGCCTGTATATACCACTGGGGGGGCCTGTATATTCCACTGAAGGGGGCCTGTATATTCCACTGAAGGGGGCCTGTATATTCCACTTTAAGGGGCCTGTATATACCACTGAAGGGGGCCTGTAGATACCACTGATGGGGGGGCCTGTATATACCACTGATGGGGGGCCTGTATATACCACTGAGGGGGGACCTGTATATTCCACTGATGGGGGTTGTAACCTCTGATGGGGGGGAACTGTATACCAGTGATGGAGGTCCTATATACCAGTGATGGGGGATTATATACCAGTAATGGGGGGCCATTTATCATGATGAGAGGGGCTGTATACCGTGATGAGGGTCTGCTTCATTTCCCCCCCAGGCTTATACTTGAATCAATAAGTTTCCCTAGTTTTGGAGGGTAAAATTAGGGGCCTCAGCTTATACTCGGGTCGGCTTATACTCGAGTATATATAGTAAATGTATATTACTATATATTACCTTTATTTTGCAGGATGCAATATAAGCCGTGCTTCGTAGAATAAGAGGTCACTGTACGTGAGGAAGATGCTCCCAGCTCCAGCGTTGTATCATTACTTGTGGGAGATCAGCTTAGGAAATGTGACAGCTGGATCCACCGTGAGGACGTTCGGAAGGTTGGAATCTCAATCTTTATACAAACCTTTTTTTGCCCCAAGTTAGATGAATGGATTTTCTGTTTTCACATAGCGGCACTCTGACTGCAGGCAAAATACTATATGCAGTAATGCAAAAGACAACACAAGAAAACAGAATATCTGACTCTTATGACCATATCACCTTATTATCAGGATTTCAGAAACCCATTGATCAGCAGGGTGGTTTCTTTTTAATGAGAACACAACTTCTCAACACTTTGATATATGTCTGTTTTAATGAAATGCAAAAATAATGAAAGTGTTGTTGATTTCAGTTTTATTTGACTTTGAATGTTTTAGAAGGGGGTCCAAAGACAAGACTGAAGAAATTTCAATCTAAATTCATATCTATTTATGTCCCAATCTAAACTAATTTCTAATATACTTGTATTAAAAAATTCCTACCCTTCCCTGACCACATAACTACTATTGTTTTATTTCCCTTGTGGGAGCAGCACTGGTCTCTGCATACCGCTGGGTACTCTGAGCATGCTGACAGTGTACTTTGCTGTGTGTTTCCGGCTCTACTGATCTGATCCGGTAACAGAACGGATGCTGTCATTATGCAGATCGCACAGATTCCAGCGAGCAGAGAGGGACACAGCAGCCCGTGAAATGAGTGTCACATAGCTTCATTTCAGGAGGAGGCAACGACTGTGACAGTGACAGCAGCCTCTGCCCTCTGATGACTCATTTGAGTATCTCAACATTCATTGAGATTCACAGATGAAGCACCATCAGAGAGGAAGCAGCAAAATGAAATTAATAGTGGTTAGATAGTTACGTCAGGGAAGGGTAGGACATTTTTAATACAGCCATATTAGAAATTAGCGTAGATTGGGTCATTAAATAAATAGGGATTTAGATTTTAATTTCTTCAGTCTTTGAACCACCCCTTTATTAGCCATGTTCCATCAACTTTTTTGTCCATTTCCATGTGTTCCTTTTGGTGGAGCTGCTGGGGCCTGTAATAACTGTTTCCCTCTCACATGCACAGCTGACAACATAGTCACTTTTCCTTTAGAATGATTCTTCTTATCAGAGGCATTGCTCCTTTGACAAGCAGGGCAGATAACTATTTCTGTTGGTCATTTACAGGGAACAGGATATTAATAATTAATATGCCCTGAGCATTTTGTGGGGTGAGACTGAGCATGCGTCTTAGTTCAGTAATTGGCTGCATGCTCACATTGTTATAATCTGCACACCAGAAAACGCCATACTATTCAAGTAAATGTCTTAATTCTTAATTGAATCATATTTTATCAGCATGTAAATGCTGCTACATATTGTGCAATGATCTATAAAATAAATATGTAATAGTTGGACAACCCCTTTAACGTACCAGCCAGCTTTCTCAATTCTATCTTTTACATAGAAATGGATGGCATTCACCACAAGACTTTTTCATTAGTGCAGGTGCACGGGTCCATGGACCCGTGGAATCGTTGAAACACGTGAAACAGAGCGCCCTCAGTCCTCTCTGCACTCCCACCCCTCCCTGCATTGTGTAACCCTGGATTCCGCTGCAATGGAATAAAGCACCTGCACTAATGAAAAAGTCTTGTGGTGAGTGCCATCCATTTCCATGTAAAAGTTTGTATCTACTCTTTGGGATTGAGCAATACCACTTGGTCTCCACATATTGTAGTCTACTTACATCTTACCCGTGACGCCACCAGTGCCTGGTAACACTCTCCTCTGCATTTTTCTCAATTCTTTGCTGAGACTTCTTATTCAACTTGTGGACACTGAAAGTGTTATTCCCAGAATCACATTTTTTTCAGAAAGCACAGTGAATGCACACTTATTGTTAGAATACAGACTAAGCCCAATATAACATTTATTTCTTGTAACTTTTGTGTCTTTTTTTTATCTCCTGCTGTACAAAGCTATTTTCAACAGCTAAAACTTAAAGTGAACCTGTCACCCCCCCCACCCCCCCGGACATCAAAAGCTAAAATAGCCACCTTCTGCAGCACTAAGGCTGCATTCAGAGAAGGTGGCTATAGCCTTTTGATGACCTCTATACAATGAAATATGCACTTAGATAAATGCTCACACTTAAGAAGACCGGTGACCGGGAGGTGGGGTTTCGCGCTCCTCTGACCCGCCCCCTGTTGTCAATCATATGGTCGCCTGCTGCTGCCTCCCCTCACTGTGTAACATAAATGTGTGCCTCCGTTCTCTTGCATGTGTCCAGGAAGTCGTCCGGCAGCGCGCACAGCGCATGTGCGGCGCCATACAGGAGAACGGAGGTGCGCGTTCATGCTACACAGTGAGGGGAGGCAGCAGCAGGCGACCACGATGATTGACAACAGGGGGCGGGTCAGAGGAGCGCGAAACCTTGCCTCCCGGTCACCGGTCTTCTTAAGTGTGAGCATTTATCTAAGTGCATATTTCATTGTATATAGGTCATCAAAAGGCTATAGCCACCTTCTCTGAATGCAGCCTTAGTGCTGCAGAAGGTGGCTATTTTAGCTTTTGATGTCCAGGGGGGGTGACAGGTTCGCTTTAATTTCCCAGCAGCTGTGGCTTTTTTTCAAAGATGCAAACCCTCCTCCCTCTCTCCTGCAACTCCTGGATATCTGCACCACTATTCCACTAGCTAACCTAAGTGTAGAATTCACTTTAAGATTTTAGTGTTGTGCTCAAAAGTTTACATACCTCGGCAGATTTTTTGCTTTCTTGGCCTTTTTTCAGAGAATATGAATGATAACACACAAACTTTTTTTTCACTTATGGTTAGTGGTTGGGTGAAGCCATTTATTGTCAAACTACTGTGTTTTCTCTTTTTAAATTATAATGACAACCAAAAACATCCAAGTGACCCTGATCACATAATCCCCATACCCCAGTTCACATACCCCAGTTCTTAATACCGTGTATTGCCCCCTCTAATATCAATGGCAGCTTGGAGTCTTTTGAGGTAGTTGTGGATGAGGCTCTTTATTTTCTCATATGGTAAAGCTGCCCATTCTTCTTGGCAAAAAGTCTCCAGTTCCTGTAAATTCCTGGGCTCTCTTGCATGAACTGCGCGCTTACGTTCTCCCTAGAGTGGCTCAATGATATTGAGGTCAGGAGACTGAGATGGCCACTCCAGAACCTTCACTTTGTTGTGCTCTAGCCAATGAAAGGTTGACTTGGCCTTGTGTTTTGGATCGTTGTCATGTTGGAGCATCCAAGTACGTCCCGTGCGCAGCTTCCGGGCTGATGAGTGCAAATTTGCCTCCTGAATTTGCTGATAAGGTGCTGTATTCATCTTTCCTTCAACTTTCAAAATTTCCTGTGCCTTTGTAGCTCACACATCAGCGATCCTCCATGCTTTACAGTAGGAATGGTGTTCCTTTCATCATAGGCCTTGTTGACACCTCTCTAAATGCAACTTTTATGGTTGTGGCCAAACAGCTCGATTTTGTTTCTCATCACTCCAAATTACCTTGTTCCAGAAATTTGGAGGCTTGTCTCTGTGCTGTTTGGCGTATTGTAGGCAAGATACTTTGTGGCATTTATGCAGTAATGTCTTTCTTCTGGCGACTCGACCATGCAGCCCCTTTGATCTTCAAGTGCTTCCCTATGGTGCATCTTGAAACAGCCACACCACTAGTTTTCAGTGAGTCCTGTATTTCAGCTGATGTCATTTGTGGGTTTTTCTTTGCATCCCAAACAATTTTCCTGGCAGTTGTGGTTAAAGTTTTTGTTGTTCTACCTGATCATGGTTTGGTTTTTACAAATTTACAGATCCCCTGATTTTCCATTTTTTAATCACAGTTTGAACACTGCTGACTGGCATTATCAATACCTTGGATATCTTTTTGTATCCCTTTCCTGTTTTATACCGTTCAACTATCTGGTTCCGTAGATCCGTTGACAATTCTTTTGCTTTTCCTATGATTTACAATACAAAAGTATAAGTGGCTGGATGAAAGATGCAAGAGTCTGTCTTGATCTTAGAAACTCACTCAGGTTTTATGCACACACTGATTTACAAGCAAATAAGTCACAGGTGAGAATGTTACCTTTATTAGCCATTCGAACCCATTTGTGTCAACTGTGCATGTTATCAGGACAAAATCACCAGGTATGTGAACTTTTGATCAGGGTCATTTTGATGTTTTTGGTTGTCATTATGATTTAAAAAGAGAAAACACAGTAGTTTGACAATAAATGGTTTCACCCAACCACTAACCATTAAGCGCATAGTTCATGCAAGAAAGCCCAGGAATTGACAGGAACTGGAGTCTTTTTGCCAAGAAGAATGGGCTGCTTTACCATCTGAGAAAATAAAGAGCCTCATCCACCACTACCACAAAAGAATTTAAGGTGCCATTGATGTTAGAGGGGGCAATACACGGTATTAAGAACTGGGGTATGTGAACTTTTGATAAGGGTCATTTGAATGTTTTTGGTTGTCATTATGATTTAATTAAAGAAAACACAGTAGTTTGACAATTAATGGCTTCACCCAACCACTAACCATGAGTGGAAAAAAAGTTTTTGTGTTATCATTCATATTCTCTAAAAAAAAAAAAAATGGCCAAAAAAGAAATCTGTCAGGCAATGTAACCTTTTGAGCACAAGTGTATGTACTCTCTTCTCTTGTACAGTACCCTCATGAACAATGTTATTTTCCGCCATAATTGTCAGATGCAGCTGGTTTTAACAGAGCTCAACCCTCCTCCACTTCTCTTTAATTACAGTGCAAAGTTGCTTGTTGCCTGCTGCTGACAGATCAGTGATGCAAATGCAGCAATGTTAATGCATCTGGCAAAAGATAACCCTCTGTCATATGCTTTAATTGAGATGCATTGTCAGTTACACATCACTGGTCTCTCAGCAGCAGGCACCAGGATACTCTTTTCAACTCCCCCCCCCCCCCCCCTTCTGCAGTATATCTCTAGGCCGCCTGTATACTTCCCCCTCCCGCAGTATCTCTTTTCAGCTCCATACTTCAGTGCATCACTACTCTCAGTCCCTTTTATGCTGAACCCATCCTACAGTACATCACTTTTATCAGCTCCATCAGTTTATGTACGACACAAGTCATGTTCCAATGTTTGAAGCAGGCTCAAAGGCATTCCTTTCAGAAGATGGCTGTCTCCAACTCTGGAATTGAGCTCCACCCTCTGCTGTTAACCCCTTAAATGCCACTGTTTTTAAAGTATGTGATCATCTGGCCTTTTTTGTATCTCTCTACACACAGGCTTAGCAGCTATGACTCTGCTCGGTCAGAGGCAGTGCTCACAGCTCATCACTCTGCAGCGCAGCACAAACTGCAACTGAACACACAATTTGTGGAGCCCTTTTCAGCTCAACTTGGGTCATGCTACCTAGCCCTGGGAGAGATGGACACCATGGATGGTGAGTTCAAAATGTGTGACCATTAATTCACTTTTAAACTTTCCTAGCTAACCTTGGTACTGCCACTTTTGTTTTCCAGAGGTGCATCCTGTGCTGTGTACTCGCCTGCTGACGTGCATTGAAGGTGTAGACCTTTCCCTTTTACAGAATGCAGTAGAAGAACAGAGAAGATACTTTCGTGAAAGAGAAGCAGCCAAAACAAACACTTGAAACCAAACCCTTTTTGGAACTGGGATTATTGCATATGTCCTTTAGCCTTTGATGTCTTCTGTCAGTTTATAGACATTGGTCTAATAATAGCTAATCTTGAATATCCTTTTTACCAAAAGACCCAGGTGGAGGATGAGCAGATGTTGAATACGAGAGTCTGGAAAGAAGTGACCAAGGTAGACGGTCACATTTTGTTTTTAGAGGTTTCTGTATCTACTTGTACAAGGTGTGCTGCATATATCAGCAGCTATTTAGCTTCAGGGATAGGATTGCTTCCAATTACTATGGTATATTATAAAAAACTAATGAGTCTGAGTAGATGAATCTTTTTCTGTGAATCCTCTAAATATCTTATGTAATTAAACTTGTATGTTGGCAAAGTGACATGAGCCATTTAAGATCAAAGGAAAAATAATTGTTCCCTATTGTAAGTATTGATTATATGGTGCATTAACCCTTTCATCCCCAAGCCTTTTTTCCCTTTCCTGACCAGGGCAACTTTTCTAATCTTGTTCAGTGTTACTTTATTAGGTAAACTCTGGAGCTCTTCAATATTTCCCAGTGATGCCGAGATCGTTCGTTTGTGGCACATTTTACTTCTTGTTCATCTTAAATTTTGGTCAATATGATTTGCATTTATTTATGATATTGAAAATTTGACAACAATATGAAAATTTTACAGTTTTCGAACTTTGAATTATAAAGCCCTTATCTAATAATGTCACACAAAATAATTAATAAATTAAATTTCTCACATTTCGTCTTTACATCAGCACAGTTTTTGGAACATCATTTTTTTGTTGGGAAGTTAGAAGGGTTAAAAGCAATTTCTCATTTTTCCAACAAAATTTATAAAACCATTCTTTTTAGGGACCACGTCACATATGAAGTGACTTTGAGGAGCCTATGTGACAGAAAACACCCAAAAGTGACATCATTCTAAAACCTGCCCCCCTCAAATTGCTCAAAACCACATTCAAGAAGTTATTAACCCTTCAGGTGCTTCACAGGAACTAAAACAATGTTGTAGGAAAAAATGTTACTGTTTCCCACAAAAATATTTATTTAGCCCCAGTTTTTTTATTTTCTCAAGGATAATAGGAGAAAATGGACCATACAATTTGTTGTGCAATTTCTACTGAGTACACTGATACCTCATATGTGGTAAAAAAAACTACTGTTTGGGTGCATGACATGGCTCAGAAGGGAAGGAGTGTTTTCCTTTAAATTTTGAAGCGCAAAATTGTCTGGAATAGATAGGGGGTGCCATGTCGTGTTTGCAGAGCCCCTGATATGGAAACCCCCCTACAAGTGACCCTATTTAGGAAATTAGACTCCTCAAGGAGTTTATCTAGATGTGGGGTGAACAATTTGAATCCCCCAGGTGCTTCTCAGAATTTAATGGAAAACTTCTATCTCAGTGCACATTAGGACTCAGAAGAGAAGGAGCGTTATTTGAATTTCGGAACACAAAATTGTCTGGAATAGATAGCGGACGCCATGTTGCGCTTGCAGAGCCTTTGATGTGCCCAAACAGTGGAAACCTCCACGAGTCACCCCATTGTTAAAACTGCAGAGTACATTGATACCCCATATGTAGTGGAAAACTACTGCTTGGGTACGCAGCAGAGCTCAGAAAGGAAGGAGCGCTATTTGACTTTAGGAACACCATTTTGGCTGAAATGGATTGTGAACGCAATGTCACATTTGAAGATTCCCTGATATGCCAAAACTGCAGAAGCCCCTTACAAGTGAACTCGTTCTGGAAACTACACCTCTCTAGGAATTCATCTAAGGGTGTAGGGAGAAATTTTAACCCTCAGGTGATTCATGCAATTGTATATCTTTGGCTGTGAAAATAAACAATTACCATTTTTTCCTCTAAATCATTGCTTTGGCCCCAAAGTTTTAATTTTGAAAAAGGGTACCATAAATGGACTATGTAATTTCTTACACATTTCCTCCTGAGTTTGCCAATACCCCATATGTGGTCGAAAACTAGTTCTGAGGCACAAGACTTTTGTTTTTAACTACATATGGGATATTGGCAAGTTCAGAAGAGAAGGAGCACCATATTGGAGTTCAGATTTAGCTGGAATGTTTTGGGGGGTACCATGTCACATTGGCAGAGTCCTTAAAGAAAAACTGTCAGGTCAAAAATCCATATGTAACTGCTGTCATTTTCTAATTCCTCCCTCTAACCTCTATGTATTTCTTTTATTTATATTTCCCTCCTATCTTCTGAAAACTTCAAATAAAGAGAATCATTCCATCTGTCACTCACTGTGAGTGATCCACTTAGTTCTCTGCTGTCCACTCCCCATAGAATTAAAGGAAAACTGTCAGGTCAAAAGTCCACATGTAACTGCTATCACTTTCTAATTCCTCCCTCTAAACTCTCTATTGATATATTTCTTTTATGTATATTCCCCACCTATCTCCTGTAAACTTCAAATAAAGAGATTCATTCCATCTGTCACTCACAGTGAATGATTCACTTAGTTCTCTGCTGTCCACCCCCCATACATAAATATGTATGTCACATCACAGCACAGGAGATTAGTGGGGGGACTGTATTCTCCTCTCAGCTCTCTGTGTGCAGCATCACAAGAGGTGAACTACAACACAGAAGCTGTCACAGCAGGGATAACTGCTTAGAGAAGCAAATGGAGTCTAGATCAGGCAGATTTGCAGTAGCTCTCTCACTCTGAGGTGATATTAACCTCCCTGGCGGTCTGTTTAGGTCTGGTTTTTGTTGCTAAAAGCGGGCTTACCCGCGTTCGCGGCAGATGCGGTAAAAAAACCGCATCTGCCGCACTTGCCGCATAGCTGCCGCACTTGTGCCGCACTCGCGGCGCGGTTGCGGCGCGGTTGCGGTAATCTGCATAGTAAAGGGAACCATGCAGTAGACATGAGATAATGATTGTATACACTTACATGAGGGCGTCTCCCTGTGTGTGCTGGCACTTGTGTGAGCTGTGTTCGTCATGCCTGCTCTCCCCCTCCCTTATGCCCGCCCCCTCTCAGCCTGCTATAGTGATGTGAGGCTGATCTCGTCATAAAGGGGTGGGGCTAAATCGCGCATCCCGGTAGCCCCGCCCCTTTATGACGAGATCAGCCTCACATCACTATAGCAGGCTGAGAGGGGGCGGGCATAAGGGAGGGGGAGAGCAGGCATGATGAACACAGCTCACAAGTGCCAGCACACACAGGGAGACGCCCTCATGTAAGTGTATACAATCATTATCTCATGTCTACTGCATGGTTCCCTTTACTATGCAGATTACCGCAACCGCGCCGCAACCGCGCCGCGAGTGCGGCACAAGTGCGGCAGCTATGCGGCAAGTGCGGCAGATGCGGTTTTTTTAACGCATCTGCCGCGAACGCGGGTAAGCCCGAGCCTGACTCGGGGTTAACGCTTCTGGTAGTGAATGTTAACCCCGAGTCAGGCTCGGGAATAACGCTAGGAAGGTTAACTGAACAGAGCTGTAAGTGAAACCTGACACTGCATTGTTAGCAAAGGGAGGAGAGATCTGCAGAGAAGGCGTGCATAATTACATGATAGTTTACACAGGACTAATTGTCCATGCTTATAATGGGACAAGACTAATGCTGCAGCTCTCTTCAGGGTCTGACAATGGTGATAACATGGAAACTACAAACGGTACAATAATGATTTTACATGTTTTAGGAGGTCTGCCCAGGCCCTATTCAAGGGTAATACTAGTGTCATATTGAAAAATGACCTGACAGTGTCCCTTTAATAATATTCATCTCCCATATTCACATCACTGCACAGGAGATCAGTGGGGGGTTGTATTCTGCTCTCTGTGTCTGCAGCCAAGTAAGAAGTCAAATACAACACAGAATCTATCAAACCACAGCAGGATATCTGCTTACAGAAACAAATGGAGTCTAGATAAGGCAGATCTGTAATAGCTCTCTCCCTCCATGTCCTCATCAGAACAGAGGCTACTGTAACCTGACAGTGCACTGTTAGCAAAGGGAGGAGAAGCTGCTGAGAGGGAGTGCATAATTACATGACTGTTTAAACAGCAGCCGGACTATTCCTGTTTGCTTATAATGGAGAGAACTAATCCAGTAGCTCCCTGCCGGGTCTGACAATGCTGATAACATGAAAACTACAAACAGTACAATAATGATTTTACATGTTTTTAAAAGGTCTACCCAGTCACTATTCAAGGGTAATATTAGTATCATACTGAAAAATGACCTGACAGTGTCCATTTAACATGCCAGAAAAGCAGACCCGAAAGTGACCCAATCTTACAAACTACATGTAATCATATTGACACCACAGGTGTGCCACAGGCTTTTACACTATTGTGTGGTGAAGAAAGAATAGTTACTTTCTTTTTCACTTAAATTTTGTTTTATCATATGTTTTTAATCTACTATATAATCGTCTAATGTTCTCTGTCTGTCACGGACATCGCGCGCTAGTGCTGATTGGCCAGCCTGGCCGGGCTCAACCAATCAGCGCTAGGGCGCGATTTCTGTACACAGAAAGAGAACAAAAGATGGTGGCCGCTAGGACGGCCGCAGCGGATTCCCGCCGTAGCCTCACCGCAGCCTCATGTCACTAACCCCCACCATGAGCCGCCCACTGACATCGGGGACCAGGGGCGGCCGGGGTTGGGGCTCCCAGGGTGCAGGGAGCGAGCATCGTGTGGCTCCTCCACACTCTCCTCCTTCCTATGGCCGCACAGTCTGTCACAGACTGTGCAGCCATAGGATGATCCCGGGTGTCAGCCGCCTCCTGTCAGTGCAGCTGGGTGGCAGCGTCCTCCCCCTGCCACTCCGTCCTCCCCCTGCCTGTGCCACTCGCCACTCCATCCTCCGTCCTCCCCTGCCTGTGCTGCTCCGTCCTCCCCTGCCACTACGTCTTCCCCCTGCCTGTGCCGCTCTGTCCTCCCCCACCCCACCGCTTTCTCCTCCTTCCTTTTTCCTCCTCCCCTCTTCCACTTCATCCTCCGTCCTCCCCCTGTGCTGCTCCGTCCTCCCCACCCCACCGCTTCGTCCTCCCCCTACATGTGCTGCTTCGTCCTCCCCCACCCCGCCGCTTCGTCCTCCTCCCACCGCTCTGTGCTTCATCCTCCGTCCTCCCCCTGTGCTGCTCCGTCCTCCCCACCCCACCGCTTCGTCCTCCCCCTACATGTACTGCTCCATCCTCCCCCCTCCCCGCCACTTCGTCCTCAGTCCTTCTCCCCCCGCCGCTCTGTGCTCCGTCCTGCCTGTGCCGCTCCATCCAGCCCCATCCCATCGCATCCTCCTTCCTTTGTCCTTCTCCCCTCCTCCACTGCATCCTCCGTCCTCCCCCTGCCTGTGCTGCTTCGGCCTCCCCCACCCCGCCGCTTCATCCTCCTCTCCCCTGCCGCTCTGTGCTCCGTCCTCCCCCTGCCTGTGCTGCTCCAGCCTCCCCCACCCCACCGCTTTGTCCTCCATCCTCTCCCCCGCCACTCTGTGCTCCGTCCTCCCCCTGCCGTTCCATCCTCCCCCACCCCACCGCTTTCTCCTTCCTTTGTCCTCCTTCCCTCCGCCACTCCATCCTTTGTCCTCCCCCTGCCTGTGCTGCTCCATCCTCCGCCGCTTCGTCCTCCCCCCCCCCCACCGCTCTGTGCTCCGTTCTCCCACTGCCTGTGCCGCTCCATCCTCCCCCACCCCACCGCTTTCTCCTCCTTCCTTTGTCCTCCGCCACTCCATCATCCGTCCTCCCCCTGCCTGTGCTGCTCCGTCCTCCCCCACCCCACCGCTTCGTCCTCCATCCTCCTCTCCCCCCACCGCTCTGTGCTCAGTCCTCCCCATGCCTGTGCTGCTCCATCCTCCCCCACCCCACTGCTTCCTCCTCCTTCCTTTGTCCTCCGCCACTCCATCCTCGCCCTGCCTGTGCTGCTCCGTCCTCCCCCACCCCACCGCTTTGTTCTCCATCCTCCTCTCCCCCCACCGCTCTGTGCTCCGTCCTCCCCCTGCCTGTGCTGCTCCATCCTCCCCCACCCCACCACTTCCTCCTCCTTCCTTTGTCCTCCGCCACTCCATCCCCGTCCTCCCCCTGCCTGTGCTGCTCCGTCCTCCCCCACCCGCTGCTTCGTCCTCTCCCCCTGCCGCTCCATCCTCCCCCTGCCTGTGCCACTCCATCTTCCCCCACCCCACTGCTTCCTCCTTCCTTTGTCCTCCGCCACTCCGTCCTTGCCCTGCCTGTGCTGCTCCGTCCTCCCCCACCCCACCGCTTCTTCTTTCCTTTGTCCTCCGCCACTCCATCCCCGTCCTCCCCCTGCCTGTGCTGCTCCGTCCTCCCCCACCCCGCTGCTTCATCTTCCTTCCCCGCCGCTCTGTGCTCTGTCCTCCCCCTGCCGCTCCGTCCTCCCCCTGCCTGTGCCACTCCATTCTCCCGCACCCCACCGCTTCCTCCTCCTTCCTTTGTCCTCCTCCCCTCCGCCACTCCTTCCTTCGTCCTCCCCCTGCCTGTGCTGCTCCGTCCTTCCGCCACCCCGCAGCTTCGTCCTCCATCCTCCTCTCCCCCCGCCGCTCTGTGCTCCGTCCTCCCCCTGCCTGTGCTGCTGCTCCATCCCACCCCACCGCTTCCTCCTTCCTTTTGTCCTCCTCACCTCCGCCACTCCATCCTCCCCCTGCCTGTGCTGCTCCGTCCTCCCCCAACCCGCCGCTTCGTCCTGCGTCCTCCTCCCCCCCCCACCGCTCTGTGCCCTCTCCTCCCCCTGCCGCTCCATCCTCCCCCACCCCACCGCTTCCTCCTCCTTCTTTTGTCCTCCTCCCCTCCACCACTCCATCCTCTGTCCTCCCCCTGCCTTTGCTGCTCCGTTCTCCCCCACCCCGCCACTTCGTCCTCCATCCTCCTCTCCCTCCGCTTCTCTGTGCTCCGTCCTCCTCCTGCTGCTCCGTCCTCCCCCTGCTGCTCCGTCCTCCCCCTGCTGCTCCGTCCTCCCCCTGCCTGTGCCACTCCGTCCTCCCCCACCCCGCCGCTTCCTCCATCCTCCTCCCCCCTGCTGCTCCATCCTTCACCCCGCCACTCCGTCCTCCCCCTACCTGTGCCCCTCCATCCTCCTCCCCCCTGCCACGCCGTCCTTCCCCGCTGCTTCGTCTTCAAAGTCCCTCCCTATTCAGCCCTCACCACCTTCCCCATGCAATCCCTATTTCTATATTCTAGAATACCCGATGAGTTAGAATCGGGCCACCATCTAGTTTTTTAGAAGAACTAATAAGAAAAAAAAAAGTGCCACACAGTTTGTTTTTCTATTTTACACCCCTCTGGGAATTCATCTAAGGGTATAATGATGATTTTGTCTCTGGAAAAGACCCGTGGAGTCAAACGCTATGAATGTAGCAGAATTTAAAAATTACAAACATTGTGCCCAGCTTGTGCTTATGGACACACACATCCCATATAGGAAGTGGTCTCCTCACTACAACAATACCAAATGTGGTATTAACTTTGGTTTAGGCACATTGTGGTGCTGAGAAGAAAGGGGGGCATTTGGATATGGGAGTACAGAATTAGCTGGATTTCCTTTTCAGGGGAGACATAGTGCTTTTCAGGAACCTTTTCACCCATTGACTTCAATATGAAAAACATTAGTTTTTTTTGTTCCATTTTTCCTGCCAAGAAATGTCGAAATGTCTGCAACAAAATACTCAATGTGTGCAAATATCCTTAGTCTATGTTCACAAAGGGGGTTTGTGCCGAGTTATTTTTCTGCAGCAAAAGCTGATCCCTGCGTATTTACTCAAAATTTCCTGTCCAATGTTTTCCCGTGATTTTCTGTAAGGTTTTTCCTCAGGTTTAGCTGCGGGTTTGCTGTATTTTTCCTGCGGTTCTCAAGTCAGGTTTTGGCTCATGGGATGTCTCTCACTCGATATCTCTCTCGCAGTGAAGCATTGGTGATTTTCAAGGCAAAAAACGCTGAAAGATTGACATGCTCATTCTTTCAAAAACGCTGCAAAAACCAAGCAGGTTTTACTTTCTATCAGGATAAAAAAAACAATGAGTGTGCTTGTTTTGTTTTTACCATATATTTGCAAAAATGCCCTTTGTGAACATAGCGGTACATAGTTGTTTTTTTTTCAATTTTTGGCTACTGTCATACTAAACACTTTGTTACGGAATAAAACTTTTTGCATCACTGAGTTTTAAAGGCTGTAGTTTTTTTTTTTGTTTGTTTTTCTGCCAACAGTGATGTGAGGGCTTCTTTTTTGCAGGATGAGTTAAGCGTTTTTATTGGTACTTGAGAAGAAAACAGCGTCACTCTGAGATCCTTTATTCCATGAACGGCTTTATTCCAAAAAAGTTTACATCGGTGGGTGCAGGGAAGGGAGGACGGAGGGACGACGGTGACCGTTTCACGTGCTCTGCACGCTTCAGCGGGTCCTGTTGACACAGGACCAGCTGAAGCGTGCAGAGCAAGTGAAACGGTCACCGTCGTCCCTCCGTCCTCCAGCTGAAGCGTGCAGAGCAAGTGAAACGGTCACCGTCGTCCCTCCGTCCTCCCTTCCCTGCACCCACTGATGTAAACGTTTTTGGAATAAAGCCGTTCATGGAATAAAGGATCTCGGAGTGACGCTGTTTTCTTCTCAAGTTCTTAATTGATCCCTGCATCTACAGCTGAGCAACCCAGATCCATGAATGCCTCTGCACACAGGACTTCAATGCAACAAGGTCAGTGCCCGGTTTCTCTTCTCAACTTTTTTTTGTTTTTATTGGTACCATCGCTTTCTATTCCTCATTTTGAAGGCAGAATCAAGAAGAAACGGCAATTCAGACATTTTTTTACACTATTCACCATGTTGTAAAAATTATAAGACAGTTTTGTTCTTTGGGTCAACATGAAAGCAGCGATTCCATATTTAGATTGTTTTTTTTTTTTTTTTATTTTGCCACTTTTACACAATAATATTTTTTCTTAGTGAGAAAAACATGCATACATGTCTTTTTATATAAGGGCCCTTTCACATCAGCGTTTTTTTAAATTTGCGGCAGATGCGGTGAAAAAACCGCATCTGCCGCAACTGCCGCATAACGGTTCCACTTGCGGCACGGTTGCGGTTTTTTCCATAGGAAGTATAGGGGGACTTGCGGCAGATGCGGCAAGTGCGGTATTGCACTTGCGGCAGGTGCGGCAGAGAAAAAAACCGCAGTAAGCCGCGGTTTTTTTCTCTGCCGCACCTGCCGCAAGTGCAATACCGCACTTGCCGCATCTGCCGCAAGTCCCCCTATACTTCCTATGGAAAAAACCGCAACCGTGCCGCAAGTGGAACCGTTATGCGGCAGTTGCGGCAGATGCGGTTTTTTCACCGCATCTGCCGCAAATTTAAAAAAACGCTGATGTGAAAGGGCCCTAAGGTATAGAAACATCTGGTTTCAACTGTAAATATAAATATTTATTGGTATAGTTTTTTTGTTCTTTATTTTCTGCATTTTAAAATATTTGCACAAGTTGTTTTTTTTTACTTTTTTTTTTATTACTTGGTTCCTGTATGAGACATCAACTTTTATTAATCAGCTTAATGGTATAGTTTATTGCAATTTACAAGCATTACAATACATTACAACTTTCAGAGTGACAATGACAAAACGCCTGATAGACCATGCTGCTGTTGTGGTCTAGCAGGCCACTGTAGCTTGCACACCTGAGGTTGTCATTTGACCTCGGGTTGCCATGGTAACACTTGGGACATGTAATCACGTTGCGGGCGTTCAGATTGGGTGGGAGAGGGAGCCAATCTCTCTCCCAGCTCTTAAATGATGTTATCATTGATTGTGGCATTTAGATGATTAAACGGGCAGGGTGCGCACCGGCCCTGACTGTGACAACTGGAGTTCGGCCATCACTTAAGCTGAACATCTGCTGGCGATTGTGCTGGCACAGTTCCTGTACCAACATGATTGCCATGATGTCGTCATTTTGTGGGAACCCTTTCCTGGCCATGATGTAAAATGTTGTGAAGGAGTTAAAATTTGTAGTAATAATAATGCAGGAAATTCTTACCAGAAGAATACATCTCATGATGATCAGATCTTTGAGATTGATTTGCATTGAGTCTGTGTACTCTGGCACTCTATTATAAACTACCTCTCAATCCGACCTGTGACTACCCGTTTTAAAGGGAATATAACAGGTTTTTGCTATATAATCTGAGTGCAGGATGATGTAGTGGATGAGACCCTGATTCCAGTGATGTTGTCACTTGTTTGTGTGCATGCTGTTGCATGTTTTCTTTTGAGCAAATGTACTAGTTCTCTAAATGTTGGCCTGTGTATAACCACCTATAGAGGATAGAACAAGCTCAACCATTGATGGGTGCTCAAGGGTAATGGATTAATCAATATTGGCCACTTTACACGTGGCTAAATTTCTAGCTTATCCACAGGTAACTTACTGGCTGCAGTGAAATCATGGAGACATGGTTCTATCTTGTTGCTGTGTACAAATGGAATAATGTCTCCATGATTTCACTGCAGCCAGTAAGTTACCTGTGGATAAGCTAGAAATGTAGCCGCGTGTAAAGTGGCCATAATAGTTATATTTAAACCCTGGCACACGTCAAAAAATGGAGGACATGATGGTTGTTTTTCAAGTGTTTTTATTTTTCTTGTGCAAAAAAATATACGGTTTACAAAATACCGACGTTTTGGCTCGAACATGAGCCTTCGTCAGGAAGACAGTCTCTTATGGTACCTTTACACGCGGCAACAGGAAGATAGAAAACGGCAGGTGTCGGAGACAATTGTACCTTTTAGGCCATGTGCACACGTTCAGTATTTGCTGAGTTTTTTACCTCAGGATTGGTAGACAAAACCAGGAGTGGAGCAATCAGAGGAAAAGACCAATAGAAGCACCTGATCCACTTCTCTATTTAATTATCCATTCCTGGTTTTGGCTACAAATCCTGAGGTAAAAAACTCAGCAAATACTGAACGTGTGCATGTGGCCTAACCTTCAAAACACCTTGCAGATACCTGAATTACACGCAGCCACTTCAAGGTGTTTTGAAGGTAAAAGGTACAATGGTCTCTGACACCTGCCATTTTCTATCTTCCTGTTGCCGCGTGTAAAGTGGCCATTAGGAGAGATGCTGCAGTTCTAATTGATATATATGCCCTTAGGGTATGGGTCACAATGTATTTTGATATATTGGCGGGAGTTCTTTTGGATTGAAGATAGTGACTTTTAGTCCTTTAGTCCTTTAGCTATATTGCATTGTCATGAACCAGCTGGGGAGGACCTGGAATAGAACCCTTATGGTTGTCCTATTAGAAGAGCTTATCCCTATGGTACTAGATGAATGAGGTTGGTAAGTATCCTTGTTCAGAGGAAAGAGTGAGATTTCTTTGTTGCTGCCTTATGGGTATAGAAGTGATGCTCTAGTTCTTAGCTATGGCAGTAGGGATGGGCTTTATACATCTTTCATGTACACTGTGTTCCAAATTATTATGAAAATTGGTTTTAAGTGTCATAGGGTTTTTTTTTTGTTTTTTTTTAATGAAACACATTGATGGGATTGTGTCTCAGAGTTCTTTGGATCACTGAAATCAATCTCAGATACCTGTGATAATTAGTTTGGCAGGTGAGCCCAATAAAAGGAAAACTGGGTGTTCCACAATATTACACAGGCCACAGTTTTCAAGTAACATGGAAAAGAAAAAGGATCTCTCTGCTGCCAAAAAGCAACAAATAGTGCACTGCCTTGACCAAGGGATGAAAACATTAGATATTTCACGAAAACTTAAGCGTGATCATCGTACTGTGAAGAGATTTGTGGCTGATTCTGAGAACAGACATGGTTGTGCAGATAAAGGCAGAATGAGGAAGGTTTCTGCCAGGCAAGTTCATCGGATTAAGAGAGCAGCTGCTAAAAAAGCCTTACAAACCAGCAAACAGATATTTGAAGCTGCTGGTGCCTCTGGAGTCCCTCGAACCTCAAGGTGTAGGATCCTTCAAAGGCTTGCTGTGGTGCATAAACCTACTATTCGGCCACCCCTAAACTGTGCTCACAAGCAGAAACGGTTGCAGTGGGCCCAGACATACATGAAGACTAATTTTCAACCAGTCTTGTTTACTGATGAGTGCCGAGCAACCCTGGAAGGTCCAGATGGATGGAGTAGTGGATGGCCACCATGTTCCAACAAGGCTGCGACGTCAGCAAGGAGGTGGAGGAGTCATGTTTTGAGTTGGATTCATGGGGAAACGGCTGGTAGGCCCCTTTAAGGTTCCTGAAGGTGTGAAAATGATCTCTGCAAAGTATATAGAGTTTCTGACTGAGAACTTTCTTCCATGGTACAAAAAGAAGAAACGTGCCTTCAGGAGCAAAATCGTCTTCATGCATGTCAATGCACCATCTCGTGCTGCAAAGAATACCTCTGTGTCATTGGCTGCTATGGGCATAAAAGGAGATAAACTCATGGTGTGGCCACCATCTTCCCCTGACCTCACCCCTATAGAGAACCTTTGGAGTATAATCAAGCAAAAGATCTATGAGGGTGGGAGGCAGTTCACATCAAAACAGCAGCTCTGGGAGGCTATTCTGACATCATGCAAAGAAATACAAGCAGAAACTCTCCAGAAACTCACAATATCAATGGATGCAAGAATTGTGAAGGTGAGATCAAAGAAGGGTTTCTATGTTAACATGTAACTTGGCCGGGGGGCGTGTCTGGGATGCAGGGCTGAGCGGCCGCACGAAGAGAGAGCTCCCGCCAGCACCCAGCATATAACGGCGCCAGCGGCGCTAAATCACCAGCAGCACTTCACAGGATGGGCCCCAGGAGACCCAAGACACCCCAGGTGTCGACAGCCCTGCCGCCGGATCAGAGGACGGTTCTGGAGGCATTTAAGATCCGGGGAGAGGACGCGCTCCGGGAGCCGGCGCCATCTTCCCTCCAGCACATGGAGGAGGAGGAGGTCTCTGCAGTGATGCAGGACAGCGACGCTGTGGAGGTAGGAGAGGGAGAGGACACATTGGAGCGATATGCTCAGGGAGACTAGACCCCCTGAGAGCCCAAAATCTGTATGTGTGGACGGACTCCCCCTCACTGGATCCCCCCCCTCCCCAATACTATGGCAGATATGAAGCCCTCATGGCAGACGATCTTGGGCACATGCTAGATCCCCAGCCCCAGAGAGAGGACGCCTTGCGACGGCGATGCTCTAAGGGGGAACCATCTAAGACCTCACAGGCCCCACATACAGCTGTGTCTGCTCACAAGACTCCCCAACACCTCCAAGCTCTGAGCTACCCCCCTAAGACCAGCTCCACTGTGGCATCTGCTGCAAGTAAAGCTATTTTACAAAGCCCTGCTCAAGTGACCCCAGGTAACTGGGAGGAACTCCTTGCCCTTATACCCTCCAAGGAGGACTTCAAATCTTTAATTAGTGAAGTGAAGGAGACATGCAGAGCAGAAATTGCCACTGTTAGAAGGGACATTCACCATCTCTCTGGACGGATGGATGCTTTAGAGGAGGAACATGAGGTCACCAGGACCCATCTAGGCGACCTACATGACCCAGTCCTCTCCCAGCAACAAGCTATAGAGGCCTTTCAGAACCATCTAGAAGACCTCGATAATCGGGGACGCAGCTGCAACATTAGAGTCCGAGGGGTCCCAGAATCAGACGATCAGGAGTCCCCTAGATCCATTCTACAGACTATATTTAACACTGTCCTTGGGGACCCCCCTTCATCAATGATTAAACTAGACAGAGCACACCGAGCCCCAAAACCGAAGGGACTGTCTGGCCAACCAAGGGACATCATCTGTTGCCTCTACGATTTTGAAACAAAAGTAAAGATCATGGCGGCTGCTAGAAATATTGGCCCCACGCAATTTGCAGGAGGAGAAGTGCACTTATTCCCTGATTTATCCATGATCACACTGCAGAAACGGAGACACCTGAAACCCCTCACCAGAGCCCTCACAGATCAGCAAATCACGTATAGATGGGGCTATCCCTTTGCCCTCATCGCACGCCGTGGAGGTCGCACAGCCATCTTGCGTACCCCAGCAGATTCTCTGGCTTTTTGTAGAGAACTAGACATTACACCTGTGGAACTTCCCCATTGGAATATCATACTGCCTGGTCTGCCTTCAGGCCCGGTGTGGTCCAAAAACACCCCTCAAAGGGCCACAAGAAAGAGAGGAGGGGGTCGGGGACTCCCATCTTCGCGACGTCCTTGTTGACCCGGGTAGATACCCTGATTAGTTATCTTTTGGAGGCAAGGAAGGGTTACATATGTTAACCCACCTCTCGTGCATATTGCTTCTTCCTAATTATAAGCAACTGTCGCTGGTGCCGAATTTGCACTTCACTTGTATTTTCTTTTCTTTTTACGTATATATATATGTATGTCATTTTGTTTTGTTTAGCTGCTGTATTAATTGCTGGATTTTTCCCTGCGGAGGGGAATGGGGATGAAATCCCCTTCTCTCCCTCTCCTTGCGTAATATAGGCGGGGCCACTCCCCTCCCCCCGGGACGTATTTTCCACTTTTGGGAGGTAATTTTTTCTCTACTCGATTCGGGTCGGAGTGGCTGCTGGCCTCTGCTGACCGGAGCGTTCTCCCTCTTTGCTATCTCTGAACCTCGACTTGGGCTAATCTTTAAATTTTTCTGCCCCAGGCTCATTGGAGATGGGGGTTAGCCCTATGTCGACTTCTAGCCGGATGAAAACTCGGGAATGCTATGTCCACAAGGACTGGTTTCATTTACCCTTTTTCTTTCATTGTTTTTTATACATGTTATCCTGTTTTCCAATGTTCCCCCTTCTCTCCCCCTCCCCACCTGCTTTCCCCTTTCTGACATCAACCCCCTTTTCCCTACCTGACCGCTCTCTAGGGCTGGGGGGACCTGTGTCATCAAGCTCCTATAGTTCTCGAACCATTACCCATGGTGCGTCTGATATCACTTAATGTGCGGGGCCTCAACTCGCCTCGCAAACGTAAACTCACTTTACAAGACCTGAGATCCCTTAAGGCGGACATAGCCTATCTACAGGAGACGCATTACAATGCCAAGGGCTCATTTAGTTTAGAAAAACATGCCTACCCGTCCAGTTATTCTGCTTTCTCTAACAATAAGAAGGGGGGTGTTGCCATCCTGATATCGGCCTGTCCACGTCTACCAAACGTATAGAGACCCGGGGGGGGCGATTTGTAATTTTGAAGGCTCAGCTAGGTGAGCAGAAGTTAATACTGGCAAATATCTATGCCCCAAATTTGGGTCAAGCTCTCTTTTATAGGAGGGTCCTCTCCCTTATTCGTGGCCTTCCTCCAGCAGCTGTGATACTGTGCGGGGACTTTAATGCTCCCCTCTCCCGCCATTCAGTCAGGGGAGTTCCCTCTTCTGAGGGCCTGCAGAGGCTCTCTCTAGAGTTTAGAAGGGTGATCAGAGAGGATATCCTGTTTGACACATGGAGGATTGACCACCCTGGGGAGAGAACCTTCTCTTTTTACTCAGCCCCCCATCAGACACATACACCAATCGATTACTTCTTTGTGAGCAGCGCCTTGCTTCGTGTGATGGATAGATCTGAAATTGGGGTCATCACCTGGTCTGACCATTCGCCTATAGTTCTGGATCTTAAGGACGCTCGGACCCCGAAGTTCTTTGGACATTGGCGTATGAATGAATTTATGGTCAAGGACCCTCTCGTTAAAGCCTCATTACATAAGCACCTAGAAGAGTATTTTCAACTCAATCAGACGTCGGTTTCCTCGATGTCCACTTTGTGGGAGGCCCACAAGGCGGTGAGGGGTCATTGTATCAGAGAGGGAACCAGAGTTAAAAGAGATGATGCAGCTCAGCGTCTGGAGCTGACTTCTCAGCTGACGCCCTTGGAGATTAAATTGGCGGCCAACCCCTCCCTTCCCTTGTTGCGGAAGGTGCTTTGCCTCCGAGAAAAGCTGAAAGATCTATGCATCAAAAAGGTGGAAAAGCTGCTCCTTTATTCTAAACAAAGATATTATGAAAGGGGAAATAAAGCTATCTCACTACTAGCACGGCGACTTAAGGAACACACCTCTAGGGCCTGCCCACAAGCTCTAAAAGACGGTGACGGTATGATCCATTATAACCCCTCAAAAATCTCGGATATTTTTCTCTCCTATTATACACGTCTTTATAGCCTGCCTCCCCCTGGAGGGGGGGATTCGTCGGAGAGGAGGAGGGGCATGGAGGCTTATCTAGCTGGCCTCCGGTTGCCTAAACTCCCAGCGGAAGCTCTAGCGGCTCTGGATCAACCAGTTACAGGCGAGGAGGTGGAAGAGATCTTGCATGATTTGCCGCAGGGCAAATCTCCGGGCCCAGATGGCCTCACTTATTTGTACTATAAAGTCTTTGCCAAAACTCTTCTCCCTTATATGACCTCCTTGTTCAATTCCTTTATGGATGGCGCTGAGGTCCCCAGCTCTATGTCACATTCTCACCTTATACTTATTCCTAAACCTCCCAGGGATCCTATGGATTGCGCCAATTATAGGCCTTGTGCTGTTCAATTCCGATATTAAGATTTATGCTAAGATTTTAGCAGTCAGGCTGGGTCCTTGGCTCCCTCACATTGTCCACAAGGACCAAGTTGGGTTCATACCCTGTCGGCAAGGTGGAGACAACACGAGACATGTCATTGGCTTGATAGATGTGGTCAATCGGAGGAGCCAACAGATGCTAGCATTAAGTTTAGATGCCGAGAAGGCCTTTGACCGGTTGGACTGGTCCTTCTTGTTTGCTTGCCTCCAGTCTTTTGGCTTTCCAGGAAGATTCCTCGGCGCAATAAGAGCTCTCTATAGATCCCCCACAGCAACCGTCAAACTCCCCTTTATTACGTCCTCTTCCTTCCCTATCTCTAATGGGACAAGGCAGGGCTGCCCGCTATCTCCCCTCCTCTTCGCCCTGTGCATTGAGCCGCTGGCCGCTGACATCCGCAATAATAAAGATATTTCAGGAGTGACACTTAGCACTAAAGAGTTCAAGGTGTCTCTCTTTGCTGATGATGTCCTCCTCACCCTGACGAACCTCCACGTTTCCCTCCCTAATTTGATGTCCTCTTTAAAGCTATATGGCTCCTTCTCGGGATACAAGGTTAATCGAAGTAAGACAGAAGCCCTACCTATTAATATACCACCTGACGTTCTAGACCATTTGATGCTAAACTTTAAATTTAGATGGAAGCTAGCTACCATAAAATACCTGGGGGTTAATATTTCAGCCTCCTTTGGTTCCCTTTACAAATTTAACTTACCGCCGCTCTTTAAAGAGCTGAGAGCCCTACTCTTTAAATGGGCGCCGTTATCTTTGTCCTGGTTGGGTAGAGTGGCCACACTAAAGATGATGCTAATTCCCAAGCTTCTGTATTACTTTGAGACCCTGCCAGTGGTGGTCCCTCTGAGGGACCTTAAATCTCTCCAGACGGCAATTATGAAATTTATTTGGGACAATAAAAGGCATAGGATAGCGAAAGATGTTATGACGACACACAGGTCACGGGGTGGTCTTTCGGTCCCAGATATTGTGAGGTACTATTGGGCCTCGCACCTCCGTAGAATACCATCCTGGTCATCTTTGTGGGCATACAACAAGTGGACCAAGATCGAGAAACTATGGCTAGCACCTGTCCACCCCAATTCTTTGCTTTGGCCTCCAGCCCAGATAGCTCCGCAAACCCCACTATTAGGCCCTATGCAGGCAACTTGGGATGTTTGGAAGTACTGTCAAAGGAGATTTGCCCTAGCCTCCCAAGCATCGCCAATGGTCTCATTTATATACCATCCCCTCCTTCCCAGTGGGCTTGAGACGGACATGGTTCATCCGTGGCTATCCGCAGGCTTCTTTAGGTTCGCGGATATTGTAGATAAAAAGACTATGCGAATCCGAACCTTTGACTACTTGAAAACCATCCCCCCCATCTCAGATAAGATATTCTATCAGTACCTTCAGATTCGGGATTACGCAACGACACTTATATGGCACCTCGGGGGTATCTGTGCCATCGGAGTTCGAGAAACTATGTAGGAGGGGAACGAGTACCAAAGGTTTGATCTCAGAGATCTACCAAATCCTCACTTCTTCTGCGGATGGAGGTCTTGAGAGCTTTCCATATATGAAGAAATGGGAGGTTTTGCTGGGTAGACAGATCACCCCCCAAACTTGGCAATATATTTGGGACAGGGCGGCCAAGACTTCCATTTGCACGTTATATAAGGAAAATCAATACAAACTCATGATGTTTTGGTACCATACCCCTGAATTCCTTCACAAGCTAAACCCTCTCCTTCCTGATACATGCTGGAGGTGTGGCCTAGAGGTGGGCGACCTACTCCATATCTTCTGGTCCTGCCCGAGGCTTAAGGGCTACTGGAAATCTATCACAGATCTTATTATGAAAGTTCTCTTTGTTGAAATGGAGTTGGACCCATTGGTGTACCTTCTTAATGCACATACTGGACGGGTGGGCAAACTAGCCTCTAAACTCCTTTTGTATATTCTCACTGCGGCTAGATGCTTAATTGCCCTCTTCTGGAGGAGACTGGAACCGCCTTCCCTAAGAGATCTGTACACCAGGCTGACTGATGTTAGACGGATGGAGTACCTGACGGCCCTGATGACGGCCAGGGTAGACCAATTTAACCAGGTCTGGGCTCCATGGGATTACTTTGCAGCCCAAGAGGGTATGTAACGGGGCAGGGCCTCTTCCGGTCCTGGAGGGCTTTGCTCCCTAACCCTCCTTTACCTCACCCCCTACTTTATCTTACCTACCTCTTTTCTTTCCCCCCTTTCTTTCTTCTTCCCTTCTACTTGACATCCTCTTGGTTATTCTTATCCTGGTTTTATCTATCTGTTTATTGGTTAATAATTACTCAGGGAAGGTGCTTTGTATCTTTACCCTTCCGGGCCTGGAAGCTCCTCCTAAGGACTTTACAATGGACTCAGATTGCTCTTCGTGTAGACACCTATTAATATGTACGAAGACTGGAGAGGAAGATTATAACTTGGGCATGGAGCCCCTTTAGGGCTTTTCAGCCAAAAATACAATAACCCAGGCTTTCTAAACCCTACTTTACATTGGAATGTATTGTCTTGATATGTCCTAACAATTTGTTTTCTCTTTTGTATCTTGAAAATGTTAATAAAAATTATAGTTGGAAAAAAAAAAAAAACATGTAACTTGGCCTGTTAGGATGTTTTGAAGTTAAATAGCTTTTTATTTCAGTGAATATAACCTCCTAATGCTGCAAATTCAACAAATGAGTATTTTCAATTCTTTAAAACATATCAAATGCTTAGAAACTCTACTGTGCCTAATAATTTGGAACAGTGCATTTAGAGATTTTTTTTAATTTTTAAGATTATACTGATATCATTGGGAGGATTCATCAATAAAATTCGATGTATACTCTAACGGGTGATGACTTTTATTACACTGACTGTCATTTGCACTGACCATTTGGGAAAATCAGAGAAAAAGAACATTTGCATAATAATTTGGAACACAGTGTAGTTATGTTACTGCTGGCTTGGGGCTCCCTACCCCCCGTGTCCTTGCTTGTGTGGAGACCGGGAGCTGTATATAACCACCGGCCACACCAATGATTGCTAGTTTTTATTGAGACAGCCTCTCGCAGCCTAGTACGTGACATCGCTGGAATCAAGCTCTCAGCTGCTACATCATGCTGCTTTCAAATTACATTAAAAAAAAAAATGATTTCCTTAAAGCATATTTTTTTCTTGGACCCCACACTTCTCAGATATGCAGGTTATTTTTAAGGTACTTTGTTTCGTTTTTAATTCAGTTAAGAAGTTTAGTACAGTAATACCTCGGTTTTCGTTGATATCAGTTATTGTCCGTTTCAGCATTCATTGATTTTTTTTTTCCAAGAAAAATTCCTCTCGATTTTCGTTGCACACATGACCTCGCTGCTAATTTTGCAAGAAAAAAATGGTGACCCATGCGATTCCCCTTCCAAGCAATAATATCTGCACCTCTGACTCCCCTCCTTGCCGCTTTCGATAAGCCAAGGAGAGTCTTTAGAAAAGTAAATGCCAGGTTAAATGTTAATTTATTCTTTCTATTAGTCTTTTATATTCATGTTATATTAACTTCTTATTGTTTTCAGTATTAAAGGCTAGATTTATTCTCTATAAAATGTGTTTTTTGTATGTGTTTTGGAGTGTCTAAAAGGAATTAACTTGAGTTACATTGATTCATATGGAAATAATTGCCTCTGTTTTCATCGGTTCTGGTTTTGGCCAATTGTTTTCGGACAGATTACGAAAACCAAGGTATCACTGCACTTTATATACAAGCTATTTGGCCTCAAATTCTGTTTGATTTATTTACATTTCAAATACAATTAATGTATTAATAGTTTATACAGTATATAGATTTTTACTTCATTGGTGATATTTTTTCTTCTGTTGAGGAGAACCATAGGATCAAATACTTAATTAACCTTAAGACATAAGGGCATGGGAGAAACGATCTATAGAGTGTATTATTTTACATTGTATAAGTTATGATTTAAACATGGCTGCCATTTCCTGCCACATCACACCATGCTCTGAGAGCAAGATGGAGTCCAGGGAAGACTGACCAATCACCGAAGCTGGAGTTCAGGGAAGACTGACCAATCACAGAATGCCACATTACCTGGACATACTCGATCAAGACCACACCCCCTGATGACCTCATGAATCCGCCCATGGACTAATCCACTGACCAATGAATACATCTGAGTAGGGCTGGCCGAGCCCCTTACTGAACAAAACCTCAGCTCTCTTATAATAAACAGACACTTGGAGCTTGGGACTGACCAAGGAAGGGTGTACAGCTGACTCTGTGTGTCTGGTCTCTACTTTTCACGCCGGTGCTTGGTCTATATAAATTAGGACAGGGGCAGGCAACTTGTTAATATTATTATGAAATATTAACCATATCACTTCTATAGATGAGTTACACAGCTATATCTGTGCCATACACTAGGTTCTCTAAATGCATACAATACATGCAAGAATACATCTGGAAAAACAGGACAAAGTGCTGGGGATCCACTCTGCTGAAAGGAAGAACCAGGACCCAAGAAGTCTGGTGCAGTGGTGTTTCTTTATTCCGACGCTTTTCGGAGCAACCTCTGCTCCTTCTGACTCAGTTACAGATGAATTATACCAATCTGCATGAATGCTAGTTCCCACAGACCTGTTAGTTAAGGCCCAGTTACACACACAGATAATTGTGCAGAGGTTGTTGGCAGATCTCTGGTTGCAGTGAAATCATGGACACATTGTTCTATTTGTACTTGGCCACAAAATAGAACAATGTGTCCAAGATTTCACTGCAACCAGAGATCTGCAAACAATCTCTGCACAATTATCTGTGTGTGTAACTGGGCCTTTAGAAAAACTAACAGGTCTGTGGGAGCTAGCATTCTTTGGTATCATTCATCTGTATCTGAGTCGAAAGGAGCAGAGGTTGCTTTGAAACGCATCGTAATAAAGAAACAACATTGCACTAGACTTCTTGGGTCCTGGTTCTTCCTTTCAGCAGTGTGGATCCCCAGCACTTCGTCCTGTTTTTCCAGTTGTATGCCACGTTGCATGTGGGAGTGTGGATCCAGCGGCAGCTGTATGATCACAAATACTGGTTGTGGGTTCACACAACCGGATCAGGTGAGCAAATTTCAAAGTGCAATTGCCCCTCTCTGCTACGAGATAAGAACCTATGTGCTCTTTTGCCTCTCATTTCTAGGTGCAAGAAAACACTTGACATTTTTCCATTCGGAATAATTACCTCGTTTTGAGTTTATTTTTAGTTCTTTTTCACCTTTAATTGTAAAAAACAGACTCTAATTTAGATATAATAAAGATAAGTTCCAGTTTATTGAACGGCACAAGCCATATAATATACACCACAGGCACATTTTCTCCCTCAGAGGAACAATATCATCATTAAACAGGGTACACTTACATAGCAGGAAATAAAAACAGATATAACGGCAGACATCACCACTAGTACTTGTAGGATGTCAAGGAAGGTATAACATTCACAGGGCGGTATACAGCATGCTGAAAGCTCTCTGACGCTGCTTGGAGCAGAAGCAGGCCACTTACTGGGTCTCTCCGGCATCGTGCTATGGCCTCTTTGTAGTTCACCTTCTCTTTAGTGGAAGGATCTACGAGGTTCCTTTCATATGCCGACTCATCTTGGACCTGAGTAGCCATTTCTTTGGTTATCAGACCCTGCTCTGTTGCCTCTGACAATGGAATTCTGCCTGTCTTTTTGGGATCAATTAAGCCACCTGTAAGATGCTGAACTACTAGGAATGGCATAGCTGTGTCTTTGGACATTAGACCCTTCTGCACAGCCTCACCTACTGACAGGCGCTTCTTGGTGACTGGATCCTCAACACCTGTAAAAGCTTTCTGGGCATTAAGTAAGCTCTGTGGATTGCTGCTATCTATCATCCCTCTATCTATTGCTTTATTAACTGAATACCTGTCTTTGCTAATAATGTCAACTATACCCCCAGTAGCTGCCTGTGCTTCCAGAAGCTTTTGACCAGTTGTGGGATCTAACAGCTTTCTTGTTATCGCGCTCCTGATTGTGCATTTGCTGTCTGTATTTGTATCATACACACCAGCAATGGGAAAGCTGTCATCATGAAAAACTTTTGGTGCACTCTGTGTGAAAAAGCTACGACTTTGGGATTGACTTGAGGGGGAGGTTACTGGGGACCTAGATCCAATTATAGATCCAATTGACATTGATTGGGGCTTGTTCTCTCCAGCCACAAGTAAGGCAAATTCTGAAATTGGGAGTTTTCCATCTCGATATAAATCCAGCTCTTCTTTTGTGATTTTTCTGGATCTTAGAGCATCTTCAATAGAATATTGTTTACCACTCTTTTTATCTAGTAGAACAGAAATTTCACCACTGGATCCCATTGTAGAAATTTCTTCCCAGTCACACTCCAACTCTTGCAACTGGATATACTGATGGCGATCTATTATGCCTCTCTTGTATGCTTCATATGGTGACATTTCCTTCCCATTGTCAGGATCCAGGATGGAAATTTTTGTGGAGACATTGGTTTCCCTCATTTGAGTCTCTTGATTGCGCTCTTCGCGGTTTACACGTGACACCAGCTCTCTGATGTTTCTTTCCTTTTCATAAATGCAATCTTTTTCTTTTAGAATTTTGGATTCCAAGAGGGAGAGCTCCTGTCCCATTTGCATCTTCCTTTGACGATCATTTTCTGCTTTTTGGGTCAGCAACTCTGATTCTTTGCTCAAGAACACACTTTTTTGCTGCTGTTGCCTCCTCAGTTCCAATAGCTCCTTTTCTATTGATGACTTTTCTTGTTGTGCTTGCAGTCTGGCCTTTTGAAGATCAGTTTCTTCCTTTGACCATGTGTTTTTCATGGCATCTACTCTTTCAATCTTTTCTTTCAGTCTTCTGCATTCATCTTCTATGTCTTGCTTTGCAATACGCTCCTTATTACACATCTCTCGTAATCTGGCCCACTCATTCTCCAGCACTTTATCCTTCTCCACTCTAATAACTTCTTTATAAATTGTTTTTTCTAATGACTTCTCTCTCTGTAAGATATCAACCTTGACCTGCAGATTTTTGCATTCCCTTTCAATGTTGAGCATCTGCGTTCTTTCCTTATCCAGTTCCGTGCGTAGAGCATTAGCTGATTGTTCTAATATGGGGTCCTTTTCCACTTTAACTACTTCTTCCATTACAATCTTCTCCTGTACTGGGGGTGGGCTTTCTTCAATTTCCTTTATTCTGAGAGTGATCTGCCGTAACTCTTTTTCTGCAGTCAATTTCTTATCTCTTTCTTCCTGGAAATTCAGGAGTCTCTCCTTCTCTTCAACTTGGGTACGTAATTGTTGTACTTCACGCTCCAAACGACGCCTATTGCCAACCTCTTCATCTAAAGTCCTGTTCAATCTATAGTGTTCTTCTGCTACCTTAGGATCCTTCTGTAAATGAACTACCTCTTGAACCACCACCCGCTCTTCTGGTTTCCGTCTTTCTAGCAACATGTACTTACTTTGCAAGTCATAAACTACATCTTCCACTTCTCTTCTGTTCTGGGATTCATTGCGCACTTCTTGGCGCAGTTGCTCTGCCTCTCTTATCAGCACAGGGTCATTTTCATACTTAACAATCTCTTTGTTCACAACCTTTGTTTCTACCTTTGACCTTTCTTGTTTCCAGTCATCTCTCTCCTTGATTAACTTGGATTTTTGTTCTTGATACCTGTTATTTGTTGACTCCAGGTCTCTAATTTGTGATCTCACTCTTTCAATTTCTTTCATCACTTCTGGGCTCTTCTCTAACTTAACAATTTCTTGGACAATTTCTTTATACTCCACCACTGGCTTTTGTGACCTCAGCACAAACATTTCACTTTGTGTTGTGTTGAGTTCTTTTTCAAATGAAGATTTTTTGGAATTGGCCTTTTGTAAAGCAATTTTCAGCCTGGCAATTTCTTTTTCTGTCTCAGGCTGGACAACAAACACTTCATTGACCCGTTCCTTTATCTCTACCCTGGGTTTCTGTTTCTCCACAACAACATATTTTGATTGCAGTTCGCTTAACTCCCGAGTCAGAGTGACACTTTTGTTACGCTCTTCTTCTATTAATGTTCTGAGCTTAGCAGCTTCCTTTAGGATTTCTGGATCTTGCTCTACTTTCTTTACTTCCTTCACAATGACTTTAGGTTCTACTGACTCAATTAGCCTCTCCAATTCTTCGGTCTTAGTTCTAAGTTTCACAATGTTTTCTTGAAGAGACTTTCTGCGGAAGTTCTCATCATCAATCTGCAATTGTAGTGCCTTAGTAGCCTTTAACATCTCAGGATCCCTCTCAAGTTTTACTACCTCCTTCAGTACCACTTTTTCTTTCACATTAGGTTGTTTCTGCTCTAGCACCATTACTTCCATTCTTAGCCGCTCTAACTCTAGTGTGATTGAATTATTCTCTTCTTTTAGTTGTTTTATCTCTTTTCTGAGGGTTTGGGCCTGAGCCTCTAGATTTGCATCTCTCTCTATCTCTGTGACTTCTTTTGTTAATAGCTGTGGTTTGATGTTCTTTCTCTGGTTTTCCAGAGTAACCAGCTTCCTGCTAACCACCTCTATCTCAGACTGTGTACTTTCCCTATCCCTGGAGGCACTATTTGCTTGGTTCTTGAGGGTTGCTAGTTCACTCTCCAGCCTGGGTTCTCTGTAGTATTGCACCATTTCCTTTTCTTCCAGTCTTTCCACAGGTCTCTGTGTCTTCAGAAGAAGTATCCTCTTTCTGTTTTCCTCCAATGCCTGCTGTACTTCAGCCACCTTCCTTTTCTCCTCCTCCAGATCCTTTGACATGGTTTCTGATTCCCTTGCTGATCGCAATGTATTCTCTGAGCGCAAGTTGTTCTGCATTGACAATTGGATTCCGTCTGGCGTGTCTGACTAAAGAAACAACAAGTACATCAGAGATTATTCAGTATTTAAATATTGAAAACTAAATAATCTGCTCTAGCGTTGTTTTGTGAATATGTATACCGTATATACTCGCGTATAAGCCGAGTTTTTCAGCCCAAAAATTGGGCTGAAAAGTACCCCCCTCGGCTTATACGCGAGTCAGTGCTGTATACCGATGTATACATCGGTACATACCGATGTATACATCGGTATACAGCAGCCCCCGCATCCCCAGTAATGCAGGGCCCCCCAGCGTCTCTCCGGTCACCTGTAAAGGAAGCTATACTTATCACAGTGCTCTGTCCGCGCCCGCTCGCACCCGCTGTCAGCAGCCGACCGGATCCTCCATCTTGCGTCTTCTTTCTTCCTGTTTCTGTGCTCGTCGCGGGCAATGACGTCATTCCCTGCGATGAGCACAGGAAACGGGAAGAAAGAAGACGCAAGATGGAGGATCCGGTCGGCTGCTGACAGCGGGTGCGAGCGGGCGCGGACAGAGCACTGTGATAAGTATAGCTTCCTTTACAGGTGACCGGAGAGACGCTGGGGGGGCCCTGCATTACTGGGGCTGCCTGTATACTACCACTGGGGCTGCTATATACCTCTGGGGCCCTGTATACTACCACTGGGGCTGTATATACTACCACTGGGGCTGTATAAACCACTGGGGCTGTATATACTGCTGGGGCCCTGTATACTACCACTGGGGCTGCTATATACCTCTGGGGCCCTGTATACTACCACTGGGGCTGCTATATACCTCTGGGGCCCTGTATACTACCACTGGGGCTGTATATACTACCACTGGGGCTGTATAAACCACTGGGGCTGTATATACTGCTGGGGCCCTGTATACTACCACTGGGGCTGTATATACTACCACTGGGGCTGTATATACTACCACTGGGGCTGTATATACTACCTCTGGGGCCCTGTATATACCTCTGGGGCCCTGTATACTACCACTGGGGCTGTATAAACCACTGGGGCTGTATATACTGCTGGGGCCCTGTATACTACCACTGGGGCTGTATATACTACCACTGGGGCTGTATATACTACTAGGGCTGCGTCTATACTACCACTGGGGCTGTATAAACCACTGGGGCTGTATATACTGCTGGGGCCCTGTATATACTACCACTGGGGCTGTATATACCTCTGGGGCCCTGTATACTACCACTGGGGCTGTATAAACCACTGGGGCTGTATATACTACTGGGGCCCTGTATACTACCACTGGGGCTGTATATACTACCACTGGGGCTGTATATACTACTAGGGCTGCGTCTATACTACCACTGGAGCTGTATATACCACTGGGGCTGTATATACTACTGGGGCTGCGTGTATACTACCACTGGGGCTGCTGTATCTACCTCTGGGACTGGTGTATACCACACTGCTGGGGGCTGTATACTTGTGCTAGGGTCCACCCTCGGCTTATACACGAGTCAATAGATTTTCCCAGGTTTTGGGGGCAAAAGTAGGGGGGTCGGCTTATACACGGGTCGGCTTATACACGAGTATATACGGTAATTGTTATCTTTAGCATCACAATTTTAATATTGGATTTATTTAGTGTACCCTAGTAAAATATATTTTTTTTAACATTTCAAGTAATAACCTATGGACAGCTACAGGCAGATCAGATGCAAAAAAGCATTTTTTTTAGGTGAGTAAGAAAATATCTTGATCAATCTTCCTAAATCCCTCAGCTACAAACAGGACGTGGAATGAGTCTTGGGCTTGAGGAAAAAAAAAACAGGTTATTTGCGCTTCTTCACACAATAATGAGGTTTTTATGTCTTAAAAGAATGCATTTTGAGCATTATAATATATGGAGTACTAGAAGGTTGAATTATATTATGAACGACTATAGGGGGTATTATAATATATGGAGGACTGTAGGGTGTGCGTTATAATATATAGAGGACTATATGGGTTTCATTTTAATATATGGTGGACCATGGGTGTGAACTATAATGGATAGTGGAGTGCATTAATGTATGGAGGCCTCGAGGATGTGCAATATACTATATGGAGGACTATGAGGTGCATTAGAGTATACAGAGGACTATGAGGGTCCATTATAATATATGGAGGACTATGGGGTGCATTATAGGGCCATTCCATGTCAAGTGAACCAATGATTATTACCTCTATATTTTTAATTCTTTTGAGATTTTGTTATTTGATAATAGCATGTCAGACAATGCAAAATGTGAAGAGAAAAATCTTTAAAAAAATTTATTTTTTTTTAAATGATTTTCAAAGTTCGACAAAAGTGCGAATTTCGGTGTTGCTTGCCTTTACATTTCTCCTCATAACTCAGGCTAGAAATAAGATAGAGAGACAAAATAAACACCGTTCTACTCAGAACGATACAGACTTTCACCAGATATGTCACAAGAGTATCTTTGTTAATATTTTACCCATGCGATCGCAAACGCAAATTTTTAAAATGCATTTACGAAAAATAGGCATAATTTAAATATTTGAAAAACTGCCCATATGTCTGCTGTTCTCTTAGCCACATCTGTACAAATTTCAAGTTGGGATCGCGATGGGATCATATTTTAAAATATTTTAATATCAATAGCGTCAATGGGTCATTCCATATCAAGTGATCTAAAATGAATATTTTTTTTTACCTGACGTCTTTAGATTTGTATATCCAAGAAAGCCAGACATTTTATCATGTATAAATAGGGGTTAACATTTTTGGTTCTTTTAATCTTGTTTAATCACACTTGAGGATATGATCACCTTTTTTCTTTTGGTTTGTTCAATGCATTCAGGTTGAAAATGCTGAGCGTTGTGTTCTGATGATTAAATTTATATATTTTTTATTTTATGGTTGTATGAGTTATTACAACTTATTGAATAAAAATTCAATAAGTTGTAATAACTCATACAACCATAAAATAAAAAATATATAAATTTGACAGGTCCCAAGTTGAATCTCTGCACAAATATAACCAAGAACACAAGTAACACACAGGCATTCTTTCACAATTTTCAAACTAACATTTATTTCACAATTGCGCA
>JARQOC010000006.1:293701272-293740493 GCA_033576535.1 Allobates femoralis
TTGTAGGGAAAAAAAATATTAGTTTTTGGATAACTTGACTTGAAATGACCCTATAATATATGGAGGACTATTGGGATGCATTATCATATATGGAGGCTGCATTCTAATATATGTAGGACTATGAGGCTGCATTATAATATATGGAAGACTATGGGTGTGAATTATAATATATGAAGGACAATGGGGTGCATTACTATATGGAGTACTATAGGGTGTGCACTATACTATATGGAGTACTATGGGGGTACATTATAATATATGGAGGACTATGGAGTGCAGTATAATATATAGAAGTCTATGGGAGTGCTTTATAATATATGGAGGACTATGGGGGTGCATTATAAAATGTGCAGGACTATTGGGTGCGCATTATACTATATGGAGGATTATGGGGGGTGCATTATACTATGGTGGACTAAGGTGTGTGAATTCACGACTTTCCAAAAAACAAACATTTGTTAATAATACATATACTGATTACAGCCAAGAATTTTATTGCCTCCTTATGGTGAAAAGTGGACTTGCCTACTATAGAAATCCTATTGGATAGACTCTCATCCTATAATCTATTTGAGGTCATATTTGCCATCAGGAATAATACGCACCGCAAATACTCAGAAAAATGGTCTGCTTGGGTGTCCTTGTTTGCCCCTGCAATATCCTTGGACACTGATTAATAATATGGATGTTAGATATACATTTATATGCTTGATTATTTTTCCACAGCAATTTCATCTGTAATTTGCCTGTTTTTTGCATCATATTGTGAAATTATTCTGATTAAGAAATGTTCTCAATAATATGGGTTTTAATTATTCGCTCTACCATGCCTGTGCATATAGTTAGTTAATATGTTCCTTTACTGATCCTTCCTTTTTACCTTCCTTCCTTTTTTTTTTCTTTCTTTCTTCTTTTAATTTTACCTACTCTATAACTAATTACTGATTCTTCATTATATTGTTCATATACCTTTTTGTAAATTGAATGTAACATTATACTTGATACACGACTGCTTTTTCCTATTTACTCTATTAAAAAGATTTAAATGTGTATTCAGACCACCCTATCAAGAGGTAAAAGAGGCCCTCCTAAATCAATAGTTACTTCATATACAAACTCCAAGGAGTCAGGCCAAATCAATTGCAATTAATCTTTATTAAAACCAACACTATGTTAAAATGACAATGTATATGATGGTACACAGAAGGAGGACCACATGACACAAATCTCAAGCACAATGGTAATCAATCCTCAAGTATAGCAAAATAAACATTCAAAAACCAGTGCCAAAAACTGGGTGCACCCCATATACCTAGCTGAGGATGACACAGATAAAGTTACCAAGCCATGGGTCCAAATTACTTTACTGTGACCGCCCCCTGACACGTTTCGCACCAGCTTCTTCTGAGGAGTTAACATAGTGTTGGTTTTAATAAAGATTAATTGCATTTGATTTGGCCTGACTCCTTGGAGTTTGTATATGAAGTAAATAAAAAAATGTAAACTAGGGGTGTGCATTATAATATATGGAGGACTATGGGGTGTGCATTATAATACATGAAGGACTATGGGGGGTGCATTATACTATATGGAGGACTAAGGAATGTGCATTATAATATATGGAGGACTATAGGGGGTGCATCATCATATATGGAGGATTATGGTGGTTGCATTATAATATATGAAAGACTATGGGGGTGCATTATATAATAAGGACTATGCGGGGAGTGCATTATAATACTAAATAGAGGGCAATATGGAGCCCATAATACTATATCGAGGAATATGAGTTGCATCAAACTATATATATATGGCAATGTGGGGCCCATTATACTATATGGAGGACTATGGAAGCTGCATTATACTATGAAGGATTATGTGGTACCCATTATACTATATGGAGGACTAAAAGGGGTGCATAATTCTATATGGATGACTGTGGGGCCACTATAGTATTTTGAGGGCTACGTGGAAACCATTATACTATTTGGAGGACTATGGAGAGCCATTATACTTGTAGGAGAGCTATTTAAGGACTGTTATACTGTTTGCAAGCAAGTGTATAATGTGAAGGTTTGTGTGAGGTCCATTATACTGTGTGGGGGCCAATATACTGTATGTAGTTCCATTATAATACATGGAGTACTCTGTTGGTCATAGTTTGGGATCATTCTGTGTTGAGGGTCACCATACTTTGCCAGGGTAATTAAGGGGGAAGGGTCATTATACTGTGTGTGTGGATGGTATTGTTGAGGAATTCATTGTGGGGGGTATCATACACTGTTTTTGGGCCATTTTTTTACCATATTACTTTATGGGTGCAATGAAATGGGGATCTAGGGGCTTCAGTAGTAGGAAATTTTACTTTGTAAGGTCTGTAAAGTTGTGAGATTTGTTCTAATGTGTCCTAGCTGATTTTTTTTTTTTTTTGAAGGGAGGGTGAAGAGGGCAATTAGAACTTCTGCTATGGGGCCTCATGATTTCTATTTATATCCCTGGTCAAGAGTAATTTTAAGATGTATCCCTTTATGCAACCTCATTTCCAAAAAGGTTGGGATGCTGTGGAAAATATAAAGGGCCTGAGATCATGAGCATCCAATATTTACCATTGGTGTTGTCCTTTATACACATGGATTTCTCAAGAATTTCTGAATCTTTTGATTGTATGTATTGAAGATGCTGGGATATCCAAAGTCCTTAAAATTTTACAGTGAGGGATATTTTTCAGAAATTGTTCCATGTTTTTACACGTAGTTGTTCATAGATTGGTGACCCTCTGACAATCTTTGATTCTCATGCACTTTGTGTACTGTCATGTGACTTATTAATGATTGACCCTCCAGATATAATGGTATCACTTTTCCAGCCATTTGTTAACTCTGTCCCTACTACATTGAGATGTGTTATTGCAAACAATTTCTAAATGAGTTATTCTATTCAAACATAATAAAAAAAATGTCACCTTCTAATCTGCGTTCTATGTTTAGTTGTCAGAAAAATATGGCTATAAGAAATTTACATTTTTACATTTTTTAGTGTTCAAACTTTTTTGAATTTGGGTTATATAGTTAAATATCTTATTACAAAAGTACTTATGTTTAGTTAAAGTACTTTTCCATGAATTTGAACTTTGATATTGGTGAGCATCCAACACACAATCCTCCAAGCGATCAGCTGTCTGCTGGTCACAGAACTGTAGGATGCACATGGTGTACAGAGGCAGAACACAACAGCTCTTACACCATTTAGGAGAGTCCGACCCCCACCAATCTGATATTTATTACCTATCCCCTGTTAACTTATAGGGATACTTAACCAAAACCACCCATTTTTCTTAGTTTGGTGGTCATATATATCTCTCATAAAGGGAAGTTCTTTGGTGTCTTGCTGTAATCTTTGCACATCGTATTCACTTCAATAATTGTTGATATAAAAAAATCTTTTGTGATGTTTGTAAAGAGTCTTAATCTGTTTTTATATGGATTTTACTTGTATGTCTTTTATATAGAAAGCATTAAAAGTTCTATCTTAGTATGAGATGAACGGTATGGAGTCTTCTTTCTCGTCTATATATAGGATGGGCATGAACCCTCTTCAATGTTTTTTATTATATTTACTGAATTTGCCCAAGAGGGGCCTAACCAAAAATGTAATGTTTGGTATACACATTTGCCGGGTAATAACCTTTTGTTTGGTTCTAAGTCCTGGACATTTTAGTTTATGAAGTTCTCAGAGTGTTCAAGGAGTAACACTGACTAGGTTGCACTCTGCATACAGTGCATTTTCATTTTTAGTTTCGTATTCATGAAAGTGTTTACATTTTGGGGTCCTACAATGTTTGTCTGGACTAATACGAAGGGCAGTCCTCATGTTTCACTCTTAGCTATGTGAATTAATAAAATTCCTTCTATTCTATTACTTAAAGGATAGAAATGAGAGACAGAAAAAACACGAGCTGTGAATGTTGCATTACCTTATCTAGAACCCTCTTAGCAAATTCCATTTGATTTAGTTGCTGCTTGCTCTCCACTGCGGCCTCTGTATACCGTTTTACCAATTCTTTTTCCTGTAAAGGAAAATCAGATGGTAAGCTTGCACACCAAAATATTCTTCCCTCATGTAAATTTCAAAAAATAGAACAACCTTGTTTTCAATGTTCTCCTGAAGGGAGGCGGCCCTGGATGTCCTATGAGGAGATGAGGCAATGGAGGGATCCAGGGTTGAGCGATACCGATCAGACTGAGCCTCATAGTCCTATTAAAAATGAATACAATGTCAGATATGTCAGGTGTGTGTATCAGCCACACCAATTATCACAATGAAAGGGCCCCACATTCTTTGCCTAGAAATAGAAATATAGTACTTGGTACTACAGCTTAGCCCTTCTTGAGCCACAACTGTATGTGTACAGCTGAGCTTGGATAAACTGTAAGAAGCCTAGAAGTGCTGCTGGCTCTCCATTCAACTAAGGCTGTTTTCACATTACGGAATTTTGATTTCCGATGCTGTCTGATAAAAATCGGACAGCATCGGACCGATTTTGGCCCCCATGCAGCCCTATGGGCATTGGACCGAATCAGATGTGCACTAAATGGCATCCGATTTGGTCCGATACGATTCTGTCCGATTTTTTTATCGGTGCAAAAATTGGAGCATGCTCCGATTTTTGCACCGAAAATATAATCGGACAAAATCGGATCGGACCAAATCGGATGCCATTTAGTGCACATCCGATTTGGTCCGATGCTTTTAACATGGGGCCCTATGGAGCAGGGTCCGAGGAAACATCTGATGTGTCCTCGGACCCGATTTTACTATACTGAGCATGCTCAGTACAGTAAAAATGCTCCTGAACATCTAATTTTACTTTCGCAATGTATACATTGCGGAAGTAAAATTAAGCAAGGCAGGGGTTAAAAATAATAAACCATCTATGCTCACCTGTCCATGAGTCCCTCGGCATCTCCAGCATCTCCTGCCTGTAGGACCTGCCGTGATGTCACAGTCACATGACTGGTTACCGCGCTAACCGGTCATGTGACTGTAACATCACGAGAGGTCCTAGGATCAGAAGAAGATAGCTGGAAGCGCCGCTGGACTCGTGGACAGGTGAGCATAAAGATTTTTTTATTTTTTATTCCGGAGGAGAGGGGAAAGGAGGGGGAGTACTGGGGGACTTGAGGGGGACACACAGGGGAGAAGAGGGGGGGACACACAGGGGTGAAGAGGGGGAAAAAGAGGGGGAAACAGAAGGGAGGAGAGGGGGGAGCACCAGGGGAGATGAGGGGGACACACAGGGGTGATGAGGGGGACACATAGGGGAGAACAGCTGTGACAGGTGACAGGAGGAGCCGGCAAACTGATCCTGCAGAATGCTGCAGGATCCTGCAGGGATCAGTTTAGATCCGATGCTGTCCGATTTATATCGGACAGCATCAGATTTGACAAAATCGTTATGTGAAAGTAGCCTAATAGGTGGAAGTCTAAAGGGTATTCAAATACTTTATTTGATTTTTTTTTGTATTTAAGAAGTAGAGAGATATAAGACCAAGAAAGGACAAGGTGTTTAAATGAATTTTGATTTGGGATTCCCTTTTAAATATTAGATTTGTTGGTTTATAGATCACTACTTTTTAATTATTCTTTGGTTTTAGATACATTTGTTGCAAACAGTGCACATGCAGTAGGTTTTCTTTTGGCACAGGATACATTTAATTTCTTCAGGTTACACCTTAAGGCTTGACGAAAAATCAGTTGAGGCTTTAATATGCATAATCTTCAGTGACGCAATGTGTCCCTGTCCTTGCTTCTCTATGCATTGGAGACTTTTTTTAGGTCACACGGTCACCGGCATTGTATCTAATCTAAAATAGCCTAAAGGTGAGTAGGATTTCAACTTAATGTCCAGTTTTCAGAAATCATGGTTTATTTCACCCCATGGTGAATTTTCTGGTCTGTTATTCCTTTACAGTGTCTGTGTGATACTCGTAGAGTTGTCTTACCAACAAGCAATAAGGAACTTACACTAAGAGAATTTGACAAGTCTTTGGAAAGTTTCACTACATTATTCTTCTCTGGCTCCTTCCTCTGGATCTCCTCTATCAGCCTCTGCAATGATACATTAATATACAATGATATATAACGTGTGTAATATATTGCTGCCGGTTTAAAACTAAACAGTAGGAGCCTATGAAACTTTGCCACCTGTAGAGAGGTAGGGTGAGGAACTAATCTGCCCATACTTTCCTCCCTTGTTCCCGGTACATTTTATTCCTCTGGCGCTTGCCTGTTATTTTAGCTGTCTATTTCCAAGTCCAAGTTACACCTGTGTCCATGAATATGAATTTATAGTTATATATTTTTTTTAATTCCTTGAAGTCAATTACTAGTCATTGTTCACATTAATATCCTCAGCTAATGCTGTAAATATATTTCTATATTTCCATTTTTTTTTTTTTGCTATCCAGAGAACTTGATTTTATATATTTTTTTTGCTAGCTATTATGCAATGTATGTACGGTATTTTGCCAATGAAAATAATTTAAAATGAAACTATCACCAGGTTTTTCACATATTAGCTGCGGCCACCACCAGTAAATCCTTATATACATCAATGTATTTTTTTTGCTAGCTATTATGCAATGTATGTATTTTGCCAATAAAAATAATTTAAAGTGAACCTATCACCAGGTTTTTCACATATTATCTGCAGTCACCACCAGTAAGTCCTTATATACAGCATTCTAGAATGCTGTATATACTATATGTCTCCAGGCCAATTTGTAAAATATAAAAAATAGCTTTTATTATACTTACCTGAGAAGCGTTGCTGCTCTTGATCCAGCATCTCCTCTCTTCTTGCGATCACTCGCCTCCTTCCCTGCTTCTTTTGGATGATGCATCCTGTGTCATCCACTCACTTGCCTTCATTGCACTCTTGTGCACGTATACTTCTCTCTGCCCTGCTAAGGACAGAGCAAAATGCTGTAATGCGCAGGCAGAGGTCAAAGAAACCCTGCGTATTTGCACTACGTGGGCGTTCTTTGACCTTTCCCCACGCCTGCATGTTAGCAGGGCAGAGCAAAGTACACATGCGCAAGAGCTCTTTGAAGGCATGAATGACGTAGGATATGTCATCTACACGAAGGAGGATAGAAATCACAAGACAAAAGGTGTCAGATCAAGACCAGCTACGCCCATCAGTTCGGAACGCCCCGCAGAAAAAAACAGTGGCAACCAAAAGTTTCGCTTTTTTTTTTTTTTTTAAAAGCGTGATTACTTCTGTCTGGTTGTTATGATGCCATTTTACTGGTGATTTTAGTAAAGCGGTCGCAAATGGTTGTCAGCTCTAAGGATGACAATTGTATTTGACATTGTTTTATCCCTTTATGTGTTAGTTTACCACATTTGCTGGGTCAAATGTTTTTCAAATGTTGTCATGGGTAGTCTAATTTTGTCTAAAAAATGTTTTTGTTTTTTTGTTTTATAAGTTTTTTGGTTAAAACACAGCAAAGAAAAAGATAAATTTATCACCAGATGTCAAGAACCTTTTTATTGTGAAAGTGATGTCAGATAAAAGCCAAAAAGAGGTAGCTATGAAATTCAATTGTTCTCAGAGTCAAGTGTCAAATGAATGAAGAATACAGGGTCAAAGTGAGTCACCAAACTGTGGTGTAACAGCTAAGAGCAGTAGAGTTGACTGAATGAGTTCCAGGCAAGAAGCCTTTCATCTCTGTAAAGAACTGGAAAGTCAAACTTGAATTTACCTAAGAACATTGCCAATGGAAAGACACAGATTGGTCCAAAGTGTTGAGGTCGGATGAATCCAAGTTCATTCTGTGTGGTAGTGATGGCAAGCACAATATATATCGCCCAATTGGAAAATCTAATGAAATAAGGTACCAAACACTTACGCTTACAGTGAAATGGTTTGAGGCTGCTTTTCTGCATCTGACATTGGCCTTTTGCATACAATTAAAGGAAATATGAATGCTACCATGTACAAGGATATATTTGAGAAAGTAATGCTGCCACATGATAAAACCAAAGTAGGAAAGGGCCTGGAAATTCCATCAAAACAATGATCCTAAGCATACATCCAATTTAACAAATTGGTTAGCAAAGAATAATATCCACCTATTGCAATGGCCAAGACAATCAATCACCTGATTTAAACCCTATAAAGCACCTTTGGGATGAGTTATGGCAATGAGTTGAGCCCGTACCCATAGCAATAAAGATGAATTGTACGGAGATTTGCAGTTGAAATGGAGAAAGATTCCTCAACATGTCTTGAATACCCTAGTGACTTCAATGCCCCGTCAGTGTGGCGCAGTAATTAAAGCAAGAGGTTATGCTACAAAATACTAAGTTATGGCATTGTAAAACAATGAGTTACTCTCTATGTTGTGAGCAATAGTATATGGAAAACCTTTGGCAGTTTTCTTTAATTAAGTGAACAAACCTATATACAAAAGCATTTTGGTTAAAATTATGGTCTTGCAAGACAACTTCATGCCCTTTCAATTCATCGGCAGGAAAATGGCATCACAACAACCAGACAGAAGACACACGTTAAAAAAATGCTAATTTTTTGATCGCCATTATATAATAAAAGCTGTTTTTTTTTATTTTTTACAGATTGGCCTGGGAACTTTTACACAGCATTCCAGAATTATGTATATAAGGGCTTACTGTGGGTGGCCGCAGTTCATATGCGAATAACCTGTTGACCAGTTCACTTTAATACCTTCAAATGTGTAATGGCACATTTGAGGCCAGTTTCACACTATTGTTTTTTCCAATCGGGCACAGATACTTTTTTTCAGCAAATACAGGATTCTAAAAGGATCCTCTTTTTGCCCATTCAGTTTAATGGTGTCCGATAGCAACAGGATGCTACTGGACACCATTAAAGTGAATGAGCAAAAACAGGATCCTTTTTGGATCCTGTTTTTGCTGCAAAAAAGGATCTATGGGTGATTGGTACTGTGAAACTAAACTAAAGCTTATGTTTTTGTCAAGAACGCTTCTGATTAGCTCTAAGCATTTTCATCTCAATTAGTATGAAGGAATAAGGCTGATGCAACAGTGATCCACATACTTTATAACTAACTGTTTTGCATCCAATTGTCTTTATTCACTTACTGTAAAGATGTGTGTATGATTTATTTAAAGGGATCCTGTCACCCCCAAAACGCCTATTAAGCTATCCAAACATGTCCCTGGAGCATATTATCAATAATCCCACTCTCCTTTTTGCTCAGAAAAGCTCCCAGTAAACCTGTAGAAAAACGTTATATTACTTACTCATTATGGATGTTAATGAGCGATGGCTATAAGCATTAGTCACCCAGGCGGGCCATCTTTATCCTAATAGCACACCTTAATAGGCGTGATCTGCAATGAATATTGTAATCAGCGCCTCCCTCCTCTTCTCGGCACTGTAAAGGCTGTAATGGGGCTCTAATGACGCAAATCGCGTCATTTCCGGCAGCAGGTGACGTCAGTACACCCGCGCCATATGCGCAATGCGGTGCTTGAAGCCCACAGAGCGGCGCGGGTGTACTGACGTCACCCGCTGCCGGAAATGACGCGTTTTGCGTCATTAGAGCCCCATTACAGCCTTTACAGTGCCGAGAAGAGGAGGGAGGCGCTGATTACAATATTCATTGCAGATCACGCCTATTAAGGCGTGCTATTAGGACAAAGATGACCCGCCTGGGTGACTAATGCATATAGCCACCACTCATTAACATCCATAATGAGTAAGTAATATAACGTTTTTCTACAGGTTTACTGGGAGCTTTTCTGAGCAAAAAGGAAAGTGGGATTATTGATAATATGCTCCAGGTACATGTTTGGATAGCTTAATAGGCGTTTTGGGGGTGACAGGATCCCTTTAATAATTATTAGTTTAATTTGTTTGAAGGAAAGTAGTATTTTTTTCTACTGATTTGATATAACAGTAGAAACATTTCTAGTGCTCAATTATATGTAATATCAAGTGATCTACTGCATGTCCAAATGTGTATTTATATTATCTCTACACTTTTACTGTGTATGAAGAGTTTATCCTTGCACCTTCCTTATTTTTTACATATCCAGACATCCTTACCTTCTGGCTTTGGAGTTTGTAATTGACCTGACTAGGAGAATCTGTTGGTGTAATCTGGTTACGTGGGAGACCATTCAACCAGGATTCCAGGCCATCACTTGAGGATTTAAACTGCTGGTAAGGCAAATTGGTATCTCTGAGCATCTTCTCTCTAAAGGAAAGAACATGAAATTGTTTTGTTATAGTCACTAAACATGAAAAAAAAAACAAATATACAGAATAGTTTTCTCCAAGAACAGAAAGAACTTTCAGAAATATTGGCTCCAAGAAAAAATTCAGCTAGAATGAGAGCAAAATTGGCAAAGGGAAAGAATTATATGAAAATCTATTTAAATTTGTACGGGTGTCTTCTAAGCACCTTATGGTTTACTAGCATTTTGACACTATTACTATGTATGCTTGCCAAATGCATATTGTTTACAAGTGTTAGCCCTAATGCCTGTATAACTGAAGACCTGTTTTCTAGTGTACACTATTGATGTTCCCATGCTTACCAGATTATGTTGGGTGCACAGTTCAGTCTGCCCTCACAGTATTGTCTAATTGGTTCATTCATTTGTATGTTACTATCTTGGGCATATTGATTGTTCAACTGGTGTCAATAAACACTTTATTCACTTGCACTTAATAGTTGTCCGCTTTCTCAGAGCGGACAGGGAAACACTGCTAGCAACGTTTCCCTGTGCGCTCGGCTTAAGCAGACACTAGGCAGCCTGCTGTGTGAAATGGTTACCACGATACACATCGAGTAACCTTGGGCTGCGTCCGCAGAAAGCGGTGGCGCACACGCACCTCCGCTTCTCGGAAAAAACCTAAGTATTTAGCGGAGAACCGATAAATACTTACAGCGGAGGTGTGTGGACATGGCCTAAGAGTTTCTCACCTCTGTTTTGTCACCATATGGTCTTACCTTTGGTCCAGCTGGTCAGCAACAGCATGGTATCGGTCATTTAGTTTCTGGACCTGAATGCGCTGACGTGGCAGATCAGGACTGTGCTCATTAGTGTTACTTTGAAGTGAATTGCATGCCAATTCTGTGTCCTTTAAGCTTCGATTTAGTTTCAGGAGATTGTCCTGTTTGTCCACAAGGTCTCTCTTCATTTTCTGACAAAGAAAAAAATCTTCATTTAAAAACTATTTAAAGTCAGTGAAAGAAAAATAGTTCTCCTGTTTTCTAAAACATATCCAAAATTAGGAGTTTTGTAAGACTGCATTGTAGACTGAAATTTCCTGTCAAAAGATTGACTTTATGGGCATTAACTTTGTTAGGTTTATGTAGATGGCAAACCCCAATTCACAAATGATATCTCATATTTATTCAAGGCTATATATCTTCGCATTAACAAATATCAAAAAAAGGTTTCAGAGTCAAAGAGTACTCATAAATGGCAGCACAAAACAGGAGGAGATCGGATAGATAGATGATCATACTATGTAAAGATATGTAAGGCTACGTTCACACATTTGCGTATTTTGCTGCGCTTTTTTGCGCGCGCTTTTTGCCGCGTTTTTCGGCCGCGCAAAAAAGCGCAGCAAAATACGCAGGGGCTTTCACACACTGCGCTTTCTTTCCCCCAGAAAGCGCAGTGATGTCACAGAGGGGAGGAAGAATCCTGCTTCCTCCTCCCCTCTGTGACATGTGTGACCGCCCCATTAGACTTCACAGTGTATTAATATACACTGTGAAATCTAAATTAAACAAAAGCAAGTTAATGAAAAATAAAAAAGAATCAATACTTCACCTCTCCGACGCCTTCTCCCGCTGTGCGATCTACGATTCCAAGTGAGATCTCTTCTGACAGGACCTGTGATGACGTCAGAGGGGGGCGTTCCCGGGGCGGTCCCATCGCTGATTGGCTGCTCGCGGTCATGTGATATCACATGACCGCGAGTGCCCGGGAACGCCCCCCCTCTGACGTCACCACAGGTCTTGTCAGAAGAGATCTGACTTAGAACCGGGGATCGCACAGCGGCAGAAGGCGTCGGAAGGTAAGTATTGATTCTTTTTTATTTTTCACACACTTGCTTTTGTTTAATTTAGATTTCACAGTGTAGATTAATACACTGTGAAGTCTAATGGGGCGGCCACAGCTGTCACAGAGGGGAGGAGGAAGCAGGATTCTTCCTCCCCTCTGGGAGAATACGCAGAAGTAGCTGCGTAAACAATTGACATATCAATTGTTTACGCAGCTGCGTTTTCTCCCGGAAAACGCAGTGCGTATTTTTACGCAATGTCTGCACTGCAAAGTGAATTTCCCATTCACTTTGCAGGCAGACAAAAGGCACATTGCGTATTTTGAAAAGCGCGCGTAAAAAAACGCGGCAAAATACGCAATGTGTGAACGCAGCCTAACAAGTGTTTGAGTAGTCATTTGTTAATTATAAGGTATACAAATACATCATGTAAATGCTTAAAAAGTAAGGCATATAGTCCTTCAGCTCTTGTTTCCCAGATTTTTTACATAGCTTTAGGAACACTGATGGGCATGATCACTAGTAAATCAATCTGTCCCCTACTGCGTCATATTATCAGCAGCGCTTCTGTAGTTTGTATCAGGCAATGTGCTGCTGAGAACAATGATTTTTATTCTACTATAAACCAATCCCACGATGAATGAGCAGCATTTATTGGGCGATTGCCAAAATATTTACACCTATAAACTGTTATCTGTGCATCCTGGATTTATAAAAGGATACTACATAGACATAAGTATATGACAAAACACTGTATGTTACACATACATGTATACAGACACATAGCACATTCGCATGTATATACAAAGTACATGCACACATATGTATACACAGCACCTTCATACAGAGACATGCATACAAAGAGCACATACATATATATATATGTAACTACCGAGAGCCTATACATTCTGAGGTCCTCACTAATATATATACCTTATGGGAGCCCATACATTTTCATGTCCTGACTAATATATACCAACAGGTACATTCTGATGTCATCACTAAGATATACCTACCAGTAGGAGCCCATACATTCTAATGTCTTCACTAATATATAGCACCAGGAGCCTATACATTCTGATTTGCTCACTAATATATACCTACCAGGAGCCGATACATTCTGATGTGCTCATTAATATATATCTACCAGTGGCCCATACATTCTGATGTGCTCACTACCATAATATATACCTACTAGGAGCTCATAAACTCTAGACAGACACAGACAGACAAACACACACACCACTAATTCATCTGTTTAGGGCTTCATCAGAGTCCAGAACCTGCGGTGACATACCAGTCACATGGTAGTGATGTCACCAAAGATACTCAAGTGATCTCCACATCAGAAACTGCACTGATAATGCCATTATCAGTGAAGCTCCTCCAGTAGATGCTTGGGACCCCCATGAGACTGGAGGACCTAACCTATAGCCCAATTTGCTCCACCCTGATGCAAGCCATGGGTGGGCATAATGCAGAGGTCTGAAAAAATATACAACAAAATGATTGTTTCATAGGAATACAAATTTTTACTTTACCAGAAATCTCAGAATTTTTGGCTGGTCCGCTTCAGGTCTATTCATCTAGATATAAGCCATGACTAATGTACAATTGCCACCTGCTCAACTCTTTATAATTCAATGAATGGTACATAAAGGGTATTGCTTTTGTCAAACAAACTCTGTGGGCTCCTATTTATTGAGCGTACACAATTAACTCTTACCTGAATCTGACTGGCTTGTTCCTGGATACCATTGGATGTAGAAGAAAGAACGCCATCCTGTGCCAAGAAACTCTCAAAGCCTCTGATCATATCGTCAGTCTTGTTGATCTGAGTTTCTAAATTCAGTGATGCCTTAGCTCTGTAAGAGTAGCATACTATCAATACAAAAGTAATGGCAGCTGTGAAGTTTTAGTATATTCTGCACTACTGCTTTGCAGCATTGGTGTTCTTAGTTGCAATCTGACAAGGGTCAATAAACTCCTTATATGAGTTTTCTCCGTCTACTCCAGTTACCTCCCACACTACATACAATACCTATATGTTAGTAAACCTTACATGACATTGACCCTGGTAAGTATACAGTTGAAATATGAAGCTTACATACACTATATAAAGACACATATGCATGTTTTTCTCACTATCTGACATTTCCTGTTTTAGGTCAGTTAGGCTTACCATAATTATTTATATTTGACAAATGCCAGAATAATGAGAGAATGTTTTAAAGCATGTTTATTACATTCTGCAACATCACTAGTTAACATACACTAAGATTACTATGTCTTTAAACAATTTGGGACAGTCCATAAGCCGATATGATGATGTCATGTGTTTGGAAGTTTTTTTATTTTTTCCAACTATAAATTTTTATTAACCATTTTTCAGAGACATATATAGACAGTAATGGCATTAATGATGACATGGCAAAACTCCAACGATGGAGGATTGAAAGTCTTGTAGGCAATCAAGTCCAATCCTCAGAATGGGAAAGTGACTTCTTATTTGTGCCCACCCCCCTTTCGACTCCTGAGGATCCAGAAGGGTTAGCATTTGGTATGTTATAACATAGTGTGAGGTAGCGCCCCTGGGAACCCGCTTGGCAATGGAAACTGACATGGACAATCATGTTTTAACGTAAACTTTCACGGCTGCAGTTTATTTAGGTGTCATAAACTGCAGGTTACACATACTATACTTTGACATTTCACATATATTACTGACATATCACATTACAGGACATTCCATAATATTATTTCCACTATATTTAAAATCACATTACACATTATACACTATACCATCAACACTTATCAACGGGACCATATCTGATCTAACAGTCAGTCCCAATGGCGGGTTCGGCTGCCTAGCTGTCCGACAGGGATCATTCCAGGAATCTTCAACCTACTCCAGGGAGTCTCTATCTATTACCGTGTGGACTCCTCATTCATGGCCTTTCTACATCTCCCATCATGAGTCCCACGTTACATCACACATCCATCACACAGGGTAATCCCACATACGCCCTGTTGATTCACCCACCAACTCAACGGGTCCTTTACAGACTACCTAGTCAGACCCAATGGCGGCTATGTCCGCCTGACACACCTACACGTAGCACATTTAGTCCACCACAACATCCGTGGACAGCTACCTTACCAGGCACCGAACTGGGTTTAGCAACCTGAGTTACCGGGTACACCAGGCGTCCCCCACGGTCTCCTCCAGCACGTGTTTCACGCCACGCCTGAACAAGTGCCCTCCACGGTCAGCCACGGTTTCCCAACTCCAGGTGCCCTCACAACCCATTCATGGCCACCGGCTCAGACACTCAAGCAACAGAGGACTAGGAGCCTCCCACATGGGAGAAGGGCCAGCTCCACTTACGTTCCCAAAGGGACGGATTGCCTCTTACAATAGACAGTTCTTCCCAAAGACAATCCTGTAGAAATGCATATTATACACATGTCAGTCTCTGTAATCTGAACAGTAACTACGGAACTGGAAAGGAGACACAAAGATGGGGGAGGAAGAATCAGATAAAGAGGAGGGAGGGAGAGAGAAAGGGGGATAAAAAAAAAAGGGAAGCAAAAGAGGGGAGGCCTGGGACCAGGGAGCTGGCCTGTTTAAATCCCTTCCTGGGCAGCGAAATAATCCCACTGAGCCCAGATTTGGTTAAAGCGATCCAGACTGGCATTTAACAAGGCCATCAGGTATTCCATCCTCCTAATATCTTCTATTCTGGAAACCAGGTCGCTATATGAAGGGGGGGTCTAGTTTCCTCCAAAACAAAGATATTAAGCACCTAGCTGCAGTCAGGATGAGAAGGAGCAATCTGGAGGCTGTTTTGCCTACTCTCCTCAAATGTGCATTAAGAGGGTGCACCAGAGGGTCCAAGTCCACATCATCATAGATAACCCTCCGAATAAGACTCCGCATCGAAGCCCAGAAAGAGGTCAGTTTCGGCCATGTCCAATATATATGAAGCAAGGAGCCCACATCTGAACTGCACCGCCAACACTTATCCGGAAGAAGAGGGTTCAGCCCATGAAGAAAAACAGGAATGTGCTACATCATCAACTTGTATTGATTTTCTTTGTACAGTGTACAGATAGATGTCTTGGTTGCTCTCTCCCATATAGATGACCACGTCTGGGGAGTTATCTGCCTTCCCAGCATAGCCTCCCATTTCGTCATATAGGGGAGACCCTCCTCTGAATTCCTGTCAGTGGAGGTAAGCAGCCGGTAACTCTCCAAAATTAGACCCTTATGGTACCTTTACACGCCGCCACAACAGGATGGATACCAACAGCAACTTCACGTGCACGAGCACGGCCGAACGGTTACCAACGGGAACCGCACCCTCTTTACACGCCGCCACAAGGTGCGCTACGCTACGCTACATCTACAGCTAGCTACATCGCCGGGTGTCGCAAGTAGCCAGCTGTAGCTCATTTACACACCGCTATAACCAGCTACTATGGGCGTACCTGGTGCAGCAGGGCCAGCACATAGGCGTGCCACAATTGTGGATTACGAGCCGTCCGTACGCTGATAGGACGAAGCAATAACATCCTGATTGGGCAGGCATCGCAGGAGGCTGAGTAATACAGCACGCTCGTGCGATTGTGTAGTGTGACTCGTCAGCTCCTTAAATATGCCTCCCTATGCAGCGACTACCAATCGTCATGCAGCAGCTTCCACCAATGATCGCACATGGGGCGCGGTAACACGGAGCCTGGGTCACGCCTTAGCTACATTGCAGCTACATCGCAGGCTGTCCCGAGTTCCCTTCCGTTGCTTCTTTACACGCCGATACAGCTCGCTACACTCGGCGATGTAGCCATCTGTTTATGGGCAGTGCACGGATACAGAGGTATCTGTAGCCGGCTGTGTCGTCCCGTCTTCAGACGCCGCTACTACGGGCGATATTGCCGCGACAAGCTACAATCGTAGCCTGTAGCGGGTTGTATGCATCCTGTTGTGGCGGCGTGTAAAGGTACCATTAGTGTCTGTGCCTCTCCTGCAAATTTTTTCAAATTCCGTCAGGGCCACCACCCCTGAAGGGCCATAAAGAGAGGCCGCAAAATCTTTAATTTGGATGTATTGATAAAATTCTCTGTTGGATAAGGGATCCCTTGATCAGAAATTCATTGAGGCGCCATTGTCCCAAGCCCCTAGGAGCACGAACATATTTAAGGTCGAGGATTATAGGTGAGTGGTCAGACCAGGTAATAGCTCCCATTTCCACACCTCCCATTTGTTGCAAGATTGGGCTACTCACAAAAAAAGTAGTCTATTCGTGTATGAGTTTGGTGGGGGGCCGAGTAGCAAGAGAAAGCCTTTTCCCCAGGGTGGTTAACTCTCCAGTAGAGATGAGCGAGTACTAAAATGCTTGGGTGCTCGATGCTCTGGCCGAGCATCCCGAGATACTCGTGTACTCGGCCAGAGCACTGAGCCCAATGTAAGTCAATTAGTGACAGGCTCCGCCCACAGACTTCCGCTATAAAACGAGTGTTTCTGGGAAAGGGCGAGATTATGGGCTTTTTCAAATCGCTGCAGCATACAACACCTTGCTGTGCCCCCCAGAGGGATCCTAACAATCAATCTGCTCTCTGTGAGGTGCCAGCTCACTGTGTGCACTGAAGGGAGCAGTGTTTTTGTGTCAGATCGATAATTATTAGCGAGGAGTCTGAGCATCTCGGCGGTACTCTGTGCTCGCCGAGCATCCCGAGTACTGGGATACTCGTGCGAGTAACGAGTAGCGCCGAGCATACTCTCTCATCCCTACTCTCCAGGCATCAAAAAAGAACCTCCGCTCTGATCAACTTCCTAAACTCCAGGGATAGCTTCCGTAAACCATCCGAGGAGGGTGACCTCCAACCGAAAGACAGTCGCAAGACTCCTAGAAGGGTGCATTAAAGTTTCCCCCTAGCACTCCAGGTGCAGTAGGGAGACTACGGATCACAGCTAAGACCTTCCCGAGAAAGTGTAGCTGACCACAGTTTGGGGCATAGACATTAGCTAAAATCAGTGGTTTTCCACCCATTTGGGTCTCAAGGACTACATATCTACCCCCAGAGTTGGTATGGGCGTGGGAGGCTTGAATGGGGCATTGAGATGAGATCAGTATAGCAACGCCCCTTTTTTGTTATTGGAATGGACAGAATGACTGATGGGGTAGCTCCTGTTCGCAAAAACAAAGTGTTTGCAAGTTTTTGATAGGTTTATTGCCACCATGTGGGCTAATTAGAGATACACCTATGGATTTATGTTGATGTGCACCTGAAACACACTGCTTCTTTGTGTAGCATCATGGGAAAGTCTAAAGAAATCAGCCAATATATCAGGAAGAAGAATTAAGGACTTGCACAAGTCTGGTTCATCCTTGGGTGCAATTTGCAAATACCTGAAGGTGCCTTGTTCATCTGTGCAAAAAATTATAAGCAAGTACTAACAAAATGGGAATCTTCAGCCATCATACCGCTCAGGTAGGAGACGGGTCCTGTGTCTTAGAAATTAACGTGCTTTGGTCTGACATGTGAATATCAACTCAAGAGCAAAGCAAAAGACCCCTTGTGAAGATGATGGTGGAAGCTGGAAAGCTTGTGTCATTATCCAGAGTGAAATGAGTACTGTATCAACATGGGCTGAATGGCCACCCTGCCAGAGAAGCCATTACTCCAAAAGAAACATTAAAAAGCCAGATTATTTTTTGCAAATGCACACAGGAAGAAAGACCTACATTTTTGGAGACATGTCCTGTGGTCTTACGAAACTAAAATTGAACTGTTTGGCCATAATGACCATTGTTACACTTGGAAAAAAAAGGGAGAAGCTTGGAGGCCTAAGAACACCATCCCAATTGTGAAACACGTGATGTCAGCATCATGTTGTGGGGTTGTTTTTGCTGCAGAAGAGACTGGTGCAGTTCACAAAATAGATGACATCATGAGGAAAGCAGATTATGTGGCAATACTGATGCAACATCTCAAGACAGCAGGAAGTTAAAGCTTAAGCAGAAATGGGTCTTCCAAATGGACAATGACTCAAAGCATACTGCCAAACTGGTTGCAAAGTGGCTTAAGGAAAACAAAGTCAAAGCTTTGGAGTGGCCATCACAAAGCCTTTGTCTCAATCCCATTGAAAATGTATGGGTAAAGGTGAAAAGCAGGTGACCTACAAACATGTCTCAGTTACACCAGTTCTGTCAGGAGGAATGGGCCCAAATGTCTACCAACTATTGTGAGAAGCTTATGGAAGGATATCAGAAACGTTTGACCCAAGTCAAACAGTTTAAAGGCAATGGTGCCAAATACTAATGAAATGTATGTAAGTTTTTGACTTTGCAGAGAGTAATATAAATGCCTTAAAACATTCTCTGACTCTCATTATTCTGGCATTTGGCAAAGAATAATTATGATAATCCTAATTGATCTAAAATGGGAAAGATTTATTCTGATTTCATGACAGATAGTGATAAAAACATGGACTGTATGGGTATGTGCACATCTGACGTTTGTGCATCTCTGCATTCCGTCCAAAAACCTGGTTTTTTTTAGCAGAAACTGAGTTTTCTGTGCTCAGCAGTGTCCCTCGTTTTTTGCTCGTTTTCCGCCCGGTTTTACAGCGTTTTTCTCGGCGTTTTTCTCGGCGGTTTTGAAAACTGAGTTTTTTGTGCACTTGATCAGCTGAAACCGCTGGAAAAACGGTGGAAAGAAGTCACTTGCTCTATTTTGGAAAACCGGTGGAAAAACTCAGTTTTGACTGAGAAAACTCAGTTTTGACTGAAAACGACCAGAAAAAACCGTTCTAGTGAAGACAGAGTTTTCTAAAATCCATTGACTAGCATGTTAATCCAACCGGAGGATAGGATTAACATAAATTAACATAAAACTGAGCGGAAAACGCCGACGGAAAACGTCCAAAAGCAGCCCACAAAACGACTGATGTGCACATACCCTATATGTGTCTTTTCATATAGTATATGTAAACTTCTGATTTCAACTGTAGATTGTGAGCCCAATTGGAGGTTAGGGCTGATATACGTGATGGTACTGTGCCTCAAAATGTGTTGTCACTATATATGCTATAGGGAATAAACTGTGTGTACAAATGTCTATACACTTACTCTTCTCCATAGAGTGACGACAGAGCCTTGACATCACTGTACTTGTTGTTCACATTGGCCAATGTTGTAGGCAGCTGAGTGGCTGTTGGTCCTGTCGGTTTCTTTGCTAGGAAATTTTCACATTCTCTTTTTGCAGAGTCCGTCTCTGATGCAATTGTTTGGAGGCGCCGGGCAGTGTCCTAGGTTAACAGGTAAATACTGTTATTGTGACAGTTCTGAACATATATATATATTATATAGCAAAAAATCAAAATCAGCTCAGTAGTATATCTATTTCAAAGGTGCAATAGTCCTGTACACATTGCTCCACTGTGTGGCAATACTTATCAAGAAAAAGCAGACAGCACTCTGGATATAAAGTTGTTTCTGGACCCTTTAATCTGGCCACATGATGCGACATTTCAGTCCATAAGCAGACTTTTTACATATACCGTATATATATTATATATATATATATTTTTTGGGATATTTCATAAGTATATGCGTGCAGATTAGGTTACAACACCTTCCTCCTACATTCTGGATACTATACATATATTTTCAGAAGGTAAATTTGAAGCATATGGTTGAAACAAGACAAGATGTAAAAAGCATGAAACCTATTGTCAGTGCTCAAGATTTGCAGTATTCACCTCCTGTTCTTTTAGCCTCCCAGTAAGATCTTGACTTGGTGACGCTTTGTTTACCGGAGTTCGGACCCTTGTCAGTACCTCCTGCTCGGTGCCTTGTAAGTCTCCATAGATTTTATTCAATTTATTAAGGATCTGTGTTCCTTGAGGGTCCTCACTAGAGACACTTGATGTGCGAGTTGGTGGTGTAGGAGCACCACCCACCAGAGCTGTATAGATTAAAAAATATGACTATTAACAAATTAATGTAATAATCTGCAGCAGCACACATTCAAAACATCTCAATAAGTCACATCCACAATATCCCTGGCTGAATAATTGAGGATGACTTAACTTTTTACACTGGACATGTATTAACTTGGATAAGTATCTCACCCATCTGACTAGCTTTTTGAGGCTCGCGGCTGCTCGATTTCAAAGTATTTTGCACTGCTGCCTTTTTCCTCTTCACATCATTTAATTCGGCATCCAGCCTGAAAAACGTATGAAACATGATTAAGCTAAATACATATGTATTAGACAGTGAGAATGCAGAAAATAGACAATTGTTGAACCAACAAACAACTAAGCAAAAAAAAATCTGAAATAATTATGACCAGACGCCACCATATTAAAGGGAATCTGTCAGAACAGGATGACTGTTAAACACAAGTACGGGAGCATTATGGTAGGGCTAATCATTTAACTACACCATCTCACCTGTTTGCATTTCTTCAATCTCCACCCTTCCTCCTTTCTTTAATTCACACAATGCAAGGAAAAGAAAGGTAGACAAGGGGTGCAGAATCTAAATGTAGAACCTGATATGAAGAGAGGATTCTTAAAATGTTGCACTCACCTTTATGGTGTCTTATTTTCTTGCTTTATAGACCCGTCTTTAAGGGTCTCATTATTATTATTCATTATTATAGCGCCATTTATTCCATGGAGCTTTACATGTGAAAAGGGGCATACACAGACAAGTACAATAAACATGGGCAATACAAGGCACACACAAGTACAAAAGGAGAGAGGACCCTACCTGCAAGGGATCACAGTCTACAAGGGATGGGTTAGGATACACTAGGAGGGAGAGGGTAGAGCTGGTCGTGCGGCGCTTCAGTAGACTGAGGATCACAGCAGGTTGCAGGCTTGTCAGAAGAGGTGTGTCTTCAGGTTCCTATTGAAGGTTTCCACGGTGGGCGAGAGTCTGGTATGTTGGGGCAGAGCATTCCAGAGTATAGCGGATGCACGGGATAAATCTTGTATGCGGTTGTGAGAAGAAGAGATTATAAGAGGGGAGTAGAGAAGGAGATCTTGAGAGGATCAGAGGTTGCATGTAGGCAAGTACCGGGAGACCATGTCACAGATGTGTGGAGGAGACAGGTTGTGGATGGTTTTGTATGTCATAGTTCGGGTTTTGAACTGGAGCCTCTGGACAATAGGAAGCCAGTGAAGGGACTGGCAGAGAGGAGAGGCTGGGGAATAACGGTGATACAGGTGGATTAGTCAGGCAGCAGAGTTTAGGATAGATTGGAGTGTTGCAAGAGCGCAAGAGGGGAGACTAGAGAGTTGGAGGTTGCAATAGTCGAGGTGGGAGATGATGGGGGCATGCATGAGTGTTTTTGCGGTTTCTTGTTCAAGGAATGTACGGATGTGGGAAATATTTTTGAGTTGGAGTTGGAAGGAGGTGGCAAGGGCTTGGATATGTGGCTTGGAAGAGAGGGTAGAGTCGAGGATGACCTCGAGGCACCGAGCATGCGGGACTGGGGAAAGTGAGCAGCCATTCACTTTGATGGATAGGTCTGGTGGAGGGGTAGAGTGAGATGGGGGAAAGATGATGAATTCTGTTTTGTCCATGTTTAGTTTTAGAAAGCAAGCAGAAAAGAATGATGAAATAGCAGACAGACATTGTGGGATTTTGTCAACCTGTAAACGTGAGATAAATGCGCATAGGGTCTTATCCTTTTTACAAAGGGTTATAGCGGTAAATATCAGGAACTGCTCACCTGGTTCAGTTGTGTCACCCACAACCGGTATAATCGCCTGAAAGATGGCTTGTAGAATGGCTGCTGCAGGGCCGCACCTTCACGATGAACGTGGAAACAGGAATGCTGTAATGGGACAAAATGCCGGAATGCCCGCGCTGCCACCAAGAATCACCAGGAAACAAAGAGTTAACTGGGCAGATTTTTCTTTTATTCTATCCTACGCGTTTCAGAGCCTCTATCCGAGCTCCTTCCTCAGGGAACATGAGGAAGGAGCTCGGATAGAGGCTCTGAAACGCGTAGGATAGAATAAAAGAAAAATCTGCCCAGTTAACTCTTTGTTTCCTGGTGATTCTTGGTGGCAGCGCGGGCATTCCGGCATTTTGTCCCATTACAGCATTGTGGGATTTTGGTCAGTAAGGAGGTGATGTCAGGTCCAGAGAGGTAGATCTGTGTATCATCAGTGTAAAGATGATACTAAAGATGCAAACCGTGTGATTCTATAAGCTGACCCAGGCAGAAGGTGCAGATGAAGAAGAGTAGGGGTCCTAGAACTGAGCCTTGGGGAACACCGACAGACAGGGGGCGAGGTGAGGAGGTGGTGTGGGAGAGGGAGACGCTGAAAGTCTGATGTGTAAGATACGACGAGATCCAGGACAGGGCCAAGTCTGTGATGCCAAGAGACGAGAGAATCTGTAACAGAAGGGAATGTTCTACAGTGTCAAAGGTGGAGAACAGGTCGAGGAGGAGGACAGAGTAATGTCGCTTTCTCTTGGCGGTTAGTAGGTCATTGGTGACTTTAGTTGGGGCAGTTTCAGTAGAGTGATGCAGTCAGAAGCCAGATTGTAACCTGTCAAAGAGGAAGCCGGAGGAGAGGTGGGATGACAGTTCAAGATGGACATGCTGTTCCAGCAGTTTTGAGGCATAAGTGAGCAGTGAGATCAGGCGATAATTAGACACAGAAGATGGGTCGAGGGAGGGCTTTTTGAGGATGGGTGTGATTGAGGCATGTTTGAAGGATGAGGGGAAGACACCATTTGTAAGTGAAAGGTTGAAGATGTGTAATGGGAAAGGGAAGGGGAGTGGCTCACTCACAGGTCTCCAGGATCCTGGTGAGCTGGCTGGATGGCTGGTTCCATCCATATATAGCAATAATATAGAAAGGATTTTGCCAGATACCGTACTTCTATTTTTCTTCCTTTATTAAGACGTGGTTAAAATGAACAGGACCGAACGCTGGACGCGTTTCGGGGGACAGTACCCCCTTAGTCCTCAGCATAACAAATAAAATCATTCACAAGTATTTAAACATAAAACAATGATTTATTTGTATCACCTGTAAAATGAACAGTGTTTTATGTTTAAATACTTGTGAATGATTTTATTTGTTATGCTGAGGACTAAGGGGGTGCTGTCCCCCGAAACGCGTCCAGCGTTCGGTCCTGTTCATTTTAAACACGTCTTAATAAAGGAAGAAAAATAGAAGTACGGTCTCTGGCAAAATCCTTTCTATATTGTTGAAGATATGTGTTAGGGCTGGGATGAAAACTTGCGAGGTTGGGTATGAGGTGGGATGGGAGCGGGTCAAGCGTGCAAGTGGTGAGATGTGATCTTGACAGAAGGGAGGAGAGCTGATCTTCTGTCATGGTGGAGAAACTGGCTTTGGAAGAACAGGGCTGAGCAGTTATGAGGAGGTGCATTGGGGGCTGCGGGCCAAAGCTTTCTAAGATGTTATCAATCTTCTGCTTAAAGAAAGAGGCAAAGTCTTCAGCAGAAATGAGAAGAGAGGGACGAGGTGCTGGGGGCTGGAGTAGAAAATTGAAAGTGTTGAAAATCTGTTTAGGTTTGTGAGACAGGGAGGATATGAGGGATGAGAAGTAAGTTTGTTTTGCGGCAAAGAGCATGGATTTGAAGTTGGCAAGGGACTGCTTGTAAGCAACAAACTGCTCGGCAGAACGTGATCTCTTCCATCTCCGCTAAGCTACTTTGGAAGTCTGTCTCAGTTCTTTAGTCAGGCTGGACTGCCAGGGTTGCCTGTTGATTGTAGGAGTTTTGCTGTGCGTGAAAGGGGCGGCCAAATTGAGCGCTGCTGTTATTGTGGAGACTCCGGTATGCAGCTTTAGTATGAAAGCAATGTGGACCTTGTCACAGGCACACATGAAGTCAAAGCATGGAAGAAGGATTTCCCACTCTCCAGCGTTTCCGGGAGCGCTGGACAGTGGGAAACCCTTTTCCACCCTTCCCTTGATTGATAGCTGTGGCTTGTCAGAGCCAGAGAAAGGTTGAGAAAGATGGAAGACAAGCAGGTGCGAAGATGTATGTAAATGATTGACTGCTCAAGCACCTGTACTTTAGATGAATGGTCAGTCTTTGCTGACAGAGTGCCTTTAATAATTATGAACATAACCATGTAAGACGTCACCGTACATTCATATCCTGCCAAGTGTAGATCATCTTTTAGTTTTCCTACCTAATATTCTTCAAAGTGGTTATTTACTTTCCATTAATTATGTAAAACTCACCTCTTTAACCTGTCCACGGACTCTGCGTCTGGTGGAGGGATGGTAAAACAGGCAGCTGGAGCTTCCTTAGTTCCTCCATTACCAGAAACCTGCACAACCCAGTTCTCTTTCTTGCTGTTATCTTTCAGTATGCATGTTTCTCCTTTGTTTAGCTGGACCTAAAGAAGAGGTAGTTGATTAGACATTGCTTTATAGATTGACGTCAAACAGTCCAATCTGGACTTATTTCTGCTTGATTTGAGATATCATTATTAATGTAGTTAACATCATCTTCTTTACATTTATTGACTGTATATATCTTGGCAACGTCTGTGTATGAGAAAATTAACTGGATGACTTTCTCATTTTAAATTAAAAATACTAGATTTCATACTGTAGGTTTAAGGGATTTTTGAATTTAGGAACAATAGGTGGAAAATTAATGTACATTTCTAATGTAGGCCTTTTTCATTTGAGCTTTCTCTTCAAACCAATTTAACATTGAGCATGGATTGGTACTCCTACATGCTGGGTTGGAGAGTTGCCCAGGAAGTAAACCAGTGCTTGTGCTACCTCAATTGGAATAAGGCACATGCACAATACCTGTCCACCAATTACCCCAGTAACTATCCCAACTGGTGTGCAACAGCCTCTCTCTGCACCCCATGTCAGATTGGACAGAAGAGAAAGCCACTGCACATACTATACCTAATATTCAGTGTGAATTAACAAAAGGTTGTGGACTTCTGGTTTAGCACACTATAACTCATGTTTATACATTGTTTCACAATGCTCAAGAATTGCATGGGAAACCTACATCTCCTGAATCCCAATCACAGATTGTGTCCAAATTAACCGTCTGCTTCGGTCTCGTCCTTCTCTGCTTGACAGGATTAATTTCTGGTGCTCTCTGCTTGAGTTCAGACAAGGTCTTCTCGGCTTGGACCAGCTGCTTATCCTCCTTCTCCAGCTGTAGAAGTAGATCAGATACTGACCCTGGCACCTGCGTGTTGGGCTGGGAGTATTTGGTGTCCAGGTTCCTCTTTACAGAATTCAGGGTTTCAGCCACAGAGTCTGCATCATCATGAAACTTTACAAAGAGCATAGAGGCAACTGTTAGTTTTCTTAAGGATAATACTAAATGACACACATTTATTTTATAGATAACCAGAGTATCTACTTTACAGTAATGCTTTGGTAGGTACTCCTTTACCCTAATGCATTGGGAATTTCTGCTTTACACTAACACACCAGAAGATTATGATTTATACACATGAATCAGGGTGTACCACTTCACACTAATGCACAAGGAGCTTCTGGTTTATGCAAATGTACCAGGAGGTTCTACTTTACAGTCATGCACAAGGAGGTTCTGCTTTACAGTCATGCACAAGGAGGTTCTGCTTTACAGTAATGCACCAGGAGGTTACAGTATACAGTAATGAACTAGAAGGTTCGGCTTTATACTAATACACAGGAAGTTTCGCTTTACGCTAAACCACCAGGAGGTTATGCTTTACAGTAATGAACGGAGAGGTTCAGCTTTATAATAATGCAGCAGGAGATTCTGCTTTACGCTAGCACACCAGGAGATTTTGCTTTTATGCTAACGCACCAGGAGATTCTCTATTACGGTAACGAACCATGAGGTTCTGCTTTATATAAAGCATGATTTTTATACAAGAACATATGTTTCCAATGGACTTTACTATGAAAAAGAATTACTCTTCTAAGAATTTTATTTTGGTTCTGGTGCATCTATATACAGCTATACCTCTGCGCTACCATCATAGTATTCACTCCAAATATGTCCATGAATTGGTATTACGAACCCCATTGACATATAATAAAGTCTATTAGCTTTTCTTGAGTTTTCATTATTTTTGACTGCTCAAGTTACTTTGATAGCTACACTATTTTAAATATGAAATACATTGGAAATCAGAAGGAATGTAAAACAGTTGCTATGTACTGCTGGCTTCAAATGGCTGAGTTTCACAATCCATGTATGGGCTGTGATTTCCAGATCATTAGCGGGTCCACTGACACAAACTCCGCAGCTTTTGTTGTTTAGGTAAAAACAGACCATGAAATTCAGAAATGTGAAAACTGCCTGAGCTTAGCCTAAAATGTTAATAGAAATCTCCTTACCTTCTTGTAGTCCTCAACATTCTTTAGATGGTTCTCTTGACAGATGCACAGGTTCAGAAAGTTTTGCCACTCTCCTTTCAGTGCTTCATCATGGGCCTGAGGTACAAACATTAATGATCACATTTTCCAAAATAAAATATCAAAATGGTAACTGTAATGCATTTTTTAATAATATAAAATGCACTTTATAGCAATAAAAAAATTGCTAAAAGGTCTGTTCATCTTATAGTCTGTGAATTCATTTGACCAGGGAGGCATCACAATCTTCATTGACAGTGTACTTATTAATGAGACAGAGTGCACATAGAGTGCTCTGGCTGATTATAGAAAGAACTGTGTGGCTGTATCCATCATATGATGAAGAGGACACCACCATAAAATTAAATATCAACCCATCCATATAGGCATTGCAGTATATAGTGACAATCACTGGCTCCTTTGAAGCTCAACCTATGGACCAGTTCACAGGATTACCAAGATGGCAGTGTTGAAGACGTTCATCAGGCTCCTTGCTGCCATAGTAACCCTTTGGTGAACCATGATCATGTCGCAGGTAGTGCCATTTAATGGGAACCTGCCACTTGCTCACAAAATTGAGTAAAATACCTTGTAACAATTATTGAGCTCCCCTTATTCTGCTTCTCTTTTGAGTTTTGTTTTCCATCACTCTATTTCAGAAATATTCACATCTGTTTCTTCTGGAGCTCAGTATGTCAAATTTATGCATGCAGATATAAAAGGCAATTCTTCATAGTTTTCACCTTGCGTGTGTTCTTTCACTCCTCTCTCCCAGATTATGTCCATCAAAGCACAGGACTAGAAATGAACGAACCTTTCAAAGTTCGGTTCGGGTCACCGGACTGCCCGGTGTTGAACAAACCGGTTCAAAGTTTGGGTGCTTTATGTTTGCAAAGCACTGAAGTGAGCAGTGCTGTGGTCGGATACAGATGGTGCTTGGCCCAGTGTGAGCTGCGTGCGTTGTTTGATCACCCTGCACTGGGCTCAAAAGCACAGTTTTTGGGTGTAGTGTGTGTCCAAAAGTAATTTGGGACAAAAACAAACAAACCCCGTTCTCCCACCCTTGGAAGTCCTTTACTTATGGCTGGCTGTAGAGAGCTAAACTGCCAATCAGTGACTTTCTATTGAGGTTCGAGTCAAGTTCGGGGTCACGAACAATGTGCCAAAAAGTATGGCTGCACCACCTGAACCCAAACTTCAAAAGGTACACTCATCTCTACTTAGAACTTTATCTAGCAGTCTGTCGGTCTCAAGTAACACTCAGTTTGCCCTCCAAGCAGAGATTTCACATATTGCGCTCCAGAAGAAACAAGAGGGAACTATCTCTGCAGTGTTGTAACGGAGAACAATGGAACATAGTCACAGAATTAGGGTAGCTTGCAGATTTCTGCAGTGAATTTAATACAATTTTTAGAGCAAGTGATAGCTTCTATTAACTATGGTCAAAGATTGACAGTGGCATTTTTAATTATTAACAGCAGTAAGCGGAGCTCAGCCCCAGCCGCTGCTTTTAAAACATAGGTGCCAACTATAATAATAATAATAATTTTATTTATATAGCGCCAACATATTACACAGCACTTTACAATTCGGAGGGAACATGTACAGAAAATATGAGACAATACAGAGTAACAAAAATTAAAAAACCATGAGGAGTGAGGTCCCTCCTCGCAATCTTACAATCTATGGGAAATAGGGTAGGTACAATGGGTACAAATGATGTCATATATGGTCCAGCCATCAATATAATAATTAGGGGATTCATGTAACGCTGCATGAATCGGTCATCGGTCGGGATCTGTACAAGTTCAGATAAAGTGCTATATTATGCATGGGGGAAAGACAGACAGTCTGCAGGTGCAGACAGATGACAAGAGGCCAGATTTAGAAAAGGGAAGATAGGAATAGTTAGACAAGTGAGGTGAGGTGATAGGCCAGTCTAAAGAGATGTGTTTTTAAGGCTCACTTAAAACTATTGGTATTGGGAATTAATTGAATTGTGCTTGGTAATCTATTCCAGAGAATTGGTGCAGCTCGTGAGAAGTCTTGGAGACAGGAGTGGGAGGTTCGGATTGTAGCTGATGTCAGTCTTCGGTCACTTGAGGAGCCTAGGGCACATGTAGGGCGATAGACAGAGATGAGGGAGGAGATGTAGGCGGAGCAAAACTGTGGAGGGCTTTGTGGGTGAGAGTGATAATTTTATATTGTACTCTACAGCGGATTGGCAACCAGTGCAATGACTGCCCTAGGATAGAGGCATTGATGAAGCTGTTGGAGAGGAATATGATCCTGGCTGCTGCATTGAGGATGGATTGGAGAGGAGCGAGTTTAGTAAGAGAGAGACCGATTAGTAGAGAATTGCAGTAATCCAGGCGAGAAAGAATAAGGGCAACAGTTAGAGTTTTTGCAGAGTCAATAGTAAGAAAAGGTCGAATTCTAGAGATGTTTTTGAGGTGTAGGTGACATGAGTGAGCGAGAAACTGGATTTGGGGAGAGAAGGAGAAATCTATGTCAAATATAACCCCAAGACAGCGGGCATGCTGTTGAGGAGTAACAATAGAACCACATACAGAAATGGCAATATTAGGTTTCGGAAGATTAGGAGAGGGAGAAAACACGAAAAGTTCAGTCTTTGACAGATTCAATTTAAGGTAGAGAGAAGACATGATGTTAGAGATAGCAGACAGACAATCACTGGTATTTTGTAGTAATGTGGAGGTGATGTCAGGAGAAGAGGTGTATAACTGGGTTTCATCAGCTTAGAGATGGTACGGAAAACCAAATCTACTGATGGTTTGTCCAATGGGGGCAGTGTATAGAGAGAAGAGAAGGGGACCTAGGACTGAACTCTGAGGAACCCCAACCATGAGGGGAAGAGGAGAGGAAGAGGAGTCGGTGAAAGATACAGAGAAGGAATGGTCAGAGAGGTCAAAGAGGTAGGAGGAGAACCAGGAGAGGGCGGTGTCCTTAACCCCAATAGAGCAGAGCATAGAGAGAAGGAGCTGGTGATCCACAGTATCGAATGCAGTGGAGAGATCCAGGAGGATCAACATGGAGTAGTGACCATCAGATTTAGCTGTTAGTAGATCATTAGACCCTGATGAAGGTGCCAGGATAGATGCCGAAACGCATTGGTGAATAAAGGAGATCATTACTTTGGAACCTTGCCTTCCTTGTGACTTCTTGGAGACATCCATTCTTTGTGATTCCATTGAGACGGCAGCGTGGACCGTGACATACCATCTTCCCTATAAAGGAGCTTTTTCCATGTAGGAGTGGTTGGTGGAGGTCCTGCAGCAGCTATAAACCGAAGGCTTATAAACCAGTTGTGGGTCACACAACTGGACCAGGTGAGTGTACACCTATTGATATACTCACACAAACAGTGTCACTAGTGATAGGGCACTATTGCGCCCCTTGTCTCCCCCTTTTTTGTATTTACACAGTCAAAATTGACATGTTTGGGATTTTAAAAACCTGCACCATAGGTTTATTTCTATAATTTATGGCTGAAATTTGTTCAAATTACCTCTATTTTTTAGCTACCCTCTCCACACAAAGGTGGATTTAAAATCTGTCACAATTTCAGTATATATAGATGAACTCCCACGTAACTACGGTATGTATATTTACAGGCAATGATATAGCAGACAGCAGCAAAGCTTCCATAAGGTATACATAAAATCTAGAAAAAAAACATATTCAAAAAAGCAAACATTTTTGTCTTATGATGTTAACTTTGCTCTGAGCAGTAATATTTTTGAGCAGTGATTACTCGGTGACATACCTGGATACAGCTGGCAGCGGGATGTTTGAGCTCTACCATTCTGTCTCCATCATCCAGCAGGCTGTTCACTATCTCCTCCTGGGGCAACAACTCCTCCGACTTAAAACGCTTCAATGAAAAGAATTGCACTTTCTTATAATCTTATTGGAAAAAAAACAAGAGCTCCACAAACTCTTTTACTGAGAGACCTTACATTTTTCTTACATGATAGTTTTCAATCACATCAAATATCATCCTATTCCCCTTTTATTAATTACATTTTGACACTTTTATAATTATGTAATTTTTTATTTGGTGTAAATGCTTCTGTTCTCCTGAATCTGGCATTGTTTTTTTTTTTGCTTCATTCCTGAGATATGGTGTCCACTTCCCTGAATATAAACCTAGCATTTTAATCCAACTGGGTGCGAATCTCATGAAGCTCCACTTCACCGTACTATTCAGTAGACAAAGCGTCAGTTACATACTCTTTTAAAATTTAAGTAACATATATATGGCCTTGAGATTATGGGGTATACAGTATATACTGGGGGTATCTATTATATAATTGCGAATGGGTTTTTTGCCCCCGGCGTGGTCATGTGGATACGCGCGAAGCATTGGCCGCGAAGCGGCCATTGCGAGTCGCCGTGGTCATGTGGATACGCTCGAAGCATTGGCCGCGCAGCGGCCATTGCGAGCAGTTCTAAAGCGACTCGCTATGCCCGCTGCGCGGGCATGGCGAGTCGACTTAGCAGCGCGAAGCATTGGCCGCGAAGCGGCCATTGCGAGTCAGAGACTCGCCGTTCTAGAATCCCGATGCATGTGCATCGGGCTCCCAGCTAGTGTATATAATAAACAAAAATTACTTCCCAAATTTAGCCACCCAAATTACCCGTATAGGTATCTGTGTTATTCATTACCTTGCTGTCCCCTAGATTTATCCTTCAGTAATTCATTAAAGAAAAGTTGAGCATGCACATTTTGTGATCAGTCAGCCGACACCTTGATACATAATAGAGTGTCGTCTGATCCCGTCCGTATCAAAGCATACTGGCGCCATAAATATCATGTGAATGGGGGTCATAATGTGCTCTGTTTTAGTATTTGCACTAATTAAGATTTGCACAATTTTTACATTGTAAAAAAAAAGACTCAAAAAGGAAAAACAGTTTCATGGATTGGTGCATCTCACTCCAGTCTCTGCCTAGAGTAAGGTTTCTAGCAGAGATTTTTTTTATTGATGCATTTTTAGACTAATGTGGGAATTTTGAAAGAGTTTGAGACTTTCTACACTAACAAGTTATAACAACAAAAGAGAATAAAGTAATGAAATAAAAAAAGAGAAAAAGATATTTTTTTTTATTTTGCACCATATTCATGAACCACTTGCACCACTTGGAAGAAGTGGGCACATGAAAACATTGGCGAATAGCACAAGACAATAAAAATGACTTCAATAAATCCCAATTGATAAATCGGGGTCAAAGTCTCCAATATACATCTTCTTAAAGGGAATTTGTTAGCAGTTTTTTTTCTACCTCATTTGTTCATCTGAGAGCAGCATGTTGTAGGCAAATACATTCTGAATCCAAGGATGTATCACTCAGATTACTGGCTGACACAATCAAAGCAATTAGTTTTAGCCATGTAGTAGAGATGAGATAGCTGCCCACCCACACTAGACTCTCAATAGAGAGAGTGCATTGACAGTGAGGTGCCAATCACAGCAGGAGGCGTGTCAGACTGCCCTGCATGTGACAAAGCAGTCCTGTAATGGTAATCACCAGGTGAAAAAATGTGTGAATATCACAAACACTGATAAGAAATGCATAGTTATTTTTGTTTTTTCCCCTGCAGCATGCTGTCCTCACTTACATAGCAAAAATTTGTTGACAGCTATCGAGCATGCAGACATTCCACATGTCTGATAGGGGCTTAACTATTTAGGTTGATAGATAACTTACCTCATATTGCCTGCGGGTACCAGGCAGATCAGGTATTTGATCACTCCAGTCCTGTTTAATAATCTTGTTTTGTTCATCACTCAGGTAGAGCAGCTCTTTTGTGCATCCATGCAGGTGGTTATACAAGCTGCCCAGGTGCCTGCCGCGCCATGCTGAATCTTCCTATAATCAGCAATAATGATACAGGTTATTTTACAAGCTAGAAATCTAAAACTTTATAAAAATGGCACATTAAAGAGGACATCAGCCAAAATTTTTAGTTTTTTGATTTGTTTTTAAATCTTTCATATTGTTCCAGATAAATGGGTCATTTTGAACTAATTGTTATGGTCTTCACCAGGGGGCCTTTCTCACGAGATTCTATAGGGGAATGTATTTAGGCTACACTTCATTATTACCCTGTGAGTACTGCACCTTTGGTAAAGACCATATTCATTAGTGCTAAATAAAAATGCCCATTTCTTTGGAACAGCAGATTTAAAAACAAAAATAAAAAATAAAAATTGAGTACTTAGGCGAGAAGTACGAGCAAAAACAGGTCAGTTTTGACTTAGTGATAGGTCCTCTTTCAAGTAAATGTCCACCTTCAATACAATTTTTTTTTTCAATTCAAATTCATCCTAAATTGTGCCTGATTAATTTAATTTACACCAATAATATAGGGGCTCTGTTATTCTGATATAGTGTCATATTTTGATTGCTTGAGTGCTGCTGTGAATTTAAATCTGACTTTTTTTTTCCTGAGGCTATGTGCCCACTGTGCTTTTCTGCTGTGTTTTATGCTGCGTTTTCTGCACCAAAAACCCATGACCTCAGTTTTGTATTGAAAGTCAATGTGATTTTCAAAAAGCTGTGCCCACTATCAGTGGCGTAACTTCAAGCCCAGGGCCCCGATGCGAAGGCTCCAACGGGGCCCCAATTAGTGCAAATCTTTAAAAGTATTAGTCTTTTTCTATGGGCTAAAGAGACTTTTGGGGCCCCTAGGCTGCAGGGCCCGGGTGCGATCGCAACCCTGCACCTGTGGTAGTTACGCCCCTGCCACTATGTGCGATTTTCAGTGGAGCTAAAAGTCCCTGTCAATTATCTTGCACATTTTTGGGCTGCGTTTTCAGTTGCCAGCCATTGTAATGAGCTGAAAAACGCAGCCCTTACAATAACACAGCAAAAACTTAACCAGAAACACGTGCATGCATTTTTTCAACTGCTGCATTTTTGAAGCTGGAAAAAAGCAGCACAAATGCAGCCCAAACAAATATGCACAGTGGGCATTTAGCTTTAGTCTTGGTGTGAGCTGCTCTGCAGGTGGAAGGGTGTGTCATAGCATTCAGATGGAGGGGTGTGACTTTGCATTCTGATCTCCACTCCCTCAGCCTAGAAGTAGATCCACTTCCCTCCAATGGGTATCGCAGAAAGAGTTAATTTCAGACTCTGCTTGGACCCCTTGCAGTGAAGATTTGCTGTGCTCTGCTTGCTTCTGCTACTGTTCGCTTTCAAAGGAGCTGCTGAGTTTTCCTGGTGGAGGTAGCGGCTTTTAGCCTAGCATTGATCAGGAGCAAAGGGTAAGGGTGGCGGCCTGGACATCCTCCCCTTCAGAGGTAATTCCAGGATCAGGGTGAGCCAGGAACTGCCAGTCTAAGGGTAAGACTAGTTCCCCAGCTTGCCTTGCCCATCTTACCATATTGCCTCCTGATTCCCTATCCACTATACCACTCTGTGACATATAGAGCACCAAAGAAAAAGACCCCTGATTTGATAAGACATTTTTTCTGCCATCAGTCACCACTAGAGGGAGCTTACTGCAGTCTGTTATAGCGTAGCATACAATGAGTTTTCACACTCCCTCTAGTGGCGGCTGCAGGTATTCATCATTTAACCCCTTCTCTACCCTCGACGTAATACAACGCCAACGGTCAAGTTCCGGTGTTTCATGTGAGCTCCAGTGCGGCGCTCACATCAAACAGCCAACATCTCAGCTGATCTCATCAGCTGAGATGTCAGGCTTCCAGCACCGATTGGATCTGAGATCCGATCGGTGCTGTTAACTCCTTGGATGCCGCTGTCATTCACTGATAGATCCAAAACCGCCACAGCAAACGTGCTGTTCCCCACCTGCATCGGAGATCCCGCGATAATATCAATTAATTGCAGCGACATTGCTGGAGAGTTGCCATGTGTGACAGGGCGATATTTGGGTGATATATCGCCTGAAAGTGATCACCAGGTTTCACTGCAATGTAGTGAAACCTGGCGATCACTCTCAGGCGATGCATCGCCCTGTGTAATGTGGCAACGGCGCTGTTACCAGCGACTTGAGCCATAGGCTCCCATTATAATCATTGCCGCCAGGGTGGATTTTAACCCTGGCAGCGATGTCGGCGGTAACATCGCTGTTGCGTCACCGCCGACATCGCAGCATGTGACATCTCACCAGCGATGTCGGCGGGGATGCGCACTCCCGCGATTCCCCTCCGACATCACCGGCGATGTCTCCCCGTGTCACGGTACCTTAAGATTTAAATGTGATGAATAATTGTATCTAAATGTTACATTCTTCATAGTGTCATCATCATGGTAACTATTTTTTTTACTGTACTCACATCACAGATGATGGGATTATTAAACTATCTGTACAATGTTTCCACATATATAGCAATAGCAATAATTTTTTATAGGAATCTTGTTAAGCTATCAAAGGGTTTGCCCAGTCTAAGCAGAAAAGTCTGCAGTCACTTTATATTACTGCAGACTGCTGAATAGTGAAAACATTGTCACAGTCCCCATGAGAGTGGGCAGTCACATTCCGCATGTATGTGATTTAAATACTCTCGGCCACATGACAACTAGTCTCATCTGGCTTCTGTGAAATAGAGAAGACTTAAGAGAAGCTGGGTGAGACTAGTTGGCATGTGACTACAAGTATGAGTGTAAATAGAGGGAATTTCTTCATAATTTCTGCAAAAACACTTTTAATGACAGTCATCAATTGGTTAATTAAAGAGCCTCTAAGCTCCAGCAAGCACTGTAAAAATGCGCTTTCTCTGGTACTGCAGCTGTCTGCAGTCTGGGTCTGGTAAAATTGGGGAGGTTCAAAGGTCACAGTACCATGGCCACTTTAATCAACTCATCTAATCTTGGGGCTCCATGAGTTTGAGCCTCAACAAAATACGGTAATATTGATGAATTATTTTAAGAAATGGTCAATATTTAAGTCTTGAAAAACTCTTAAAGATTTCCCTTTTGTAGATGAAAATAACAGATAACCCTTTTCAGAAGTTACAAGTATGAGGACATTGAATTATGTTGGTAGAGCGATCCCTTACCTGTAGGTTACGATACTGGTTCTTAACAGCAGTTTGATCCTGAAAGAACATAAATCCACATCGTTTTGTGTTTTTTTAACCCATACAGATGACAAACTATTCTGACACATATAAATATGATTATGGTGTTATGTGGGGCTCAGATTTTCATGTTTCCCTTCATTAGTCTCAGAACTCAGATGTAGGCAGTTCCTGCATCATTAGTGCTATAGATCAGGGTCACCCATGCGAACTGGGTTATAAAACTTTAGAGGCCCTAGAACACCCGATGCTGACAAGTGTTGTGAACATGCTATGTGCATGGAGAGTAGGTCAGTCAATTTTTGCTTTTCTTTGATCCATTATGTTGTTTTTTTTCAGTAGAATGATCAGACTTGCTGACCATTTACTTCCTATACAACAAAGGCAAATTCATGCTACTAGCTGAATTACTAGGATATTTTGGTAACAATATACATTTTTTTCCACCAATAGCATTGAAACATATCTAATAATGGATGCTATCAGTGTCCTATCATTGGGGATTCAACCTCCAGAACTGATGACACCCCAAGGCCTAAACCTGCATCAACTTGATAAAGAAATTCTGTTGCCATAAGCTTCACGCTGAATTAATATTCTGTAGTATGCAATAATAAGAAATTACTACCTGAGGGAGGTTACGGATTTCTGTTCCATACTCGTCAATCTCTCTCTGCAGAAGGTTATGCTCTGCAATTTGACGTTCCACATCTGCCAGGCTGGGTCCATAAGCAGCATTATCGATTGCTGTCTGGAATTGGCATAAAATGCATTAATAGTGTATTGTTATATATGTCATTTGCACAACTTTTCCATATATCATCAGTCTGACTTTTCTGGTACTACACACAGGGATCAATGCATATAAATGTGTCCACACTTTCCAAAGACTCGCAATCATCAGCCTCTGGATAGCCTAATTTTTTGCCTCCTCCTGTCAGCTCACACTTCTTGAATCTCATCTGTCTCATTCAAGTTAATTTTCAATATTAGGATATCCCACCTATATGCTGCCAACAACTGACACATCTGATTATGCGGTCTCCATCCTATCCCTAACTTGCTGCCTGCTTAATCCATCACCTACCCCCTTTTTCCGTCTACATCTCTACCTTTCACTGCTTATCCATCTAACACATACAGCTGTGTGTATGTGTCTACATGTCTGCTAAAGGAATCCCCACCATTGCACTTCCAACCACAACATTTTGCACAGCCACCCCATTTGACTCAGGGACTGTCATAACTATGTTTTGAGGAGAAATTTTCACCCCTGGCTTTACAGGTATTCTCAAAAAAAAAACACTTAACATTTGTTTATGTTAGGTAATATGTACTGCCTTGGCTGTTTTGACAGTTAGTCTGGATATTTATCAGGTGGCCTATAGCAACCAATTGCAGCTCAGCTTCTATATTGCTAAAGGTCATTAATAGGAGCTCTGATTGGTTGCTATAGGCAATGAAGGACATTCTTAGTAGAAGACAGCATATGTGTAAGTTAATATGATTTCAGTGGGTGACCCTTTGCCAACGTTGTTGTAGGCTGATATAAGTCAGTGACCTTAGCTGTCTACGAATTGTGTGGAGTTTTAGATACTGTCAATTACAGACAAAAATACCCAGTAAGAAAAAGAATTTGATTGGATGATTGTTGTCAAACACTAAGAGGAAAGCCAAATTATGGCTCAATGACCAATCTGAAGAAAGGGAAGCAAGGGTTACAGACATGATAACAAGAGCTGCTTCCTCAAGAGCCACTGAAATATCTCAGCAGAGAGAAGACAGATTAACCAGTATGAGAATCGGAATTGCTTCCACCTAGACACAGGAAAAGGTTGGAAATTTGAAGCACTCTACTTTTTGCTACCACTCAGACATCAACTATCAGGATAATCTAATAGTTAACATAGGAAAATGGTTGTGGTCTGCCTGTACTGCAATGACCTGAAGTGGAAAGATAAACCGCCAGATTTATGCTATGCAAATCGCAAGGTAAAATGTCTTCCTGTCAACACAGATCCCCTGAAGTTTCTGATGAAAGGCACCACTGCAACATCAAAGGATTTCTTGGACAACATCAGAAAGTACAATGCCTGCTTCCATTTGGTGCAACAAGAGAAATTTTTACAACTGGATTTATACTCACATTCAAAGTTCAAGGACAGATTTACCACTCAACTGGTAAATCTGCTTCTATTACAAGGAAAAGAACCTCAGTTTCTTCAACTCTACTTCATAGGAAATGTGGAAGCTGAGGCTCAGCAGAGGTGCTCTTTAGGCTGGAGGCACACTGTCGTGCATCAAACACGGAGCGTGTTTGATGCACGACAGTGATGCTAGTGTAATGCGTGTTTGTGGGTGTGTGGTGCGAGTGTGGTGCATGTGGTGAGTGTGCCTGCATGTATTGATGTGAGTGTGCTGCGAGTGTGAGGTGTGAGTGCGTGTGTGCTGCGTGTGTTTGTGATGCTGTCCGTGGTCCTGAAGAACCGCGGGCAGCATTTGTCAGGGAATTCAAACTCGCCGGGTGTCAAAAGCCAACGAGCTTGAATTTCCCACCATGCGCGTACAGTAATAATCATCCTGCCCCGCTGTGACAGCGGAGCAAGATGATTATTATAATATGCTTTAACACTAATGTCAGCATGTGTCCTGAGACTC
>JARQOC010000006.1:293750103-293795130 GCA_033576535.1 Allobates femoralis
AAAAGTCTCCAATGCATAAAGAAGCAAGGACAGGGACACATTGCGTCACTGAAGATTATGCATATTAAAGCCTCAACTGATTTTTCGTCAAGCCTTAAGGTGTAACCTGAAGAAATTAAATGTATCCTGTGCCAAAAGAAAACCTACTGCATGTGCACTGTTTGCAACAAATGTATCTAAAACCAAAGAATAATTAAAAAGTAGTGATCTATAAACCAACAAATCTAATATATAAAAGAGAATCCCAAATCAAAATTCATTTAAACACCTTGTCCTTTCTTGGTCTTATATCGTTCTACTTCTTAAATACAAAAAAAAAAATCAAATAAAGTATTTGAATACCCTTTAGACTTCCACCTATTAGGCTACTTTCACATAACGATTTTGTCAAATCCGATGCTGTCCGATATAAATCAGACAGCATTGGATCTAAACTGATCCCTGCAGGATCCTGCAGCATTCTGCAGGATCAGTTTGCCGCCTCCTCCTGTCACCTGTCACAGCTGTTCTCCCCTGTGTGTCCCCCTCATCTCCCCTGGTGCTCCCCCCTCTCCTCCCTTCTGTTTCCCCCTCTTCACCCCTGTGTGTCATCCCCTCTTCTCCCCTGTGTGGCCCCCTCATGTCCCCCAGTACTACCCCTCCTTTCCCCTCTCCTCCGGAGTAAAAAATAAAAAAATCTTTATGCTCACCTGTCCACGAATCCAGCGGCGCTTCCAGCTATCTTCTTCTGATCCTAGGACCTCTCGTGATGTCACAGTCACATGACCGGTTAGCGCAGTAACTGGTCATGTGACTGTGACATCACGGCAGGTCCTACAGGCAGGAGATGCTGGAGATGCCGAGGGACTCATGGACAGGTGAGCATAGATGGTTTATTATTTTTAACCCCTGTCTTACTTAATTTTACTTCCGCAATGTATATACACATACATTGCGAAAGTAAAATTAGATGTTCAGGAGCATTTTTACTGTACTGAGCATGCTCAGTACAGTAAAATCGGGTCCGAGGACACATTAGATGTATCCTCGGACTCTGCTCCATAGGGCCCCATGTTAAAAGCATCGGACCAAATCGGATGTGCACTAAATGGCATCCGATTTGGTCCGATCCGATTTTGTCCGATTACATTTTCGGTGCAAAAATCGGAGCATGCTCCAATTTTTGCACTGATAAAAAAATCGGACAGAATCGGATCGGACCAAATTGGATGCCATTTAGTGCACATCCGATTCGGTCCAATGCCCATAGGGCTGCATGGGGGCCAAAATCGGTCCGATGCTGTCCGATTTTTATCGGACAGCATCGGAAATCAAATTTCCGTAATGTGAAACCAGCCTTAGTTGAATGGAGAGCCAGCAGCACTTCTAGGTTTCTTACAGTTTATCCAAGCTCAGCTGTACACATACAGTTGTGGCTCAAGCAGGGCTAAGCTGTAGTACCAAGTACTATATTTCTACTTCTAGGCAAAGAATATGGGGCCCTTTCATTGTGATAATTGGTGGGGCTGATACAATGTCAGATATGTCAGGTATGTGTATTAATTTTTAATAGGACTATGAGGCTCAGTCTGATCGGTATCGCTCAACCCTGGATCCCTCCATTGCTTCATCTCCTCGTAGGACATCCAGGGCCGCATCCCTTCAGGAGAACATTGAAAACAAGGTTGTTCTATTTTTTGAAATTTACATGAGGGAAGAATATTTCGGTGTGCAAGCTTACCATCTGATTTTCCTTTACAGGAAAAAGATTTGGTAAAACGGTATACAGAGGCCGCAGTGGAGAGCAAGCAGCAACTAAATCAAATGGAATTTGCTAAGAGGGTTCTAGATAAGGTAACGCAACATTCACAGCTCGTGTTTTTCTGTCTCTCATTTCTATCCTTTAAGTAATAGAATAGAAGGAATTTTATTAATTCACATAGCTAAGAGTGAAACATGAGGACTGCCCTTCGTATTAGTCCAGACAAACATTGTAGGACCCCAAAATGTAAACACTTTCATGAATGCGAAACTAAAAGCAAAAATGCACTGTATGCAGAGTGCAACCTAGTCAGTGTTACTCCTTGAACACTCTGAGAACTTCATAAACTAAGCTGTCCAGGACTTAGAACCAAACAAAAGGTTATTACCCGGCAAATGTGTATACCAAACATTAAATTTTTGGTTGGGCAAATTCAGTAAATATAATAAAAAACATAGAAGAGGGTTCATGCCCATCGTATATATAGATGAGAAAGAAGACTCTATACCGTTCATCTCATACTAAGATAGAACTTTTAATGCTTTCTATATAAAAGACATACAAGTAAAATCCATATAAAAACAGATTAAGACTCTTTACAAACATCACAAAAGATTTTTTTATATCAACAATTATTAAAGTGAATACGATGTGCAAAGATTACAGCAAGACACCAAAGAACTTCCCTTTATGAGAGATATATATGACCACCAAACTAAGAAAAATGGGTGGTTTTGGTTAAGTATCCCTATAAGTTAACAGGGGGTAGGTAATAAATATCAGATTGGTGGGGGTCGGACTCTCCTAAATGGTGTAAGAGCTGTTGTGTTCTGCCTCTGTACACCATGTGCATCCTACAGTTCTGTGACCAGCAGACAGCTGATCGCTTGGAGGATTGTGTGTTGGATGCTCACCAATATCAAAGTTGAAATTCATGGAAAAGTACTTTAACTAAACATAAGTACTTTTGTAATAGGATATTTAACTATATAACCCAAATCCAAAAAAGTTTGAACACTAAAAAAAGTAAAAATGGAAATTTCTTATAGCCATATTTTTCTGACAACTAAACATAGAACACAGATTAGAAGGTGACATTTTTTTTATTATGTTTGAATAGAATAACTAATTTAGAAATTTTTTGCAGTAACACATCTCAATGTAGTAGGGCCAGAGTTAACAAATGGCTGGAAAAGTGATACCATTATATCTGGAGGGTCAATCTTTAATAAGTCACATGACAGTACACAAAGTGCATGAGAATCAAAGATTGTCAGAGTGTCACCAATCTATAAATAACTACGTGTAAAAACATGGAACAATTTCTGAAAAATATCCCTCACTGTAAAATTTTAAAGACTTTGGATATCCCAGCATCTTCAATACATACAATCAAAAGATTCAGAAATTCTTGAGAAATCCATGTGTATAAAGGACAACACCAATGGTAAATATTGGATGCTCATGATCTCAGGCCCTTTATATTTTCTACAGCATCCCAACCTTTTTAGAAATGAGGTTGCATAAAGGGATAAATCTTAAAATTACTCTTGACCAGGGATATAAATAGAAATCATGAGGCCCCATAGCAGAAGTTCTAATTGCCCTCTTCACCCTCCCTTCAAAAAAAACAAAAAAAAAACAGCTAGTACAAATTAGAACAAATCTCACAACTTTACAGACCTTACAAAGTAAAATTTCCTACTACTGAAGCCCCTAGATCCCCCTTTCATTGCACCCATAAAGTAATATGGTAAAAAAATGGCCCAAAAAAAAACAGTGTATGATACCCCCCACAATGAATTCCTCAACAATACCATCCACACACACACATATATATATATATATATATATATATATATATATATATATATATATATATAGTATAAATGACCCTTCCCCTTAGTTACCCTGGCAAAGTATGGTGACCCTCAACACAGAATGATCCCCAACTATGACCAACAGAGTACTCCATGTATTATAATGGAACTACATGCAGTATATTGGCCCCCACACAGTATAATGGACCTCACACAAACCTTCACATTATATACTTGCTTGCAAACAGTATAACAGTCCTTAAATAGCTCTCCTACAAGTATAATGGCTCTCCATAGTCCTCCAAATAGTATAATGGTCTCCACGTAGCCCTCAAAATACTATAGTGGCCCCACAGTCATCCATATAGAATTATGCACCCCTTTTAGTCCTCCATATAGTATAATGGGTACCACATAATCCTTCATATAGTGTAATGCAGCTTCCATAGTCCTCCATATAGTATAATGGGCCCCACATTGCCATATATATAGTATGATGCAACTCATATTCCTCGATATAGTATTATGGGCTCCATATTGCCCTCTATTTAGTATTATAATGCACTCCCCCCATAGTCCTTATTATATAATGCACCCCCATAGTCTTTCATATATTATAATGCAACCACCATAATCCTCCATATATGATGATGCACCCCCTATAGTCCTCCATATATTATAATGCACATTCCTTAGTCCTCCATATAGTATAATGCACCCCCATAGTCCTTCATGTATTATAATGTACACCCCATAGTCCTCCATATATTATAATGCACACCCCTAGTTTAAACCTTTTTATTTACTTCATATACAAACTCCAAGGAGTCAGGCCAAATCAATTGCAATTAATCTTTATTAAAACCAACACTATGTTAACTCCTCAGAAGAAGATGGTGCGAAACGTGTCAGGGGGCGGTCACAGTAAAGTAATTTGGACCCATGGCTTGGTAACTTTATCCGTGTCATCCTCAGCTAGGTATATGGGGTGCACCCGGTTTTTGGGCACTGGTTTTTGAATGTTTATTTTGCTATACCTGAGGATTGATTACCATTGTGGTTAAGATGTGTGTCATGTGGTCCTCTTTCTGTGTACCATCATATATATTGTCATTTTAACATAGTGTTGGTTTTAATAAAGATTAATTGCAATTGATTTGGCCTGACTTCTTGGAGTTTGTATATGAAGTAACTATTGATTTAGGAGGGCCTCTTTTACCTCTTCATAGGGTGGTCTGAATACACATTTAAATCTTTTTAATAGAGTAAATAGGAAGAAGCAGTCGTGTATCAAGTATAATGTTACATTCAATTTACAAAAAGGTATATGAACAATATAATGAAGAATCAGTAATTAGTTATAGAGTGGGTAAAAGGAAAAGAAGAAAGAAAGGAAAAAAAAAGGAAGGATGGTAAAAAGGAAGGATCAGTAAAGGAACATATTAACTAACTATATACACAGGCGTGGTAGAGCGAATAATTAAAACTCATTATTGAGAAAATTACTTAATCAGAATAATTTCACAATATGATGCAAAAAACAGGCAAAGTACAGATGAAATTGCTGTGGAAAAATAATCAAGCATATAAATGTATATCTAACATCCATACTATTAATCAGTGTCCAAGGATATTGCAGGGGCAAACAAGGACACCCAAGCAGACCATTTTTCTGAGTATTTGCGGTGCATATTATTCCTGACGGCAAATATGACCTCAAATAGATTATGGGATGAGAGTCTATCCAATAGGATTTCTATAGTAGGCAAGTCCACTTTTCACCATAAGGAGGCAATAAAATTCTTGGCTGTAATCAGTATATGTATTATTAACAAATGTTTGTTTTTTGGAAAGTTGTGAATTCACACACCTTAGTCCACCATAGTATAATGCACCCCTCATAGTCCTACATATAGTATAATGCACCCCCCATAATCCTCCATATAGTATAATGCGCACCCAATAGCCCTGCACATTTTATAATGCACCCCCATAGTCCTCCATATATTATAAAGCACTCCCATAGTCCTCCATGTATTATAATGTACCCCCATAGTACTCCATATAGTATAGTGCACACCCTATAGTACTCCATATAGTAATGCACCCCATTGTCCTTCATATATTATAATTCACACCCATAGTCTGCCATATATTATAATGCAGCCTCATAGTCCTACATATATTAGAATGCAGCCTCCATATATGATAATGCACCCCCAATAGTCCTCCATATATTATAATGCACCCCATAGTCCTCCATATATTATAATGGACCCTCATAGTCCTCTGTATATTCTAATGCACCTCATAGTCCTCCATATAGTATATTGCACATCCTCGAGGCCTCCATACATTAATGCACTCCACTATCCATTATAGTTCACACCCATGGTCCACCATATATTAAAATGAAACCCATATAGTCCTCTATATATTATAACGCACACCCTACAGTCCTCCATATTATAATACCCCCTATAGTCGTTCATAATATAATTCAACCTTCTAGTACTCCATATATTATAATGCTCAAAATGCATTCTTTTAAGACATAAAAACCTCATTATTGTGTGAAGAAGCGCAAATAACCTGGTTTTTTTCCTCAAGCCCAAGACTCATTCCACGTCCTGTTTGTAGCTGGGGGATTTAGGAAGATTGATCAAGATATTTTCTTACTCACCTAAAAAAATGCTTTTTTGCATCTGATCTGCCTGTAGCTGTCCATAGGTTATTACTTGAAATGCTAAAAAAAAAATATTTTACTAGGGTACACTAAATAAATCCAATATTAAAATTGTGATGCTAAAGATAACAATTATACATATTCACAAAACAACACTAGAGCAGATTATTTTGTTTTCAATATTTAAATACTGAATAATCTCTGATGTACTTGTTGTTTCTTTAGTCAGACACACCAGACGGAATCCAATTGTCAATGCAGAACAACTTGCGCTCAGAGAATACATTGCGATCAGCAAGGGAATCAGAAACCATGTCAAAGGATCTGGAGGAGGAGAAAAGGAAGGTGGCTGAGGTACAGCAGGCATTGGAGGAAAACAGAAAGAGGATACTTCTTCTGAAGACACAGAGACCTGTGGAAAGACTGGAAGAAAAGGAAATGGTGCAATACTACAGAGAACCCAGGCTGGAGAGTGAACTAGCAACCCTCAAGAACCAAGCAAATAGTGCCTCAAGGGATAGGGAAAGTACACAGTCTGAGATAGAGGTGGTTAGCAGGAAGCTGGTTACTCTGGAAAACCAGAGAAAGAACATCAAACCACAGCTATTAACAAAAGAAGTCACAGAGATAGAGAGAGATGCAAATCTAGAGGCTCAGGCCCAAACCCTCAGAAAAGAGATAAAACAACTAAAAGAAGAGAATAATTCAATCACACTAGAGTTAGAGCGGCTAAGAATGGAAGTAATGGTGCTAGAGCAGAAACAACCTAATGTGAAAGAAAAAGTGGTACTGAAGGAGGTAGTAAAACTTGAGAGGGATCCTGAGATGTTAAAGGCTACTAAGGCACTACAATTGCAGATTGATGATGAGAACTTCCGCAGAAAGTCTCTTCAAGAAAACATTGTGAAACTTAGAACCAAGACCGAAGAATTGGAGAGGCTAATTGAGTCAGTAGAACCTAAAGTCATTGTGAAGGAAGTAAAGAAAGTAGAGCAAGATCCAGAAATCCTAAAGGAAGCTGCTAAGCTCAGAACATTAATAGAAGAAGAGCGTAACAAAAGTGTCACTCTGACTCGGGAGTTAAGCGAACTGCAATCAAAATATGTTGTTGTGGAGAAACAGAAACCCAGGGTAGAGATAAAGGAACGGGTCAATGAAGTGTTTGTTGTCCAGCCTGAGACAGAAAAAGAAATTGCCAGGCTGAAAATTGCTTTACAAAAGGCCAATTCCAAAAAATCTTCATTTGAAAAAGAACTCAACACAACACAAAGTGAAATGTTTGTGCTGAGGTCACAAAAGCCAGTGGTGGAGTATAAAGAAATTGTCCAAGAAATTGTTAAGTTAGAGAAGAGCCCAGAAGTGATGAAAGAAATTGAAAGAGTGAGGTCACAAATTAGAGACCTGGAGTCAACAAATAACAGGTATCAAGAACAAAAATCCAAGTTAATCAAGGAGAGAGATGACTGGAAACAAGAAAGGTCAAAGGTAGAAACAAAGGTTGTAAACAAAGAGATTGTTAAGTATGAAAATGACCCTGTACTGATAAGAGAGGCAGAGCAACTGCGCCAAGAAGTGCGCAATGAATCCCAGAACAGAAGAGAAGTGGAAGATGTAGTTTATGACTTGCAAAGTAAGTACATGTTGCTAGAAAGACGGAAACCAGAAGAGCGGGTGGTGGTTCAAGAGGTAGTTCATTTACAGAAAGATCCTAAGGTAGCAGAAGAACACTATAGATTGAACAGGACTTTAGATGAAGAGGTTGGCAATAGGCGTCGTTTGGAGCGTGAAGTACAACAATTACGTACCCAAGTTGAAGAGAAGGAGAGACTCCTGAATTTCCAGGAAGAAAGAGATAAGAAATTGACTGCAGAAAAAGAGTTGCGGCAGATCACTCTCAGAATAAAGGAAATTGAAGAAAGCCCACCACCAGTACAGGAGAAGATTGTAATGGAAGAAGTAGTTAAAGTGGAAAAGGACCCCATATTAGAACAATCAGCTAATGCTCTACGCACGGAACTGGATAAGGAAAGAACGCAGATGCTCAACATTGAAAGGGAATGCAAAAATCTGCAGGTCAAGGTTGATATCTTACAGAGGGAGAAGTCATTAGAAAAAACAATTTATAAAGAAGTTATTAGAGTGGAGAAGGATAAAGTGCTGGAGAATGAGTGGGCCAGATTACGAGAGATGTGTAATAAGGAGCGTATTGCAAAGCAAGACATAGACGATGAATGCAGAAGACTGAAAGAAAAGATTGAAAGAGTAGATGCCATGAAAAACACATGGTCAAAGGAAGAAACTGATCTTCAAAAGGCCAGACTGCAAGCACAACAAGAAAAGTCATCAATAGAAAAGGAGCTATTGGAACTGAGAAGGCAACAGCAGCAAAAAAGTGTGTTCTTGAGCAAAGAATCAGAGTTGCTGACCCAAAAAGCAGAAAATGATCGTCAAAGGAAGATGCAAATGGGACAGGAGCTCTCCCTCTTGGAATCCAAAATTCTAAAAGAAAAAGATTGCATTTATGAAAAGGAAAGAAACATCAGAGAGCTGGTGTCACGTGTAAACCGCGAAGAGCGCAATCAAGAGACTCAAATGAGGGAAACCAATGTCTCCACAAAAATTTCCATCCTGGATCCTGACAATGGGAAGGAAATGTCACCATATGAAGCATACAAGAGAGGCATAATAGATCGCCATCAGTACATCCAGTTGCAAGAGTTGGAGTGTGACTGGGAAGAAATTTCTACAATGGGATCCAGTGGTGAAATTTCTGTTCTACTAGATAAAAAGAGTGGTAAACAATATTCTATTGAAGATGCTCTAAGATCCAGAAAAATCACAAAAGAAGAGTTGGATTTATATCGAGATGGAAAACTCCCAATTTCAGAATTTGCCTTACTTGTGGCTGGAGAGAACAAGCCCCAATCAATGTCAATTGGATCTATAATTGGATCCAGATCCCCAGTAACCTCCCCCTCAAGTCAATCCCAAAGTCGTAGCTTTTTCACACAGAGTGCACCAAAAGTTTTTCATGATGACAGCTTTCCCATTGCTGGTGTGTATGATACCAACACAGACAGCAAATGCACAATCAGGAGCGCGATAACAAGAAAGCTGTTAGATCCCACAACTGGTCAAAAGCTTCTGGAAGCACAGGCAGCTACTGGGGGTATAGTTGACATTATTAGCAAAGACAGGTATTCAGTTAATAAAGCAATAGATAGAGGGATGATAGATAGCAGCAATCCACAGAGCTTACTTAATGCCCAGAAAGCTTTTACAGGTGTTGAGGATCCAGTCACCAAGAAGCGCCTGTCAGTAGGTGAGGCTGTGCAGAAGGGTCTAATGTCCAAAGACACAGCTATGCCATACCTAGTAGTTCAGCATCTTACAGGTGGCTTAATTGATCCCAAAAAGACAGGCAGAATTCCACTGTCAGATGCAACAGAGCAGGGTCTGATAACCAAAGAAATGGCTACTCAGGTCCAAGATGAGTCGGCATATGAAAGGAACCTCGTAGATCCTTCCACTAAAGAGAAGGTGAACTACAAGGAGGCCATAGCACGATGCCGGAGAGACCCAGTAAGTGGCCTGCTTCTGCTCCAAGGAGCATCAGAGAGCTTTCAGCATGCTGTATACCGCCCTGTGAATGTTATACCTTCCTTGACATCCTACAAGTACTAGTGGTGATGGCTGCCGTTATATCTGTGTTTTTATTTCCTGCTATGTAAGTGTACCCCGTTTAATGATGATATTGTTCCTCTGAGGGAGAAAATGTGCCTGTGGTGTATATTATATGGCTTGTGCCGTTCAATAAACTGGAACTTATCTTTATTATATCTAAATTAGAGAGTCTGTTTTGTACAATTAAAGGTGAAAAAGAACTAAAAATAAACTCAAAACGAGGTAATTATTCCGATTGGAAAAATGTCAAGTGTCTTCTTGCACCTAGAAATGAGAGGCAAAAGAGCGCATAGGGTCTTATCTTGTAGCAGAGAGGGGCAATTGCCCTTTGAAATTTGCTTACCTGATCCGGTTGTGTGTACCCACAACCAGTATTTGTGATCATACAGCTGCCGCTGGATCCACACTCCCACATGCAACGTGGCATACAACTGGAAAAACAGGACCAAGTGCTGGGGATCCGCACTGCTGAAAGGAAGAACCAGGAGCCAAGAAGTCTGGTGCAATGGTGTTTCTTTATTCCGATGCGTTTCAAAGCAACCTCTGCTCCTTTCGACTCAGATACAGATAAATGATACCAAAAAGCATGAATGCTAGCTCCCACAGACCTGTTAGTTAAGGCCCAGTTACACACACAAATAATTGTGCAGAGATTGTTCGCAGATCTCTGGTTACAGTGAAATCATGGACATATTGTTCCATTTTGTGGCCGTGTACAAATAGAACAATGTGTCCATGATTTCACTGCATCCAGAGATCTGCGAACAACCTCTGCACAATTATCTGTGTGTGTAACTGGGCACTAACTAACAGCTCTTTGGGAGCTAGCATTCATGCTGATTGGTATCATTCATCTGTATCTGAGTCGGAAGGAGCAGAGGTTGCTCCGAAAAGCGTCAGAATAAAGAAACACCATTGGACCAGACTTCTTGGGTCCTGGTTCTTACTTTCAGCAGTGCGGATCCCCAGCACTTTGTCGTTTTTCCAGATGTATTCTTGCATGTATTGTATGCATTTAGAGAACCAGTGTATGGCACAGATATAGAAAGAAAAATATCACCAATGAAGTAAAATTATAAAATCTATATACTGTATAAACTATTAATACATTAATTGTATTTGAAATCTAAATAAATCAAACAGAATTTGAGGCAAAATAGCTTTTATGTAAAGTGCAGTGATACCTTGGTTTTCGTCGATACTCCGTCCGAAAACAATTGGCCAAAACCAGAATCGATGAAAACAGAGGCAATTATTTCCATATGAATCAATGTAACTCAAGTTACTGTAATTCATTTTAGACACTACAAAACACATACAAAAAACACATTTTATAGAGAATAAATCTAGTCTTTAATACTGAAAACAATAAGAAGTTAATATAATATATAAGACTCTTCTTGGCATATCGAAGGCGGCAAGGAGGGGAGTCAGAGGTGCAGATATTATTGCTTGGAAGGGGAATCGCATGGGTCACCATTTTTTCTTGCAAAATTAGCAGCGAGGTCATGTGTGCAACGTAAATCGAGACAAATTTTTCTTGGAAAAAAAATCAATGAATACTGAAACGGAAAATAACCGATATCAACGAAAACCGAGGTATTACTGTACTAAACTTCTTAACTGAATAAAAAAGGAAACAAAGTACCTTAAAAATAAACTGCATATCTGAGAAGTGTGGGGTCCAAGAAAATAATATGCTTTAAGGAAATCAGGTTTTTTTTAATGTAATTTGAAAGCAGCATGATGTAGCAGCTGAGAGCTTGATTCCAGCGATGTCACGTACTAGGCTGTGAGATGCTGTCTCAATAAAAAACTATCAATCTTTGGTGTGGCCGGTGGTTATACACGGCTCCCGGCCTCCACACAAGCAAGGACAAGGGGGGTAGGGAGCCAAAAGCCAGCAGTAACATAACTACACTGTGTTCCAAATTATTATGCAAATGTTCTTTTTCTCTGATTTTCCTAAATGGTCAGTGCAAATGACAGTCAGTGTAATAAAAGTCATCACCCATTAGAGTATACATCGAATTTTATTGATGAATCCTCCCAATGATCTCAGTATAATCTTGAAAATTAAAAAAAAACTCTAAATGCACTGTTACAAATGATTAGGCACAGTAGAGTTTCTAAACATTTGATAAGTTTTAAAGAACTGAAAATGGTCATTTGTTGAATTTGCAGCATTAGGAGGTCACATTCACTGAAATAAAAAGCTATTTAACTTCAAAACATCCTAACAGGCCAAGTTACATGTTAACATAGGAACCCTTCTTTGATCTCACCTTCACAATTCTTGCATCCATTGATATTGTGAGTTTCTGGAGAGTTTCTGCTTGTATTTCTTTGCATTATGTCAGAATAGCCTCCCAGAGCTGCTGTTTTTCATAGATCTTTTGCTTGATTACTCCAAAGGTTCTCTATAGGGGTGAGGTCAGGGGAAGATGGTGGCCACACCATGAGTTTATCTCCTTTTATGCCCATAGCAGCCAATGACATAGAGGTATTCTTTGCAGCACGAGATGGTGCATTGTCATACATGAAGATGATTTTGCTCCTAAAGGCACGTTTCTTCTTTTTGTACCATGGAAGAAAGTTCTCAGTCAGAAACTCTATATACTTTGCAGAGATCATTTTCACACCTTCAGGAACCTTAAAGGGGCCTACCAGCTGTTTCCCCATGAATCCAACTCAAAACATGACTCCTCCGCCTCCTTCCTGACGTCGCAGCCTTCTTTGAACATGGTGGCCATCCACCAACCATCCACTACTGCAGCCGTCTGGACCTTCCAGGGTTGTTTGGCACTCATCAGTAAACAAGACTGGTTGAAAATTAGTCTTCATGTATGTCTGGGCCCACTGCAACCGTTTCTGCTTGTGAGCACTGTTTAGGGGTGGCCGAATAGTAGGTTTATGCACCACAGCAAGCCTTTGAAGGATCCTACACCTTGAGGTTTGTGAGACTCCAGAGGCACCAGCAGCTTCAAATATCTGTTTGCTGGTTTGTAAGGCTTTTTTAGCAGCTGCTCTCTTAATCCGATGAACTTGCCTGGCAGAAACCTTCCTCATTCTGCCTTATCTGCACGACCACGTCTGTGCTCAGAATCAGCCACAAATCTCTTCACAGTACGATGATCACGCTTAAGTTTTCATGAAATATCTAATGTTTTCATTCCTTGGTCAAGGCAGTGCACTATTTGTTGGTTTTTGGCAGCAGAGAGATCCTTTTTCTTTCCCATGTTGCTTGAAAACTGTGGCCTGCGTAATATTGTGGAACACCCAGTTTTCCTTTTATTGGGCTCACCTGCCAAACTAATTATCACAGGTATCGGAGATTGATTTCAATGATCCAAAGAACTCTGAGACACAATCCCATCAATGGGTTTCATTAAAAAAAAAAGCAAAAAAAACCCTTTGATACTTAAAACCAATTTGCATAATAATTTGGAACACAGTGTACATGAAAGATGTATAAAGCCCATCCCTACTGCCATAGCTAAGAACTAGAGCATCACTTCTATACCCATAAGGCAGCAACAAAGAAATCTCATTCTTTCCTCTGAACAAGGATATTTACCAACCTCATAAATCTAGTACCATAGGTATAAGCTCTTCTAATAGGACAACCATAAGGATTCCATTCCAGGTCCTCCCCAGCTGGTTCATGACAATGCAATATAGCACACTCAAGGACTAAAAGTCACTATCTTCAATCCAAAAGAACTCCCACTAATATATCAAAATACATTGTGACCCATACCCTAAGGGCATATATATCAATTAGAACTTCAGCATCTCTCCTAAGAGATTGTCTTCCTGACCAAGGCTCATGTTTGAGCCGAAACGTCGGTATTTTGTAAACCATATATTTTTTACACAAGAAAAATAAAAACACTTGAAAAGCAACCATCATGTCCTCCATTTTTTGACGTGTACCAGGGTTTAAATATAACTATTATTGATTAATCCATTACCCTTGAGCACCTAACAGTGGTTGAGCTTGTTCTATCCTCTATAGGTGGTTATACAGAGGCCAACATTTAGAGAGCTAGTACATTTGCTCAAAAGAAAACATGCAACAGCATGCACATAAGCAAGTGACAACATCACTGGAATCAGGGTCTCATCCACTAAATCATCCTGCACTCAGATTATATAGCAAAAACCTGGTATATTCCCTTTAAAATGAGTAGTCACAGGTTGGATTGAGAGGTAGTTTATAATAGAGGGCCAGAGTACACAGACTCAATGCAAATCAATCTCAAAGATCTGATCATCTTGAGATGTGTTCTTCTAGTATCCTGAATTATTATTACAAATTTTAACTCCTTCACAACATTTTACATCATGGTCAGGAAGGGGTTCCCACAAAATGATGACATCATGGCAATCATGTTGGTACAGTGGTACAGGAACTGTGCCAGCACAATCGTTCAGCTTAAATGATGGCCGAACTCCAGTTGTCACAGTCAGGGCCGGTGGGCACCCTGCCCGTTTACCCATCTAAATCAAGAATGATAGCATCATTTAGGAGCTGGGAGAGAGATTGGCTCCCTTTCCCACCCAATCTGAACCCCTGCAACGTGATTACATGTCCCAAGTGTTACCATGGCAAACCAAGGTCAAATGACAACCTCAGGTGTGCCAGCTACAGTGACCTGCTAGACCACAACAGCAGCATGGTCTGTCAGGCGTTCTGTCATTGTCACTCTGAAAGTTGTAATGTATTGTAATGCTTGTAAATTGCAATAAACTATACCATTAAGCTGAGTAATAAAAGTTAATGTCTCATACAGGAACCAAGTAATAAAAAAAAAGGAAAAAAAAAACTTGTGCAAATATTTTAAAATGCAGAAAATAAAGAACAAAAAAACTATACCAATAAATATGTATATTTACAGTTGAAACCAGAAGTTTCTATACCTTATATAAAAAGACATGTATGCATGTTTTTCTCACTAAGAAAAAATATTATTGTATAAAAGTGGCAAAAAAAAAAAAAATCTAAATGTGAGATCGCTGTTTTTATGTTGACCCAAAGAACAAAACTGTCTTATTTTTACAACATGGTGAATAGTGTAAAAAAAATGCCTGAATTGCCGTTTCTTCTTGATTCTGCTGTCAAAATGAAGAACAGAAAGCGATGGTACCAATAAAAACGCTTAACTCATCCTGCAAAAAACAAGCCCTCACATCACTGTTGCCAGAAAAAGAAAAAAACAAACTACAGCCTTTAAAACTCAGTGATGCAAAAAGTTTTATTTCGTAAAAAAGCGTTTAGTATGACAGTAGCCAAAAATTGGAAAAAAAACTATATACGGCTATGTTCACAAAGGGCGTTTTTGCAAATGAATGGTAAAAACAAAACAAGCACACCCATTGTTTTTTTTATACTGATAGAAAGTAAAATCTGCTTGGTTTTTGCAGCGTTTTTGAAATAAGCATGTTAATCTTTCAGCGTTTTTTGCCTTGAAAATCACCAATGCGTCACTGCGAGAGAGATGGCGAGTGAGAGACATCCCATGAGCCAAAACCTGACTTGAGAACCGCAGGAAAAATACACCAAACCCACAGCTAAACCTGATGAAAAACCTTACCATGCGAAAACTTTGGACAGGAAATTTTGAGCAAATACGCAGGGATCAGCTTTTGCTGCAGAAAAATAACTCGGCACAAACCCCCTTTGTGAACGTAGACTAAGGATATTTGCACACATTGAGTATTTTGTTGCAGACATTTCGACATTTCTTGGCAAGAAAAAAATGGAACAACAAAACCTAAAGTTTTTCAAATTGAAGTCAATGGGTGAAAAGGTTCCTGAGAAGCACTATGTCGCCCCTGAAAAAGAAATCCAGCTAATTCTGTACTCCCATATCCAAATGCCCCCCTTTCTTTGGCATTGTTGTAGTGAGGAGGAGACCACTTCCTATATGGGATGTGTGTGTCCATAAGCACAAGCTGGGCACAATGTTTGTAATTTTTAAATTCTGCTACATTCATAGCGTTTGACTCCACAGGTTTTTTCCAGAGACAAAATCATCATTACACCCTTAGATGAATTCCCAGAGGGGTGTAAAATTAAAAAACAAACTGTGTGGCACTTTTTTTTCTTATTAGTTCTTATAAAAAACTTGATCTTGGCCCGATTCTAACGCATCGGGTATTCTACAATATAGAAATAGGGATTGCATGGGGAAGGCAGTGAGGGCTGAATAGGGAGGGACTTTGAGGACGGCGCAGCTGGGGAGGACATCGTGGAAGGGGGAAGGAGGATGGAGGGGCGCAGGTAGGGGGAGGACGGAGTGGCGGGGGGAGGAGGATGGAGGACGGAGGAGGAAGCAACGGGGTGGGGGAGGATAGAGCGGCACAGGCAGGGGGAGGACGGAGCGGCAGGGGGAGGACAGAGCACAGAGTGGCGGAGGGGAGGAGGAAGTGGGGTGGGGGAGGATGGAGCAGCACAGGCAGGGGGAGGACTGAGGATGGAGTGGCGGAGGGGAAGAGGACAAAAGGAGGATGAAGCGGTGGGGTGGGGAGGATGGAGCAGAGGGGGAGGACTAAGCAGTGGGGTGGGGGAGGACGGAGCAGCACAGGCAGGGAGAGGGCGGAGGATGGAGTGGCGGACAAAGGAAGGAGGAGGAAGCGGTGGGGTGGGGGAGGATGGAGCGGCACAGACAGGGGAGGACGGAGCACAGAGCGGTGGGGGGGGGGGGAGGACGGAGCAGCACAGGCAGGGCGAGGATGGAGTGGCGGAAGGGAGGAGGACAAAGGAAGGAGGAGGAAGTGGTGGGGTGGGGGAGGACGGAGCGGCACAGGCAGTGGGAGGACAGAGCACAGAGCGGTGGGGGGGGGGAGGATGGAGCAGCACAGGCAGGGGGAGGACGGAGGATGGAGTGGCGGAGGAGAGGAGGACAAAGGAAGGAGGAGAAAGCGGTGGGGTGGGGGAGAATGGAGCGGCACAGGCAGTGGGAGGACAGAGCACAGAGCGGTGGGGGGCGGAGGGGGAGGACGAAGCGGCGGAGGATGGAGCAGCACAGGCAGGGGGAGGATGGAGTGGCGGAGGACAAAGGAAGGAGGAAGCGGTGGGGTGGGGGGGGATGGAGAGGCACAGGCAGGACAGAGTGGCAGGGGAGGACGGAGCACAGAGCAGTGGGGTGGGGGAGGACGGAGCAGCACAGGCAGGGGGAGGACAGGATGGAGTGGAGGAGGACAAAGGAAGGAGGAGGAAGTGGTGGGGCAGGATGGAGCGGCACAGGCAGGACGGAGCACAGAGTGGCGGGGGGAGGACAGAGGATGAAGCGGCGGGGTGGGGGAGGACGGAGCAGCACAGGCAGGGGGAGGACAGAGGATGGACTGGTGGAGGACAAAAGAAGGAGGAGGAAGCGGTGGGGTGGGGGAGGATGGAGCGGTACAGGCAGGGGGAGGACGGAGCACAGAGCGGCAGGGTGGGGGGAGGACGGAGCAGCACAGCCAGGGGAGGACGGACTGGTGGAGGACAAAAGGAGGAGGAAGCGGTGGGGTGGGGGAGGATGGAGCGGCACAGGCAGGGGGGAGGACAGAACAGCAGGGGAGGACAGAGCGGCAGCGGGAGGACAGAGCACAGAGCGGCAGGGGAAGGAGGACGGAGCGGCGGGGTGGGGGAAAGACTGAGCAGCACAGGCAGGGGGAGGACGGAGGACGAAGCGGCGGGGTGGGGGGAGGATGGACTCACACCCACACACAGACTCACACCTAGAAACAGACTCAGACCCACACACACACACAGCCAGACACAGACACCCAGACACAGACTCACACACACACACCCAGACACAGACTTACACTCACACACGGGCTCTCTTTTCTCTGTCCCCTGGCTGTCCCACTGCTGGCCCTCATGCTGGCGTTGTCCTGCAGAGTAAATGTGGAGGAGGCGGGCGCAGAGGCGGCGGTGCGCAAGATGATCCCGGGTGTCAGCCGCCTCCTGTCAGTGCAGTTGGGCCCCGGCTGGCATGTGCTGCTGCCACCCAGCTGCACTGACAGGAGGCAGCTGACACCCGGGATCATCCTATGGCTGCACAGTCTGTGACATCTTTTGTTCTCTTTCCATGTACAGAAATCGCGCGCTAGCGCTGATTGGTCCGCCCGGCCGAGCTCAACCAATCAGTGCTACCGCTCGATTTCCGTGACAGACAGAGAACATTAGACGATTATATAGTAGATTAAAAACATGGGGTAAGACAACATTTAAGTGGAAAAGAAAGTAACTATTCTTTCTTCACCACACAATGGTATAAAAGCCTGTGGTGCACCTGTGGTGTCAATATGATTACATGTAGTTTGTAAGATTGGGTCACTTTTGGGGTCTGCTTTTCTGGCAATGGACACTGTCAGGTCATTTTTCAGTATGATACTAATATTACCCTTGAATAGTGACTGGGTAGACCTTTTAAAAACATGTAAAATCATTATTGTACTGTTTGTAGTTTTCATGTTATCAGCTTTGTCAGACCCGGCAGGGAGCTACTGGATTAGTTCTCTCCATTATAAGCAAACAGAAATAGTCCGGCTGCTGTTTAAACTGTCATGTAATTATGCAGTCCCTCTCAGCAGCTTCTCCTCCCTCCTCCCTTTGCTAACAGTGCACTGTCAGGTTACAGTAGCCTCTGTTCTGATGAGGACATGGTGGGAGAGAGCTATTACAGATCTGCTTTATCTAGACTCCATTTGTTTCTGTAAGCAGATATCCTGCTGTGCTTTGACACATTCTGTATTGTATTTGACTTCTTACTTGGCTGTAAACACACAGAGCAGAATACAACCCCCCCCCCCCCACTGATCTCCTGTGCAGTGAGATGAATATAATTAAAGGGACACTGTCAGGTCATTTTTCAGTATGACACTATTATTACCCTTGAATAGGGCCTGGGCAGACCTCTTAAAAACATGTAAAATCATTATTGTACCGTTTGTAGTTTCCATGTTATCACCATCGTCAGGCCCTGCAGAGAGCTGCAGCATTAGCATTGTCCCATTATATGCAGGGACGATTAGTCCTGTGCTGTGTAAACTATCATGTAATTATGCACGCCTTCTCTGCAGATCTCTCCTCCCTCCTCTAACAATGCAGTGTCAGGTTTCACTTACAGCTCTGTTCAGTTAATATCACCATAGAGGGAGAGAGCTACTGCAGGTTTGCCTGATCTACACTCCATTTGTTTCTCTAAGCAGTTATCCCTGCTGTGACAGTTTCAGTGTTGTAGCTCATCTCTTGTGATGCTGCACACAGAGAGCTGATCAAATACAGTGCCCCCACTAATTTCGCGTGCTGTGATGTGACATACATATTTATGTATGGGGGGTAGACAGCAGAGAACTAAGTGGATCATTCACTGTGAGTGACAGATGGAATGAATCTCTTTATTTTAAGTTTACAGAAGATAGGAGGAGAATACACATAAAAGAAATATATCAATAGAGAGTTTAGAGGGAGGAATTAGAAACTGATAGCAGTTACATGTGGATTTTTGACCTGACAGTTTTCCTTTAATCCAATGGGGAGTGGACAGCAGAGAACTAAGTGGATCACTCACAGTGAGTGACAGATGGAATGATTCTCTTTATTTGAAGTTTACAGAAGATAGGAGGGAAATATAAATAAAATAAATACATAGAGTTTAGAGGGAGGAATTAGACAATGATAGCCGTTACATATGGATTTTTGACCTGACAGTTTTCCTTTAAGGACTCTGCCAATGTGACATGGTACCCCCCAAAACATTCCAGCTAAATCTGAACTCCAATATGGCGCTCCTTCTCTTCTGAGCTTGCCAATATCCCATATTTAGTCAAAAACAAAAGTCTTGCGCCTCAGAACTAGTTTTCGACCACATATGGGGTATTGGCAAACTGAGGAGGAAATGTGTAAGAATTTACATAGTCAATTTATGGTACCTTTTTTCAAAATTAAAACTTTGGGGCCAAAGCAATAGTTTAGAGGAAAAAATGGTAATTGTTTATTTTCACAGCCAAAGATATACAATTGCATGAATCACCTGAGGGTTAAAATTTCTCCCTACACCCTTAGATGAATTCCTAGAGAGGTGTAATTTCCAGAACTAGTTCACTTGTGAGGGGTTTCTGCAGTTTTAGCCTGTCAGAGGATCCACTACATATGGGGTATCAGTGTACTCTGCAGTTTTAACAATGGGGTGACTCATGGAGGTTTTCACTGTTTGGGCACATCAGGGGCCTTGCAAGCGCAACATGGCATCCCCTATCTATTCCAGACAATTTTGTGTTCCGAAATTCAAATAACACTCCTTCTCTTCTGAGTCCTAATGTGCACTGAGATAGTAGTTTTCCATTAAATTCTGAGAAGCACCTGGGGGTTCAAATTGTTCACCCAACATCTAGATAAACTCCTTGAGGAGTCTAATTTCCTAAATAGGGTCACTTGTAGGGGGGTTTCCATATCAGGGACTCTGCAAACACAACATGGCATCTCCTATCTATTCCAGACAATTTTGTGCTTCAAAATTCAAAGGAAAACACTCCTTCCCTTCCGAGCCTTGTCATGCACCCAAACAGTAGTTTTATACCACATATGAGGTATTAGTGTACTCAGGAAAAATTGCACAACAAATTGTATGGTCCATTTTCTCCTATTATCCTTGAGAAAATAAAAAAACTGGGGCTAAATAAATATTTTTGTGGGAAACAGTAAAATTTTCATTTTTTCCTACCACATTGTTTTAGTTCCTGTGAAGCACCTGAAGGGTTAATAACTTCTTGAATGTGGTTTTGAGCAATTTGAAGTGTGCAGGTTTTAGAATTATGTTACTTTTGGGTGTTTTCTGTCACATAGGCTCCTCAAAGTCACTTCATATGTGACGTGGTCCCTAAAAAGAATGGTTTTATAAATTTTGTTGGAAAAATGAGAAATTGCTTTTAACCCTTCTAATTTCCTAACAAAAAAATGATGTTCCAAAAACTGTGCTGATGTAAAGACGACATGTGAGAAATTTAATTTATTAACTATTTTGTGTGACATTATTAGATAAGGGCTTTATAATTCAAAGTTCAAAAACTGTAAAAGTTTCACATTGTTGTCAAATTTTCAATATCATAAATGCAAATCATATTGACCAAAATTTAAGATGAACAAGAAGTAAAATGTGCCACAAACGAACGATCTCAGCATCACTGGGAAATATTGAAGAGTTCCAGAATTTACCTTATAAAGTAACACTGAACAGGATTAGAAAAATTGCCCTGGTCAGGAAAGGGAAAAAAGGCTTGGGTATGAAAGGGTTAATGGACCATATAATGAATACTTACAATAGGGAACAATTATTTTTCCTTTGATGTTAAATGGCTCATGTCACTTTGCCAACAGACAAGTTTAATTACAAAAGATATTTAGAGGATTCACAGAAAGAAAAGATTAAGGCTGCCTTCACATTAGCGTTTGTGTCTGCATGCTGATGGCACAAACGCAGTCAAAAGCGGTGTCATTTTGATGTGTCCGCAGCGGAGAATGTCCGCCTGCGGACACAACACTGTGCAGCCCGGCAGCCAATCGGCGGTGTCCGTTGGCGGAGATCAGCGCCGGAGATCTCCTCCTCCCGGCCGCCGGTAAGCTCCGGGACATGTCGGCGGGGAGAAACAGCTGATTTGACAGCTGTTTGAATCTCCGGTGCCGACACCGAGAGGAGATGTCGGCGCGGGAAGATTCAAACAGCTGTCAAATCAGCTGTTTCTCCCCACCGACACCGCTAGGAGCTTACCGGCGGCGGGGAAGAAGAGATCAGCAGAGGCTGAGCTGATCTCCCGGTGGCCGTCGGTGAGCTCCTGTGACATCACCAGTGGCCACCGGGAGAGATTTCAATGGGTCCGCAGCGTTCTCCTGCGCTGTCAAGCGCAGAACACTGCGGACCCATTGACACCAATGCATTTTTTGTGCGCTTGGGGACGCTTGCTGATTTTCCAAGGTCCCCGAGCGCACAAAAAATGCAACATGTTGCGTCCCGGGTGCGGACGCTGGAACCTGGAAGGAGCAGATATTGTCCGCATCCGCACCCGAACGCAGCAAACGCTGCCAAACGCAGGCACTATGCGTTCCTATGTTAAACATAGGAACGCAGTGCGCATGCGTTTGACTGCGATGGGAACGCAGCATAAGCTGCGTTCACATACGCTAATGTGAAGGCACCCTAATCTAGTCAGACTCATTAGTTTTTATAATATACCGTATTAATTGGAAGCAATCATATCCCTAAAGCTGAATAGCTGCTGAAATATGCAGCACACCTTGTACAAGTAGATACAGAAACCTCTAAAAACAAAATGTGACCGTCTACCTTGGTTACTTCTCTCCAGACTCTCGTATTCAACATCTGCTCATCCTCCACCTGGGTCTTTTGTTAAAAAGGATATTCAAGACTAGCTATTATTAGACCAATGTCTATAAACTGACAGAAGACATCAAAGGCTAAAGGACATATGCAATAATGCCAGTTCCTAAAAAGGGTTTTAAGTGTTTGTTTTGGCTGCGTCTCTTTCATGAAAGTATCTTCTCTGTTCTTCTACTGCATTCTGTAAAAGGGAAAGGTCTACACCTTCGATGCACGTCAGCAGGCGAGTACACAGCACAGGATGCACCTCTGGAAAACAAAAGTGGCAGTACCAAGGTTAGCTAGGAAAGAGTTTAAAAGTGAATTAATGGTCACACATTTTGAACTGACCATCCATGGTGTCCATCTCTCCCAGGGCTAGGTAGCATGATCCAAGTTGAGCTGAAAAGGGCTCCACAAATTGTGTGTTCAGTTGCAGTTTGTGTTGCGCTGCAGAGTGATGAGCTGTGAGCACTGCCTCTGACCGAGCAGAGTCATAGCTGCTAAGCCTGTGTGTAGAGAGATACAAAAAAGGCCAGATGATCACCTACTTTAAAAACAGTGGCATTTAAGAGGTTAACAGCAGAGGGTGGAGCTTAATTCCACAGAGTTGGAGACAGCCATCTTCTGAAAGGAATGCCTTTGAGCCTGCTTCAAACATTGGAACATGACTTGTGCCGTACATAAACTGATGGAGCTGATAAAAAGTGATGTACTATAGGATGGGTTCAGCATAAAGGGACAGAAAGTAGTGATGCACTGAAGTATGGAGCTGCATAGTAGGGGCTTAAAAGAGATACTGCGGGAGGGGGCAGTATACAGGCGGCCTACAGATATACTGCAGGGGGGGAGTTGAAAAGAGCATCCTGGTGCCTGCTGCTGAGACCAGTGCTGTGTAACTGACAATGCATCTCAATTAAAGCATATGACAGAGGGTTATCTTTTGCCAGATGCATTAACATTTCTGCATTTGCATCACTGATCTGTCAGCAGCAGGCAACAAGCAACTCTGCACTGCAATTAAAGAGAAGTGCAGGAGGGTTGAGCTGTTAAAACCAGCTGCAGCTGACAATTATGTAAAAACACACCGACAGAAATACAGATGGAAATGGCGGAAAATAATATTGTTCATGAGGGTAGTGTACAAGAGTAGAGAGTACATACACTTGTGCTCAAAAGTTTACATTGCCTGAAAGATTTCTTTTTTGGCATTTTTTTTTTATAGAGAATATGAATGAGAACACAAAAAACTTTTTTCCCACTCATGGTTAGTGGTAGGGTGAAACCATTTATTGTCAAACTACTGTGTTTTCTTTAATTAAATCATAATGACAACCAAAAACATTCAAATGACCCTTATCAAAAGTTCACATACCCCAGTTCTTAATACAGAGTATTGCCCCCTCTAACATCAATGACAGCTTGAAGTCTTTGTGGAAGTTGTGGATGAGGCTCTTTATTTTCTCAGATGGTAAAGCTGCCCATTCTTGGCAAAAAGACTCCAGTTCCTGTCAATTCCTGGGCTTTCTTGCATGAACTATGCGCTTGATGGTTAGTGGTTTAGTGAAACCATTTATTGTCAAACTACTGTGTTTTCTCTTTATAAATCATAATGAGAACCAAAAACATAAAAATATAGCAATATAGTGAGAAAAGACAAAATGGCAGCACTCACCAGCTTGTGACGTTTCTTTTATTCAAGGTCCAAATGCAAAGGATCCATTAGCATGCTTTTGGGAGGGAGGGGTGGAGGACATCAGACGACGGCTTGCCGTTTCGTGGCAGTTGCCACTTCCACGGCAAAGACCAGTGGAAGTGGCAACTGCCACGAGACGGCAAGCCCTCGTCTGATGTCCTCCACCCCTCCCTCCCCCAAGCATGTTCATGGATCATTTGCATTTGGACCTTGAATAAAAGAAACGTCACAAGCTGGTGAGTGCTGCCGTTTTGTCTTTTCTCACTATATTGTTATACATTGCTGCTATACGGACTGTGCACCACCGACGTGATTACTGCCGCTTGATTAACCCTGCATACACCTGATTAAGCTGCTAGCACTTGGATAGTGCACAGTGTTTATCTATTGTAAACTGAAAAACATCAAAATGACCCTGATCAAAAGTTCACATACCCTGGTGATTTTGCCTGATAACATACACAGAAGTTGACACAAATGGGTTTGAATGGCTAATAAAGGTAACATCCTCACCTGTGACTTGTTTGCTTGTAATCAGTGTGTGCATAAAACCTGAGTGAGTTTCTAGGATCAAGACAGACTCTTGCATCTTTCATCCAGCCACTTATACTTTTGTATTGTGAATCATAGGGAAAGCAAAAGAATGGTCAACGGATCTATGGAACCAGATAGTTGAACGGTATAAAACAGGAAAGGGATACAAAAAGATATCCAAGGTATTGATAATGCCAGTCAGCAGTGTTCATACTGTGATTAACAAATGGAAAATCAGGGGATCTGTAAATTTGTAAAAACCAAACCATGATCAGGTAGAACAACAAAAACTTTAGCCACAACTGCCAGGAAAATTGTTCGGGATGCAAAGAAAAACCCACAAATAACATCAGCTGAAATACAGAACTCACTGAAAAGTAGCAGTGTGGCTGTTTCAAGATGCACCATAGGGAAGCACTTGAAGAAAAAGGGGCTGCATGGTTGAATCGCCAGAAGAAACACATTACTGCGCAAATTCCACAAAGTATCTAACCTACAATACAGCAAACAGCACAGAGACAAGCCTCCAAATTTCTGGAACAAGGTGATTTGGAGTGATGAGAAACAAAATCGAACTTTTTGGCCACAACCATAAACGTTGCATTTAGAGAGGTGTCAACAAGGCCTATGATGAAAGGAACACCATTCCTACTGTAAAGCATGGTGGATCGCTGATGTGTGGATGTGTGAGCTACAAAGACACTGGAAATTTTGAAAGTTGAAGGAAAGATGAATACAGCACCTTATCAGCAAATACAGAAGGCAAATTTGCACTCATCAGCCCGGAAGCTGCGCACGGGACGTACTTGGACGTTCCAACATGACAACGATCCAAAACACAAGGCCAAGTCAACCTTTCATTGGCTAGAGCACAACAAAATGAAGGTTCTGGAGTGGCCATCTCAGTCTCCTGACCTCAATATCATTGAGCCACTCTGGGGAGAACTCAAGCGTGCAGTTCATGCAAGAGAGCCCAGGAATTTACAGGAACTGGAAGCTTTTTGCCAAGAAGAATGGGCAGCTTTACCATCTGAGAAAATAAAGAGCCTCATCCACAACTACCACAAAAGACTTCAAGCTATCATTGATGTTAGAGGGGGCAATACACGGTATTAAGGACTGGGGCATGTGAACTGTTGATCAGGGTCACTTGGATGTTTTTGGTTGTCATTATACTTTAAAAAGAGAAAACACAGTAGTTTGACAATAAATGGCTTCACCCAACCACTAACCATAAGTGAAAAAAAGGTTTGTGAGTTATCATTCATATTCTCTGAAAAAAGGCCAAGAAAGCAAAAAATCTGCCGAGGTATGTAAACGTTTGAGCATAACGCTAAAATCTTAAAGTGAATTCTACACGTAGGTTAACTAGTGGAATAGTAGTGCGGATATCCAGGAGTTGCAGGAGAGAGGGAGGTTTGCATCTTTGAAAAGAAGCCACGGCTGCTGGGAAATTAAGTTTTAGCTGTTGAAAATAGCTTTGTAAAGCAGGATGCACCGATGTGCAGAGATAAAAAAAAGACACAAAAGTTACAAGAAATAAATGTTATATTGGGCTTATTCTGAATTCTAACAATAAGTGTGCATTCACTGTGCTTTCTGAAAAAAATTGCTTTCTGAAAAAAATGTGATTCTGGGAATAACACTTTAAGTGTACACAAGTTGAATAAGAAGTCTCAGCATAGAATTGAGAAAAATGCAAAGGAGTGTGTTACCGGGCACTGGTGGCGTCACGGGTAAGATGTAAGTAGACTACAATATGTGGAGACCAAGTGGCATTGCTCAATCCCAAAGAGTAGATACAAACTTTTACATGGAAATGGATGGCACTCACCACAAGACTTTTTCATTAGTGCAGATGCTTTATTCCAGAGCAACGGAATCCAGTGTTACACAGTGCAGGGAGGGGTGGGAGTGCAGAGAGGACTCAGGGCGCTCTGTTTCGCGTGTTTCAACGCTTCCACGGGTCCATGGACCCGTGCACCTGCACTAATGAAAAAGTCTTGTGGTGAGTGCCATCTATTTCTATGTAAAAGATAGAATTGAGAAAGCTGGCTGGTACATTAAAGGGGTTGTCCAACTATTACATATTTATTTCATAGATCATTGCACAATATGTAGCAGCATTTGCATGCTGATAAAATATGATTCAATTAAGAATTAAGACATTTACTTGAATAGTATGGCGTTTTCTGGTGTGCAGATTATAACAATGTGAACATGCAGCCAATTACTGAACTAAGACGCATGCTCAGTCTCACCCCACAGAATGCTCAGGGCATATTAATATCCTATTCCCTGCAAATGACCAACAGAAATAGTTTTCTGCCCTGCTTGTCAAAGGAGCAATGCCTCTGATAAGAAGACTCATTATAAAAGGAAAAGTGACTATGTTGTTAGCTGTGCATGTGAGAGGGAAACAGTTATTACAGACCCCAGCAGGTCCACCAAAAGGAACACATGCAAATGGACAAAAAAGTTGATGGAATATGGCTAATAAAGGGGTGGTCCAAAGACTGAAGAAATTTAAATCTAAATCCCTATTTATTTAATGACCCAATCTGCGCTAATTTCTAATATGGCTGTATTAAAAATGTCCTACCCTTCCCTGACTTCACTATCTAATCACTATTAATTTCATTTCGCTGCTTCCTCTCTGATGGTGCTTCATCTGTGAATCCCAATGAATGTTGAGATACTCAAATGAGTCATCAAAGGGCAGAGGCTGCTGTCACTGTCACAGTCGTTGCCTCCTCCTGAAATTAAGCTTTATCAGTGACACTCATTTCACGGGCTGCTGTGTCCCTCTCTGCTCGCTGGAATCTGTGCGATCAGCATAGTGACAGCATCCGTTCTGTTACCGAATCAGATCAGTAGAGCCGGAAACACAGAGCAGAGCGCACTGTCAGCATGCTCAGAGTACCGAGCGGTATGCAGAAACTAGTGCTGCCCCCACATGGCAAATAAAACAATAGTACCGTATTTATGTAGTCAGGTAAGGGTAGGAATTTTTTAATACAAGTATACTAGAAATTAGTTTAGATTGGGACATAAATAGATAGGAGTTTAGATTGAAATTTCTTCAGTCTTATCTTTGGACCCTCTTCTAAAACATTCAAAGTCAAATAAGACTGAACTCAACAACACTTTCATTATTTTAGCATTTCATTAAAACAGACATATATCAAAGTGTTGAGAAGTTGTGTTCTCATTAAAAAGAAACCACCCTGCTGATCAATGGTTTTCTGAAATCCTGATGATAAGGTGATATGGTCACAAGAGTCAGATATTCTGTTTTCTTGTGTTGTCTTTTGCATTACTGCATATAGTATTTTGCCTGCAGTCAGAGTGCCGCTATGTGAAAACAGAAAATCAATTTATCTAACTTGGAGCAAAAAAAAGGTTTGTATAATAGATGAAGATTGAGATTCCAACCTTCCGAACGTCCTCACGGTGGATCCAGCTGCCACATTTCCTAAGCTGATCTCCCACAAGTAATGATACAACGCTGGAGCTGGGAGCATCTTCCTCACGTACAGTGACCTCTTATTCTACGAAGCACGGCTTGTATTGCATCCTGCAAAATAAAGGTAATATATAGTAATTTACACATACCGTATATGCTCGAGTATAAGCCGACCTGAGTATAAGCCGAGGCCCCTAATTTTACCCTCCAAAACTAGGGAAACTTATTGACTCAAGTATAAGCCTGGGGGGAAAATGAAGCAGACTCATCATGGTATACAGCCCCTCTCATCATGATAAATGGCCCCCCATTACTGGTATATAATCCACCATCACTGGTATATAGGACCTCCATCACTGGTATACAGTTCCCCCCTCAACAGAGGTTACAACCCCCATCAGTGATATATACAGGCCCCCCCTCAGTGGTATATACAGGTTCCCCATCAGAGGTTACAGCCCCCATCAGTGGTATATACAGGCCCCCCCATCAGTGGTATATACAGACCCCCCAGTGTAATATACAGGCCCCCTTCAGTGGTATATACAGGCCCCCTTCAGTGGTATATACAGGCTCCGCCAGTGGTATATACAGGCCCCCTTCAGTGGTATATACAGGCCCCCTTCAGTGGTATATACAGGCCCCCTTCAGTGGTAGAAACAGGCTCCCCCAGTGGTATATGCAGGCCCCCCAGTGGTATATACAGGCCCCCTTCAGTGGTATATGCAGGCCCCCTTCAGTGGTATATGCAGGCTCCCCCAGTCGTATATACAGGCTCCCCTAGTGGTACAGTCGTGGCCAAAAGTATTGACACCCCTGCAATTCTGGCAGATAATACTAAGTTTCTTCCTGAAAATGATTGCAATCACAAATTCTTTGGTATTCATTTAATTTGTCTTCAATGAAAAAACACAAAAAGAATTGTCCTAAATCCAAATTGGATATAATTCCACACCAAACATAAAAAAGGGGTGGACAAAAGTATTGGCACTGTTAGAAAAGTCATGTGATGCTTCTCTAATTTGTGTAATTAACAGCACCAGTAAGTTACCTGTGGCATCCAACAGGTGTTGGCAATAACTAAATCACACTTGCAGCCAGTTGACATGGATTAAAGTTGACTCAACCTCTGTCCTGTGTCTTTGTGTGTACCACATTGAGCATGGAGAAAAGAAAGAAGACCAAAGAACTGTGAGGACTTGAGAAACCAAATTGTGAGAAAGCATGAGCAATCTCAAGGCTACAAGTCCATCTCCAAAGACCTGAATGTTCCTGTGTCTACCGTGCGCAGTGTCATCAAGAAGTTTAAAGCCCATGACACTGTGGCTAACCTCCCTAGATGTGGACGGAAAAGAAAAATTGACGAGAGATTTCAACGCAAGATTGTGCGGATGGTGGATAAAGAACCTCGACTAACATCCAAACAAGTTCAAGCTGCCCTGCAGTCCGAGGGTACTACAGTGTCAACCCGTACTATCCGTCGGCGTCTGAATGAAAAGGGACAGTATGGTAGGATACCCAGGAAGACCCCACTTGTTACCCCGAGACATAAAAAAGCCAGGCTGGAGTTTGCCAAAACTTACCTGAGAAAGCCTAAAATGTTTTGGAAGAATGTTCTCTGATCAGATGAGACAAAAGTAAAGCTTTTTGGGCAAAGTCATCAACATAGAATTTACAGGAGAAAAAAAAAGAGGCATTCAAAGAAAAGAACATGGTCCCTACAGTCATACATGGCTGAGGTTCCCTGATGTTTTGGGGTTACTTTGCTGCCTCTGGCACTGGACTGCTGGACTGTGTGCATGGCATTATGAAGTCTGAAGACTACCAACATATTTTGCAGCATAATTTAGGGCCCAGTGTGAGAAAGCTCGGTCTCCCTCAGAGGTCATGGGTCTTCCAGCAGGACAATGACCCAAAACACACTACAAAAAGCACTAGAAAATGGTTTGAGAGAAAGCACTGGAGACTTCTAAGGTGGCCAGCAATGAGTCCAGACCTGAATCCCATAGAACACCTGTGGAGATATCTAAAAATGGCAGTTTGGAGTAGGCACCCTTCAAATATCAGGGACCTGGAGCAGTTTGCCAAAGAAGAATGGTCTAAAATTCCAGCAGAGCATTGTAAGAAACTCATTGATGGTTAACGGAAGCGGTTGATCGCAGTTATTTTGGCTAAAGGTTGTGCAACCAAAGTATTAGGCTGAGGGTGCCAATACTTTTGTCTTGCCCATTTCTGGAGTTTTGTGTGAAATGATCAATGTTTTGCTTTTTGCTTCATTCTCTTTTGTGTTTTTTCATTGAAGACAAATTAAATGAAGATAATAATACCAAAGAATTTGTGATTGCAATCATTTTCAGGAAGAAACTGAGTATTATCTGACAGAATTGCAGGGGTGTCAATACTTTTGGTCACAACTGTATATAAAGGCTCCCCCAGTGCTATATACAGGCCCCCCAGTGGTATATACAGGCCCCCCAGTGGTATATACAGGTCCCCCTTGCTGCCGCACACCTGTAAAAGAATAGCTCATTCATACTTATTCTCCTCGCTGTCACCACGTGTCCTCCCGTCTTCTTCCTGCTTGTACCAGACGTCATATGACCGGCGAAGAAGCAATGATGTCATTGCTGCTGCACCCGCCGTGTATAAGCAGGAAGAAGACCGGAAGATGCACGGTGACAGCGAGGAGGATAAGTATGAATGAGCTATTCTTTTACAGGTGTGCGGCAGCAAGGGGGGGCCTGTATATACCACTGGGGGGGAGCGCTGACAGTGCAATGTAATATGCACAGCTCCCCCTGCCGCTGATGGACAGGGGATGCAGTGCATATTGCATTGCACTAATGAGAGGCCCCACGTGACCGGCCGCTCCTATTACAGCCTCCCCCCGCCTGCTCCAGCCCCCAGACACCGCCATCCCCCCCACCCTGAGCCTTCACTGACTCGAGTATAGGCCAAGGGGGGCACTATTCAGCACAATTTTTGTGCTGAAAAACTCGGCTTATACTCGAGTATATACGGTAATATATCATACAGTCGATATGGAAAGTATTCAGAGCCCTTTAAATTTTTCACTCTTTGTTTCATTGCAGCCATTTGGTAAATTCAAAAAAGTTCATTTTTTTTCTCATTAACCTCGACTGAAAAAAAACAGAAATGTAGATATTTGTGCAAATTTATTAAAAAAGAAAAACTGAGGGGGAGTGGCCTGGACATGGAGGAGAGCAGAAGCTGAGCACTGGAGCTCCTGCCCTTATCCCACCGCCGGGCTAAAACAGCCGGTACCAGACCCCTCAAAGTTATACACATGCCATCTAAGAAGAAGGGCAACCGACCCCAGGAAGCCCGGGAGCCGTCTGTACTCCCCACAGGGAGGATTTCCCATTACCTCCGCAGCACAGCCCTGGAGCAGGAGACCGCCGCAGGGAAGATGGCGGCCGGCGCTTCAGGCAAGGCGGCTGATCAAAGGCAGCTCCACGCTGCTGAAAGTGGCGGCGACATGGAGGAGATATCCGCACAGCGGGAGGGACCGCAGACGCCGAACCGGGAGCCCCAGCAGATGCCGGTAATGTGTGTCCCTCTCCCTCCTCCACTGACAAGCACCACGCAAGTTAGCAGCGCCGCTCCTACTATATCACTGACCCCAGGGCTTGCTCCACCACCTCACCAGGCCAGTGGAGGGACAGATACACAGGAGGTCCTGGCCCATAACATGCACCTAGCCCCCCAAGATGGTGGAGACCCCGCTCTGACAAACACAGGGGACGCCACTGAGGCCCAGGTGCAGCACCAAGCTGATATACAAGCTACCTCGGTCTTGAGGGAATATAGCCAGCAAGCACTGACCAGTACATCGGTGGAGGGGGACAGACTGCTACTAAAGCACCACAGAGGCGAACAGAGGGAGAGAGGACCACACAAACTCCATTACCAAAGGGGCCTATTTTAGATAATATGGAGGGATCCCCCAGTGCCCTGGCGAACACACCACTGAGGAATTATACGTACACCAGTCCCCCCTTACATCCAGGACAGATACTGACGACCAACGCTCCAGGAGGTCAGGGGATTTGGGATGACCTCAGGTCACGTATCCAGACCATTCCTACCAGAGAGGAAATGGAAGGCTTTATTTCTCGGATGGAAGCATCCTTCAAAGCCGAGGCTACCGAACTTCGGGGTGAAGTTCATAAACTCAATATGAGAGTATCCTCGACTGAATCATCCTCCCAGAACGTAGATGAGAGGCTACGGATACTTGAAGACAAAGTCTCTTCACAAGCCTCTCAGTTAGAAAGAATGTTAGATTCCATGGAAGACATGGAGAACCGGGAGAGGAGGAACAATATCTGGATCAGGGGTCTTCCCGAAAGTATTGGCCCTAAAAAACTAGACTTTGCCCTTAAAAACATATTCAATTCAATCAGGGAGGTGTCCGTGGATTCTGTTTTGGGATTCGATAGGGCACATAGATCCCTGGGACCCCCGCCTATGGAAGGAGATATGGATCCTACACACCACGTCTCGGGTCCTAAGTATAAGATCAAAGAGACAATCTTTACTAAAGCCCGATCTAAAGGACAGATTAAATACCAAGATTGCCCTCTTCAGCTACTGGCGGACTTATCAAGGCGCACCCTGCAAAAACGGAGGGCGTTCCGCCCCCTACTGGAGATACTAAGGCGACAGGACATACCCTACACTTGGGGTTTTCCGTTTCGCCTCCAAGTGCGGAGAGACGGAGTGCTACACTATGTCACCCATCCTAGAGGTGTACCGGAGTTCATGGAGGCTCTGGGGCTCCCTCCGGTGACTATCTCACCAGAGGAATGGCCGGGACAGTTTGGATACCTGGACTGGATGCAGATGAACCCGGAGGCATTGAGGGGAAGCAGGAGGAGGGGGAGGGGGGCTTCACGGAGAGGAAGGAACAGAGGATGGAGAAGGGGTTCGTTTAACAATGGATGAGGATGTAGATTCTTTTTTCAGCCTTGAAAGTTATGTCAACTGTTCCCCTGCATTTTAATGGTCTTTTCTTTCAGGGGAAATGATGGAGACGGTGGTTCGTGACGACTCATCTTACTATCAAAAATTATCTGTATGCTAAGGTTTCGCATGTTTCTTCTGTTATGCATAAAATGTTCTAAGTTTATCAATATAACACGGGTATGTAGAATGTATACCGGCTCAGACATCTTAAACATACCTGACTATAATTCTAAATAATTTACTTAGGTTTAGGTATTGTTGTTTAGATATAGTATCTTTATCCGTCTCTATTTTTTAAGTTCACAAATATAGCCTGGGGTGAGGGGGACAGCTCCTCGGTGGACAGGCTACACCTCACCCGGATATAGTCACCTGTTTTTAGGAAGACTGGTCGAATAGACCACCCCAAATAGTTATCCCAGATTATTCTGGGAATTTTCTCTGTTCCTAACTCTTTTTTTTTTCCTTCGTGCTCCCCTTTTTCTCTCTTCTACTAAATAAATGGGTACCGTATATACTCGTGTATAAGCCGAGTTTTTCAGCACAAAAAGTCCCCCCTCGGCTTATACACGAGTCCATATACGGTACCCAGTGGTATACAGCCCCCCCCCCCCCCCCGTGGTATACAGGGCCCCCCTTGCTTGTGGCAGACCTGTAAAAGAAGATATCATTATACTTATCGTGTCGCCGCTGCCGCTCTGTCACCGTCACCGCGCTATTCCGGGTCTTCATGCTTCCTTCACCGGCGCACAGGAAATGACGTCATTGTCTGTGCGCCGGAGAAGGAAGCTTGAAGACCCGGAGGAGCGCGGTGACGGTGACAGAGCGGCAGCGGCGACACGATAAGTATAATATCTTCTTTTACAGGTCTGCCACAAGCAAGGGGGGCCCTGTATACCACGGGGGTGGCTGTATACAACTGGGTACCGCTGTATACAGCTGGGGCTGCTGTATACACAGCTGGGGCCCTATATACCACTGGGGCTGCTGTATACTACCACTGGGGCTGCTGTATACACCTCTGGGGCTGCTGTATACCCCTCTGGGGCTGCTGTATACCCCTCTGGGGCTGCTGTATACCCCTCTGGGGCTGCTATATACACCTCTGGGGCTGCTGTATACCCCTCTGGGGCTGCTGTATACAGCTCTGGGGCTGCTGTATACACCTCTGGGGCTGCTGTATACACCTCTGGGGCTGCTGTATACACCTCTGGGGCTGCTGTATACACCTCTGGGGCTGCTGTATACCCCTCTGGGGCTGCTGTATACACCTCTGGGGCTGCTGTATACACCTCTGGGGCTGCTGTATACAGCTCTGGGGCTGCTGTATACAGCTCTGGGGCTGCTGTATACAGCTCTGGGGCTGCTGTATACAGCTCTGGGGCTGCTGTATACAGCTCTGGGGCTGCTGTATACAGCTCTGGGGCTACTGTATACCCCTTTGGGGCTGCTGTATATACCACTGGGGAGGCTGCTGTATACTACCACTGGGGAGGCTGCTGTATACTACCACTGGGGAGGCTGCTGTATACTACCACTGGGGAGGCTGCTGTATACTACCACTGGGGAGGCTGCTGTATACTACCGCTGGGGAGGCTGCTGTATACTACCGCTGGGGAGGCTGCTGTATACTACCGCTGGGGAGGCTGCTGTATACTACCGCTGGGGAGGCTGCTGTATACCACTGAGGGGGCTGTATACCTGTGCTGGGGTCCACCCTCGGCTTATACACGAGTCAATAGGTTTTCCCAGGTTTTGGGGGCAAAAGTAGGGGGGTCGGCTTATACACGGGTCGGCTTATACACGAGTATATACGGTAATTTGCTTAATCTTCTCACTCTTGGGCCCCTGGTCCACTCCTTCTATATTTCCCCCTTTCTAAGTATTTCCCGTCTCCTAGTTTCTTTTTTCCCTCCCTTACCTCGATCCCAGTGCCAACCATGTCAACTTTAAAAATCTGCTCCCTCAACGTAAAGGGATTCAATACCCCCCAAAAGAGGTCTCAGATCTTATACACTGCTCATAAGCAGAAGTGTCAGACCCTGATGTTACAGGAGACTCACTTTAAATCAGGACATGTACCGAGTCTCCGTAACAGATACTTCTCTGATTGGTATCCTGGTACGAACCCAGAAGCGAGAACGAAGGGTGTTTCCATTGCGGTTCACAGGTCACTGACACACGAGATTCTTGATACCTGTATTGACCCACAAGGCCGATACATTTTTCTTAAGATGAGGATTGCTGGATCTTTGCTAACTATAGTTAATTGGTACCTGCCTAATAGGTTTCAAACAAAGACGTGCAGGTCGTATCTATTGCGGCTGACAGCCTTCGCGGAGGGATCAACCATTATCGGAGGGATCTCAATTTCACCCTGGACCCGGTGGCAGACTCATCCTCTGGTAAGAGATCTATACCAAATAAACGGCTTGTCTCCATTAAAAAGCTCTTTCACACTCTGAGGCTCATAGACATCTGGAGGACTTTAAATCCACAAGGGAGAGATTTCACATATTTTTCCCCAGTACATGACTCATACAGTAGAATAGACCTATTTTTCACTAGCCATAACTTACTTTCTTGGAATCCTGAGGCAACCCTAGGGATATTTTATTGTCAGACCATGCCCCCACTTACTTGACTCTTACTTTGCCAAACACTGGTAGTAGACCCTGGACCTGGAGACTCAATGAACATCTATTGAAAGACGAGGTGTGTTTGAAGGAGGTAAAGGAGACTATAAAGTCCTTTGGCCGAGACCACGCTACCGACCCTACCCCTTACCCCACAAAATGGGAGACCCTGAAATGCGTATTGAGAGGGGTGTTTATAAAAAATAATACAAAATTAGTAGAAGACTTACTTTCTCAGATTCACGTATTGGAAACTGCACATAAACAGACTTTGGCTGAAGAGACTCTTACCGACCTGACTTTAAAGAAGAAAGAGCTTAAAGATATACTGGACCAAAAATACCGTAGATATTCTGAAAAATCTAGGAGTTATTTTTATACTAATTCAGATAAATGCGGACGTCCCTTGGCCAGACTGCTCCATCCTCGGTTAAACCTGACATTTGTCCCTACCATCTCCATTAAAACGGGAGGCCGCACATCTTTGCCGAAGGAAATACTGGAGGAATTTGGACAGTATTAACTTGATCTCTACAATATCAAGGGACATTTGTCTGATATGCCCCCATTGGAACTGTCAGACAAGCAAGATTAGTAGATATATAGATAAAACAGCGATCCCTACACTAGCTAAGGAGGCTGGTGCGATGTTGGAGGAGATCTCAGAAGAGGAATTGACACGGGCTATCCAGTCTACCCGTCCGGGAAAAGTCCGGGTCCTGACGGATTCTTGCCTAACTTTTATAAACTATTTCAGACCCAGCTGACTCCCGCAATGTTAGAGGCTTTTAATTCTGTGTTGAGGGGCTCTGATTTCGTGCCTAGTCTTTAGAAGCCCATATCAGCGTCATACCCAAACCGGGGAAAGACCCATCTTCAGTATCAAATTACAGGCCGATTTCGCTGCTGAATGTGGACGTTAAATTATTCTCTAAAATACTTGCGGACCGCTTAGCTCCGCTTCTCCCTTCCGTGATTGACTCGGACCAGGTAGGCTTTGTCAGAGGCCGGGAGGCTAGGGATAACACTATTAGGACCCTCCTCCTTATAGCCAAGGCCAAGAGTTCTTCAGCTTCACTTGGTCTGATTTCTGTGGATGCTGAAAAGGCCTTTGACAGAGTCCACTGGGGGTTTATGAAGGAGGCGCTGATTCAACTTGGCCTGAGCCCTCGATTTTTACATGGAATCATGGTTCTATACTCCTCCCCGTCTGCCAGGGTGAAGATTGGAGGGATCCTGTCTTCCTCGTTTAGTATCACGAACGGGACCAGGCAGGGATGTCCATTATCACCCCTGCTATACATTATTGCTATGGAGCATTTAGCCACAGCAATCAGAGCCAATACTGACATTCATGGGATTGAGCTGGGTCATAATCATCATAAGACGGCGCTATTTGCTGATGAGCTCCTCCTTTATGTCTCACAGCCTCTGATCTCTATCCCTTCCATTTTGAGGGAATTTGAACAGTTTGGGCGGTTGAGTAACTTTAAGGTCAACTGTTCCAAATCGGAAGCTCTTAATATCTCTCTACCCAGAGATTTGGTATCTCACTTATCCAAACAGTTTCCATTTAAATGGAGGGAGGAAGCGATTAAATACTTGGGAGTTAACATTCCAAAAGATATTAGACAATTGTTTAAATTGAACTATCTTCCCCCTCCTATCTGACATAGAGAAGGCTTTTTCTTCATATCGTCAATTGAGGCTATCCTGGTTCAGGAGAATGAACGTTATTAAAATGGATGTTCTACCTGAATCCTGTATATCTTTCAAACAGTGCCTATCCCCCCGGACAGAATGTTTTTTGCTAAATTACAATCCCTCATTATTAAATTTACCTGGAACGGGACGAAATCTAGGTTGGGGATCCATATACTTTCCTTACCTAGATCTAGAGGAGGGGTCGGGTTGCCTAATATTCATAGATACTTTTTAGCCTCTTCTCTTGCCAGAGCCATGGACTGGCACTATTGTGCATCCAACAAGAAATGGGTGGAGGTGGAGCAGGATGGTTTGGAGATCCCGCTAAGACATCTACTCTGGATTCCCCCCAGAGATATAAAAGGACTACCCCCCCTTTCTGACATGACCAAGACCACTATGCAAGTGTGGCATTCGGTGACCAAAACACTGTCTACAGATGGCAAACTTAGTCCTCTCGCCTTCCTTTTTTACAGTCCGGCTTTTCTGCCTGGGTTTGGCAGGCAAAGATTTCTGTGCTGGCAGAGTGTGAACGACAACGACAAGAGGGACTGAACTTCTTGTTGACTCTACGAGGCCTAACTTTCACTGATGCTATGTTGTCAGTACGGAGATAATAAGTGTTACACCAATAGTGGCCCGTTTACTATTGTTCAATTTGACAAAAAGGAGTTAGATACTATTATATTTTTCGAGAGTTTACCAACTCCCTTTAGTGTAGAGGTCCCTTGATTAAGAAAGTGGTCTCTCGCTCCCCTATATGCGGTTTTTGAATAGGAAACAGATCACCTTACACCTGAGGAGGGTATATCACTCTGTGATTGTACATTGAATGACACTTTGTTTTGCTGACCCTACTGTGTATTCCTCATTTGATGTTTTGATTTATACTTATTCGTATGACCTGTACTGATTTGCCTTTTTATTCTATAAATTAATAAAAAGAGATTAACCATAAAAAAGAAAAACTGAAATATCACATGGTCATAAGTATTCAGACCTTTTACTCAGACACTCATATTTAAGTCACATGCTGTCCATTCCCCCGTGATCCTCCTTGAGACAGTTCTACTCCTTCATTGGAGTCCCAGCTGTGTATAATTAAACTGATAGCACTTGATTTGGAAAGACACATACCTGTCTATATAAGACCTCACAGCGCATGTCAGACCAAATGAGAACCATTAGGTCAAAGGAACTGCCCAAGGTGCTCAGGGACAAAATTGGGGCAAGGCACAGGTCTGACCAAGGTTACAAAAGAATTTCTGCAGTACTCAAGGTTCCCAACAGCACAGTGACCTCCATAATCCTTCAATGGAAGAAGTTTGGGACCACCAGAAGTCTTTTTAGACCTGGCTGTCCAGCCAAACTGAGCAATCATGGGAGAAGAGCCTAGGTGAGAGAGGTAATGAAGAACCCCAATATCACTGTGGCTGAGCTCCAGAGATGCATTAGGGAGATGGAAGAAAGTTCCACAAAGTCAACTATCACTTCAGCCCTCCACCAGTCTGGCCTTTATAGCAGAGTTCTATAGAAATGAGACAAATGCGCAATAGGGTCTTATCTCAATTATATAGAGGTATATGTATGGCGCCAAGGGCCTGCTCACCCGATCTGGTTGTGTAACCCACAACCAGTATGAACAGTCAGTAGCTGCTGCTGGATCCACACTTCCACGGTAACCGCGGTCAGAAGTCAGCATATAAGGACAAAGTGTCGTACGATCCGCGCTGCTACCAAAGGAAGACCAGGACAATGGATTGTCTGGTTGAAGTAGTTCTTTAACTGACGCGTTTCGGAGCTATCGCCCAGCTCCTTCCTCAGGGACTTGTATGTCCCTGAGGAAGGAGCTGGGAGATAGCTCCGAAACACGTCTGATTAAAGAACTACTTCAACCAGACAATCCATTGTCCTGGTCTTCCTTTGGTAGCAGCGCGGATCGTACGACACTTCGTCCTTATATGCTGACTTTATAGCAGAGTGGCCTAACAGAAGTCTCTCCTCAGTGCAAGACATAAAAGCCCGCATTGAGGTTGCAAAAAAACACATGAAGGACTCCCAGACTATGAGAAATAAGATTCTCTGGTCTGAGGAGATGAAGATAGAATTTTTAGGTGATAATTCTAAGCGGTATGTGTGGAGAAAACCAGGCGCCGCTCATCACCTGCCCAATACAATCCCAACAGTGAAACATGGTGATGGCAGCATCATGCTATGGGGCGTTTTTCAGCTACAGGGTCAGGATGACTGGTTACAATTAACCCCTTCAGGACCCAGCCTATTTTGACCCTAAAGACCTTGGCATTTTTGTCAATTCTGACCAGTGTCCTTTTATAGGGTTATAACTCTGGAACGCTTCAACGGATCCGAGCGATTCTGAGACTGTTTTTAAGTGATATATTGGGTTTCATGATAGTATTAAATTTAGGTTAATAATTTTTGCATTTGTGAAAAAAATCAAAAATTTGGCAAAAAGTTTGAAAATTTCACAATTTTCAATTTTTTTATTTTTATTCTGCTAAACCAGAGAATTATCTGACACAAAATAGTTAATAAATAACATTTCCCACATGTCTACTTTACCACAGCACAATTTTGGAAACAAACATTTTTTTTGTTAGGAAGTTATAAGGGTTCAAAGTTCATCAGCAATTTTTCATTTTTCCAGCAAAAACCCTTTTTTTAGTGACCACATCACATTTGAAGTCCGTTTGAGGGGTGTACATGACAGAAAACAACCAAAAGTGACACCATTCCAAAACCTGCACCCCTCAAGCTACTCAAAACTATATTCAAGAAGATTATTAACCCTTCAGGTGCTTCACAAGAACTAAAGCAATGTGAAAGAAATATTAAAATGTCAATTTTTTCCTAACAAAATGTTCTTTTAGCCTCAATTCTTTCATTTTCACATGGGCAACAGGATAAAATGGATCCTAAAATTTGTTGGCCAATTTCTCCTGAGTACATCAATATCTCATATGTGGTCATAAACCACTATTTGGGCGCACGGTAGGGCTCTGAAGGGAAGGAGCGCAATTTGGGTTTTGGAGCAAATTTTCCATTCAAAAAGTGAAATGGCGCTCCTTCACTTCTGAGCCCTGCTGTGCGCCCAAACAGTGGTTTATGACCACGCGTGAGGTATCGGTATACAAAGGAGAAATTGCCTAAGAAATTTTAGGATGCATTTTATCCGGTTGCCCATGTGAAAATGAAAAAATTTCGGCTAAAAGAAAAATTTTGTGAAGAAAAAGTACTTTTTCATTTTTACGGATGAATTTGAGAAACATCTGGGGGTTCAAAGTGCTCACCACCCATCTAGATAAGTTCCTTGGGGGGGTCTAGTTTCCAAAATGGGGTCACATGTGGGGGAGTTCTAATGTTTAGGCACACAGGGGCTCTCAAAACGCGACATGGTGTCCGCTAACAATTTGAGCTAATTTTCCATTCAACTTGTTATGGACACCTTGTCGCATATGGAGAGCCCCTGTGTGTCTAAACATTGGAGCTTCCCCACAAGTGACCCTATTTTGGAAACTAGACCCCCCCCCAGGAAACTTATCTAGATGCTTAGTGAGCACTTTGAACCCCCAGGCGATTCACAAATTAATCTGTAAAAATGAAAAAAAAAATTTTGTGGAAAAAAAAAAAGTACTTTTTCATTTTTACGGATCAATTTGTGAAGCACCTGGGGATTGAAACTGCTCACTATGCATCTAGATATGTTACTTGGGGGGGGTCTAGTTTCCAAAATGGGTCACTTGTGGGGGAGCTCCAATGTTTAGGCATACAAGGGCTCTCCAAACGCGACATGGTGTCCGCTAACAATTTGAATGGAAAATCAGCTCAAATTGTTAGCGGACACCATGACGCATTTGGAGAGCCTATGTGTGCCTAAACATTGGAGCTCCCCCACAAGTGACCCCATTTTGAGAACTAAACCCCCAAAGTACGTATCTAGATGCATAGTAAGCACTTTGAACCCCCAGGTGCTTCACAAATTGATCCGTAAAAATGAAAAAGTACTTTTTTTTTCCCACAAAAAGTTTATTTTTTCATTTTTAAATTCATTTGTTAAGCACCTGGGGGTTCAAAGTGCTCACTAAGCATCTAGATTATTTCCCTGGGGGGATGTTTAGTTTCAAAAATGGGGTCTCTTGTGGGGGAGCTCCACTGTTTAGGCACACAGGGGCTCTCCATACGCAACATTGTGTCCGCTAACAATTGGAGCTAATTTTCCATTTAACTTGTTAGCGGACACCATGTGGCATATGGAGAGCCCCTGTGTGCCACAAGCACAGGGGCAACTGGAAAAGTTGGGGTACAGCACCAGAAAATTGCGCCTCTAATGAATGAGCTATTTTCTGGGGTGGCTGTGTGTTGCAATTTGCAGCGTGGCGGGCCAAAAACATTTGGGTCTCTCCACGCTGAGAATTCCAGCCCCCCAGCTGCCAAGTTGTACCTGGCTGGCAACCAAAAATACAGCAAAGCTCCATGTTATTTTATATGTAGACGTAATAAAAAAAAATGGTGTGAGGCTTCGCCATATTTTTGGTCCAGCCAGGTGCAACTTGGCAGCTACGGACTGCCATCAACGCCTAGCTGCCTCGTTGTACCTGGCTGGCAACCAAAAATACAGCAAAGCTTTTTTTTTTTTTTTTTATTTCTAGAATTTTAGAAAAAAAATGATGGAGGGCTCTGCCATATTTTTGGTTCAGCCAGGTACAACTAGGCAGCTGGGGGCTGGAATCCTCAGCATGGAGAGACCCAAGCGTTCTGCGCCCCCCATGCAGCGAATTGCAGCCCACAGCTGCCCCAGAAAATGGCGCATTCATTGAAGCGCCATTTTCTGGCACTGTACCCAGACTTTTCCAGTTGCCCTGGTGCCGGTGGCAAACTGGGTAATAAAGGGGTTAATGCCAGCTTTTTTATTGGCAGCTGGCACTAAGCCCGAGATTCATAATGTCGAGCCAATGTTAGACCCGACCATTAGGAATCACTAGTAAATAGTCAAAAAATACACCACGCAGAGAAAAATCTTTTTATTTGAGAAAGAAAAAAAAACCACAAACAAAATTCAGACTCCATCTTTATTATAAAGATCCGACGTAGTCCACAATGAAGGTACCACGATGCTCAATCGCCTCTGCTACATCCAGAGAATGCAGCAAGGGATGAAGTGTCCTCTTGTTGCAGTCCCTGGTGTCATAGGGATGATGCACTGTCAAGCAGATCATTGCCATACAGTGCATAATCCATGTGACCCCAAAGACTACAACAAGGGATCAAGTGTTCCCTTGTAGTAGACTTTGGGGTCACATGGATTATGCACTGTATGGCAATGATCTGCCATACAGTGCACAATCGCCGTGACCCCAAGGACTACAACAAGGGATCAAGTGTTCCCGTTTTGTAGTCTGTATGATCGGTTGCCATGGTGATCAGCTCCTCTGCAGGGAGATGAGGCACAAGCGTCCATGGTTGCCATGGTAATCAGTTCCTCTGGATGACCATGGCAACCATGGCCGCTTGTGCCTGCTCCTCTGCAGCCTCGACAATCACCATGGCAACCATGGATGCGTGTGCTGGCCGTGCCGACACAAGAGTCCATGGTTGCCATGGTGATCGGCTCCTCTGCAGGGAGAGGAGGCTGCAGCCTCATCTCCCTGCAGAGGAGACGATCACCATGGCAACCATGAATGCTTGTGGCGTCCTCTGCAGCCTCCTCTCCCTGCAGAAGAGCCGATCACCATGGCAACATGCTGGCACAAGCATCCATGGTAGCCCTGGTGATTGGCTTCTCTGCAGGGTGAGGAGGCTGCAGCCTCCTCTCCCTGCAGAGGAGCCGATCGCCATGGCAACCATGGATGCTCGCCTTGTCTGCAGCCTCCTCTCCCTGCAGAAGAGCCGATCACCATGGCAACATGCTGGCACAAGCATCCATGGTTGCCATGGTGATTGGCTCCTCTGCAGCGAGATGAGCCTGCAGAGGAGCCAATCACCATGGCAACCATGGACGCTTGTGCCGGCCGAGCCGACACAAGCGTCTATGTTGCTGTGGTGATCGGCTCCCGCTCTCTCCTCCGGTCTTCCTCACTTGTCAGGCTCCTCTGCAGCCTCATCTTGCAGCCAGTGACCGCGATCGTTCCCCGCTCTCAAGCTGCCGCCAGGGGATGGCAGGGGACATCGGCGGGCAGGGGACAGGCAGGGGGCAGTGGCAGGGCTGCGGCATCTTGAGTACCTCCCTCTACAGCCTTCCATCCACATATTGGATGAGGCTGAGGAGGGAGGGCTTTCACTTTTGAAGTACCAATCAACGCGATCGAAGGCACGGGGGACAAAGCCATCCCCCCAGGGTAATCTAGAGGTGCCCACGTACCTGCAGCTCGAGTGACAGGTCAGTAACACCTCTCACTCCAGCTGCAGGGACGTGATCCTGCGATGACACAGCATAAGCATCATGGGTCGGGAACGCACCTGTTTTCATGGCGCATATGCTGTGTCATAGGTCAGGAAGGGGTTAAAGGAAACATGAATGCGGCCAAGTACAGAGATATCCTGGATGAAAACCTCTTCCAGAGTGCTCTGGACCTCAGACTTGGCTGAAGGTACACCTTCCAACAAGATAATGACCCTAAGCACAGAGCTTAGGGAGGGGTGTTTGCTCCCTCCTACAGCTTAGGGAGGGGTGTTTGCTCCCTCCTACAGCTTAGGGAGGGGTGTTTGCTCCCTCCTACAGCTTAGGGAGGGGTGTTTGCTCCCTCCTACAGCTTAGGAGGGGTGTTTGCTCCCTCCTACAGCTTAGGGAGGGGTGTTTGCTCCCTCCTACAGCTTAGGGAGGGGTGTTTGCTCCCTCCTACAGCTTAGGGAGGGGTGTTTGCTCCCTCCTACAGCTTAGGGAGGGGTGTTTGCTCCCTCCTACAGCTTAGGGAGGGGTGTTTGCTCCCTCCTACAGCTTAGGGAGGGGTGTTTGCTCCCTCCTACAGCTTAGGGAGGGGTGTTCGCTCCCTCCTACAGCTTAGGGAGGGGTGTTCGCTCCCTCCTACAGCTTAGGGAGGGGTGTTCGCTCCCTCCTACAGCTTAGGGAGGGGTGTTCGCTCCCTCCTACAGCTTAGGGAGGGGTGTTCGCTCCCTCCTACAGCTTAGGGAGGGGTGTTCGCTCCCTCCTACAGCTTAGGGAGGGGTGTTCGCTCCCTCCTACAGCTTAGGGAGGGGTGTTCGCTCCCTCCTACAGCTTAGGGAGGGGTGTTCGCTCCCTCCTACAGCTTAGGGAGGGGTGTTCGCTCCCTCCTACAGCTTAGGGAGGGGTGTTCGCTCCCTCCTACAGCTTAGGGAGGGGTGTTCGCTCCCTCCTACAGCTTAGGGAGGGGTGTTCGCTCCCTCCTACAGCTTAAGGAGGGGTGTTCTCTACCTCGCACAGTGCACGGCGGGGTGTTCTCTACCTCGCACAGTGCACGGCGGGGTGTTCTCTACCTCGCACAGTGCACGGCGGGGTGTTCTCTACCTCGCACAGTGCACGGCGGGGTGTTCTCTACCTCGACATGCACGCGGGGTGTTCTCTAAACCCCGTACAAATGCACGGCGGGGGTTTTCTAAACCCCGTACAGTGCACGGCGGGGTGTTCCTACCTCGACATTTCAACGGGGGGTGTTCTCTACCTCGTACAGTGCACGGCGGGGTGTTTTTCTTTCCTCGACAGT